>OX485809.1:12632145-13232145 GCA_950295325.1 Polytrichum commune
TTGTTTGCCGCTCCATTCAACGCCATATTCTGGCGCTCGAGTCGGACATCGACATCTTCAAGTCTCTCCTCCTTCCCATGCGTGAGCCTAAGCATGAGCACATTTTCCGACAAGTTGCCGCACAACGGGGGTCCGTTTTTGCTTCCTTATCCCCCCGGAAGATGACAAAGTAGAATTTTGATTTGTTACATGAATAAGTTCGATGTTGGCTTCTGATTTGTTTGTTTGCATTTCTATCTTCTTGGATCGCAATTTTTTGCATGTGCTCATGTTTTTATTTCTCGTCATGTATGTTCAGAGTTCCAAAGCAGAGTTTGATCTGTGTCTTCACTGCGGACATGTCTGCAACCCCTTTAATGACGTTTGAGCTCCCTTCGTATGTTGCTGAGTTTGCCCATCATTTCGCGGAGGCACCGTCTCCACCTCCTACTTGCATCCGCCCTTCCAACAACCTAGTCTTGGATTTCCTAGACATAGAAGCCGAGCAGGGCAGAGATAGTAATAGACATGATAGTCCAAGCTATTGACTAGGCCTCGTGGGTTTAGAGACTCAAGCTCATATGTTATGTTTTTATTTGATTTTTTTTAGTTTATTTGTTTTATTTCCATTTACCTTTTGCAAATCTCCATTCAATTGGTTTTTTTTTATCTTACGTTGATGTTTGATTCTACGTGCTGACGTTAGCCCTAATTTCATCCTAAACCATCTAGAAACCACACTACAAGACCTTTCTTAAGAAATACATTTTTCCACGCCTTCACGTTCTACTTGCTGATGGAATTAGATTAAGTTATAATCTCCACGGGATAGGGGTACCTTTTCAACAAATTGAACTCAAAACATCTCCAAATTCCATGGTCATAGGCACTCTTTCTATCAAAATTGTCCATCATAATTCAAATTTTTCATTCTCCACTCTTTGCTCTTTGCTCTCCACTCTTCGTTCTACACTCACACTACTAAATTTCCCGCTTTGAAGTCTGGGAGGAGAGGAGGGCAACTGCGATCAACACTTCATCGACTTAAGCAAGCACCTCATGTCCAGGATAGATGGAGCTGTGGTGAGGGATGCATTGGGAGCCTTTCTTAAGTTGGATTGCCTTGTTAATTTAAGGGATAGGCAACAAAGTAGTAGGAGCAATCATTGGGAAAACCAACAATGCACCGCATTGATGTTGTAATGTGATGTGAGTGTTCTTAAACACTTGCATGTTCTAATAAAGGGAAGAGGGTCTTATGCACACCACTTCACTATTAAGTGAATGGAATGAAAGCACGTTTGTAAGTGGTCAAGCTAGCAATTGTGAAAGAGAATTTCTTACCCGGACTAGGACGCACTCAAGGGTGGGGGAATTCTTGCTCACACATAACATTTGCTCTCTTGCAAGACTTGACATCTTTATTTCCCCTCAACCAAGAGGAAATAATTTAGATTTGGTCTATGAGTTGTTAATCCTTGGAAACTTGAGATCTCCAAGCTTTTTAATTCTTATGATAATGGTTGTTTGCTTTGACATTTTGTTATGAGAATTTTCATAGCATTAATTCCATAATATTTTTGTGCTTGCACTGAAAAGAAGGAAGTTTTATAATTTTCAAAATTGAAATTCCCAATTTTCAACATTTTTGCATTTTGAGAAGTTCTCCAAATTGTTTTTAGGTCTTTCTCTTAGTTTTGGTCAAAGACTTACTTGTTTTTGCCTTGCACTCTCTATGTAAAAGATTTTAGTTTGAAGATATTGGTAGATGTTCAAAGTTGTGCATTGGTGACCTCCTCAAACTATTGGAGAGCTAGAGAATTTTGTTGCAAATTACTCTTTTGAAGTTTAACATGCAACAAAGATTTGTCAATGGGAACAAGCATGGTCAAGTATACGAAAAAACGCTCCAGTATACTAATTCCACAATTTTTTTGCTCAAACTCCCAAAAATAATAGCAAAGTGTTATTGATTTAGGATTTTTTTCATGGCGCCCTTTATTGTTGTGTTAGGTACTCAAATACAAAATATTAAGATGAGATCTTTAAACCTCATCATTAAAAGTTATGCTCCAAAGGTAATGACTAAATTTGGTATTGGACATAGATTTCACAACCTCAAATATCTTGAAGGTGGATTTTCTTTCATATTCCTTGAATAAATTATAAACTCAAGGGCAACATTACAAGCATTTGTAGAAGAAATCAATTTATTTCAATTTTATCATATTTAAAACAAACTTTCATTATATGTTCAATGTACCTATTTGCACATTACTTGCACCCTCTTCTGAAATATGTAGACTTTTCTTGAAAAAGTATTTACCAACAGAAATTGCTATGACCGTGCTTGCGCCCACATTTGAATTTGGAATATTAAGAAGTTGTTATGTCTTTTTCTCAATAACATATTTGAACATGCAAAGAAGTAGATTGGGGAAGAATCCAACTTGACACTTCTCTTGGAGAAGATAATGAATTTGTTGGTACGTTGCACTGCGAGTGAGCATGTTATCAAGAAATAAAGAGAGAGGACTTCATAAATATGTTTGTTGGAACTCCAATAGGCAATGAAGAGGCCAAATGAGTATTCAAACATTGTCATGTGAATGTTAAGTGAATATAAAATTATGAGTAGATTATTTGGAATTGCTTTCCATCATAACATTTGAGAATTATGCTTGTACCTTATCAATACAAATTTTCGTATAAAAGTTTCCGCATTGATGACTTCCATGTTGGAGATTCCAAGGTTTAGGGGATTTTCATAGCTTTGATGGATTCCAAAATTAAGCTTCACTTGATATTAAAATCCAAGTTTCAATAGTTTTGAAAACCAAGGTTTCGTAAACATGTAATATCTACATGCTTAACGCATTTCAACATGTAAGCATTCCATGTTAAACTCAAATAGGGAAGACTTTTAAATCTTTAACCTCTTTGGTAGAGGTCTATTTTTGAGAACATAATATTTGATGATTTATGGTTTGTTTTATTTATTGAAATAATAAAAGAAACCTTGAAAATGCACTTGTGAATTGATGCCCAAGGAGTGTAAGGCCCGTGTCTAAGAAAAGAAAAGAAAACATTATGCCCATATTGCGGTACCGGCGTGAATGTGAGCCCGTTGGCTTAATGTTGATCACGGTTGTTCGTGATGCAATTCCTAAGGTGTTTTCTTCTTTTCCTGTGTACACTAAGAATTGAGTTGATTAAACTAGAACACCACCATTAGATAATGCACATGTGATGTGAAAGCCTATGTGCAAACGCAACTAAGCTAAGTTATAGTGACACTAAGGGATGAGTTTGGATTGAAGTTGCTTGTAGATGTTATTAATACGCTTCCGTGGCAGATTGAGTTCAAATTTTCCTTGATATCTCTCATCACTATAAGGTTTGTGAAGGACAAATTACGATAGATCCCAACAAATCATGGTTGTTGCAAAGATGCTACTGAACCCTCTAACAATGTGCAATTTGCAAAGTTACAGTAACTAAATCAACTTTTGGCACATCAATTGATCATTGTTATTGTGTACCATGTATAGGATGGTGTACATTGAAGGAATGAGCCATTCGTTAAATATTCTAAATACACTTACATAGATAGTTTTTGAATTTGAAGCTACTCTTAATTCACAAGTTCGTTGCTATTGTTCATTGTGAAGGTTTGGAGATCCGTTAACTGTTTTGGAAATTTCTATCATAAATGGGTGAATGTTGTGCCTCTTGTAAATTGGGCACTCGCAAAATTAAGCGCCATCAACAAAGTGAGGTTGCCAAGTCCCTTGCGTAATTTTGACAAGCTTGAACACTCGCTCAGATTAAATACAATCAAAGAAGTGAGGTTTCCAAGTCCCTCAGGTAATGTTGTCAAGCTTGAACATCCTGCCAATTCAAGCTTCGTCCAAGAAGTCAGGTTTCCAAGTCCCTCGGGTAATGTTGTCAAGCTTGAACAATATGACAAATGAAGCACTGTTGAGTAACAACATTATCAAGATTAAAGAGACACAATAAAGTACCCAACGGCATCAAACATCACCGAAAGAAGAAAAGAAGGTCGGAGAGGAGCGGGACTCGGTGAGCTCTCGGCCACGGTTATAGGGCCCTCTTCCACGGAAATGCAAGGACGACGCGCGGTAATAGGGTCCCGTACCCACGGTTATAGGACCATCGGCGTTTAGTAAAGGAGAACTTAGGATTTTGGGTAAGGACTATTATATTAGTATAGAAGGAGTTATTATTGAGCATTATGAAGTATATAGGACTAGGAATACATTCCACTAGTAGAAGAATACAAGATTTTGTTAAGGACAATTATGCTAATGAGAATGTTTAGCAATTATGAGGAAGAAAGGATTTCATGTACATTCCGTTAGTAGAAGTATACAAAAGTCAAGCATTATAAGATTTAATCAATCGAGTATGTGAGCATTGATTCAATTCTTATAGATGACATATAATGTAGCCACGGCAAGGATATAGCGGAATCTTGAAAATACGAACATTAGAGTAACTTGACGGTTGTAACCGTTTGTGATAAAGCACGATCCACGAATGTCATAGATAGGTAGTTATCTAGAGTAGTGGAGATTACAACTACTCTAATATAGATTTTGAGTAGGAAGAAAAGATTATATAAAGGGAGCAATTTTAGGAGACTACACCTCATTTCAATACGACGAAGTTATTTTAAGATTGAGTGTCAAAACCACTTGAGCTTATTTTGTACCTCTCCTTTCGGAGCATTATTGCAATATACGTATCTTTTCCACAAATACGTGTGACCTCTCTTTCTCTCTCAAATTAAACTACAAGTTGTTAAGTGGTACTTATGTAACTTAAGCGATTGATAACCGAGAGAAGAGTAGACTCTTTTGAGCAAGAACTCAAAAGATTAGTGTGAGGGTGAGAACAAAGCGCTCAAGGATATTTGGAGAATCAATGAAACTTTGAGAGACGTCGTTATAATGAAGTAAACGACAAATCATACAACTTGAATGAAGAGGACAAGATTGTCTTTCAAAATGGAAGTTATCATTGAACTCCTCAAAAAAGAAATATATATATATAAGTGATTGAATGATTAAGATTGAGAATTACATGCATGTTTCGAATGATTGCGAGCGAGTCTTCTTAACGATTATTAAACTCCTTAAAGAAGAGATATGATTAATTGAAGAGAAGCTTATTAATATAAACTACATATTTGACTCGTATAACTATTATGCGACTTATGCATGAGTATCAAACTTATTCTACGCTTGAAATGAGTTGTAAAGATATTGACAAGATACTATGAAAACTAACACATCAAAGTTTGATGCATGAATTGAGTTTCACTATTGATAAACCACTTACGACAATTGTTATTCAAATTGGAACTTCTTTCTCTTAAAGATTCTTTGTGAGTTGTTGGATGTCATTACAAGTTGTAAGAGTTGTCTCTCTTGAACAAACACTCAAGAGAGTAATGTAAGAATGATGTTCAATTCTTCTCGTTATCAAGAAACACTTTGTAGTAAAAGTGCAACATTATAACCAATTAACTACATATGGTGTTTTGATATATAGTGATTCAACATAAGTAAGAATTACATAAATTACTACATGCATACAATTATTAAAGTCATAACATTATAAGTAGTAACACTTGAGCTTAAAGAAGAAAGACTCAAGAACATGAGATTTTCTTCATTATTATTATAAGTTATGAAAGTGAGATATTAAATAGTATGATTGATGTTTATGAACCAAGAGCTTTAACTCCTCTTGGAGATTTATACAACTTATTGGAAATTATATTGTTATCTATGATATTGTTACACCTCTTGAAACCCTCTCTACTTTAGTTATTATGATTATCAATGATGCCTTACGTTGAGAGTGAGAATATATGAAGAAGAGATCGTTGTTCTTCAATTCATAATATTCAAATCATAAGGAGAAGAGAGGATACTAATTTAAGACCGAGCATATTAATGAGGCACGGTAGTTCTCAAGCGAATATAAATTTACATATTGTCGCATCGTGAGTCTTCTTAGCTAATTTGCAAAGGAACGACCCACGGCGTGCAACAAGCACAATCAAAGAAGTGAGGTTTCCAAGTCTCTCGGGTAATGTTGTCAACCTTGAACAGTAGCGCAAATTAATCACAGTAAAAAAAAGTGAGGTTGCCAAGTCCCTTGGGTAATGTTATCAAGCTTGAACAATAACTCAAATTAAGCACAGTCAAAGAAGTGAGGTTTCCAAGTCCCTCGGGTAATATTGTCAAGCTTAAACAAAAACGCAAATTAAACAGAGTCAAAGAAGTGAGGTTTGCAAGTCCCTCGGGTAATGTTATCAACCTTGAAAAGTAGCACAAATTAATCACAGTCAAAGAAGTGAGGTTGCCAAGTCCCTCGGGTAATGTTGTCAATGATGAATATCCTTCCAATTCAAGCTCCGTCAAAGAAATGAGGTTTCAAAGTCCCTCATGTAATGTTGTCACACTTGAACAATATCACAGATCAAGCTTCATTATAGAAGTGAAATTTCCAAGTCCCTCGGGTAATGTTGTCCAACTTGAAAATCTTTTTAATATAAGCACCGTCATAGAAGTGAGGTTTCCAAGTCCCTCGGGTAATGTGGTCAAGCTTGAACACTCGCACAAATTAAGCCCCGTCAAAGAAGTGAGGTTTGCAAGTCCCTCGGGTCATGATGTCAAGCTTGAACATCCTTCCAATTCAAGCTCATCAAAGAAGTGAGGTTTCCAAGTCCCTCGGGTAATGTTGTCCAGCTTGAACAATCAGACAAATCAAGCTCCCTCAAAGAAGAGAGGTTTTCAAGTTCCTTGGATAATGTTGTCAAGCTTGAACACTCGTGCAAATTTAGCACCGTCAAAGAAACGAGGTTTCCAAGTCCCTCGGGTAATGTGGTCAAGCTTGCACACTCGCACAAATTAAGCACCGTCAAAGAAGTGAGATTTCCAAGTCCTTCGGGTAATGTTGTCAAGCTTGAACAACATGACAAATGAAGCTCCGTCAAGGAAGTGAGGTTTCCAAGTCCCTCGGGTAATGTTGTCAAGCTTGAACAATATGACAAATGAAGTACAGTAAAAGAAGCGAGGTTTCCAAGTCCCTCGGGTAATGTTGTCAAGCTTGAACACTTGCGCAAATTATGCACCCTCAAAGAAGTGAGGTTTCCAAGTCCCTCGGGTATTGTTGTCAAGCTTTAACAATATGAAAAATTAAGCACCGTCAAAGAACTGAGGTTTTCAAGTCCCTCGGGTAATGTTGTCCAGCTTGAACAATATGACAAATCAAGCTTCATCAAAGAAGTGAGGTTTCCAAGTCCCTCGGGTGATGTTGTCCAGCTTGAAAACCTTTTTAAAATAAGAATTGTCATACAAGTGAGGTTTCCAAGTCCCTCGGGTAATGTGATCAAGCATGTACACTGGCACAAATTAAGCACCGTCAAAGAAGTGAGGTTTGCAAGTCCCTCGGGTAATGTTGTCCAGCTTGAAAACCCTTTTAAAATAAACATTGTCATAGAAGTGAGGTTTCCAAGACCCTCGGGTAATGTGATCAAGCATGTACACTCGTACAAATTAAGCACCGTGAAAGAAGTGAGGTTTGCAAGTCCCTCGGGTCATGTTGTCAAGCTTGAACATCCTTTCAATTCAAGTTTCGTCAAAGAAGTGAGGTTTCGAACTCCCTCAGGTAATGTTGTCAAGCTTGAACAATATGACAAGTAAACCCACCTCAAAGAAGTGAGGTTCCCAAGTCCCTCCGGTAATGTTGTCAACCTTGAACACGCGCGCAAATTAAGCACCATCAAAGAAGTGAGGTTCCCAATTCCCTCGGGTAATGTTGTCAAAATTGAACAGTCACCCAAATCAAGCTTCGTCAAAGAAGTGAGGTTTCCAAGTCCCTCGGGTAACGTTGTCAAGCTTGAACATGCTGCCAATTCAAGCTTTGTCAAAGAAGTGAGGTTTCCAAGTCCCTCAGGTAATGTTGTCAAGCTTGAACAATATGACAAATGAAACATAGTCAAAGAAGTCAGGTTTCCAAGTCCCATGGGTAATGTTGTCAACCTTGAACAATTCAACAAATTAAGCATCTTCAAAGAAGTGAGGTTTCCAAGTCCCTCGGGTAATGTTGTCAAGCTTGAACATCCTTCCAATTCAAGCTTTGTCAAAGAAGTGAGGTTTCCAAGTTCCTCGGGTAATGTTGTCCAACTTGAACAATCTGACAAATCAAGCTCCATCAAAGAAGTTAGGTTTTTAAGCTCCTTGGGTAATGTTGTCAAGAGTGAACATTTGCGCAAATTTAGCACCGTCAAAGAAGTGAGGTTTCCAAGTCCCTTGGGTAATGTTGTCAAGCTTGAACAATATGACAAATGAAGCACAGTGAAAGAAGTGAGGTTTCCAAGTCCCTCGGGTAATGTTGTCAACCTTGAACATCCTTCCAATCCAAACTTCGTCAAAGAAGTGAGGTTTCCAAGTCCCTCGGGTAATGTTGTCAAGCTTGAACATCCTACCAAGTCAAGCTTCGTCAAAGAAGTGAGGTTTCCAAGTCCCTCGGGTAATGTTGTCAAGCTATAACATATTCCTAAATAAAGTTCCATCAAAGAAGTGAGGTTTCCAAGTCCCTCGGGTAATGTTGTCAAGCTTGAACAATATGACAAATGAAGCTTCGTCAAGGAAGTGAGGTTTCCAAGTCCCTCGGGCAATGTTGTCAAGCTTGAACAGGCATACAAATCAAGCTTTGTTAAAGAAGTGAGGTTTCCAAGTCTGTCGGGTAATGTTGTCCAGCTTGAACATCCTTCCAATACAAGGTTCGTCAAAGAAGTGAGGTTTCCAAGTCCTTCGGGTAATGTTGTCAACCTTGAACACATGCACAAATTTAGCATCTTCAAAGAGGTGAGGTTTCCAAGTCCCTCGGGTAATGTTGTCAAGCTTGAACATCCTTCCAATTCAAGCTTCATCAAAGAAATGAGGTTTCCAAGTCCCTCGGGTAATGTTATGAAGCTTGAACAATATGACAAATCAAGCTCCATCAAAGAAGTGAGGTTTTCAAGTTCCTTGGGAAATGTTGTCAAGCTTGAACATTTGCGCAAATTTAGTACCATCAAAGAAGTGAGGTTTCCAAGTCCCTCGGGTAATGTTGTCAAGCTTGAACATTTGCGCAAATTTAGCACCGTCAAAGAACTGAGGTTTCCAAGTCCCTCGGGTAATGTTGTCAAGCTTGAACATCCTGCCAATTCAAGCTTCGTCAAAGAAGTGAGGTGTCCAAGTCCCTTGGGTAATGTTGTCAAGCTTGAACAATATGACAAATGAAGCACAGTCAAAGAAGTGAGGTTTCCAAGTCCCTCGGGTAATATTGTCAACCTTGAACAATTCCACAAATTAAGCACCATCAAAGAAGTGAGGTTTTCAAGTCCTTTGGGTAATGTTGTCAAACTTGAACAGTCACCAAAATCAAGCTTCGTCAAAGAAGTGAGGTTTCCAAGTCCCTCGGGTATTGTTCTCAATCTTGAACATCCTCCCAAATAAAACTCCGTCAAAGAAGTGAGGTTTCCAAGACCCTTGGGTAATGTTCTCAATCTTTTGCATTGTGTCAAATTCAAGTTTGTCAAAGAAGTCAAGTTTCCAAGTTCCTCATGCAAGGCTTCGAGCGTTTCCAAACCCTGTATATCTAAGCTTCTTAAAGAATGCAATTGCCATAGTTGCTTAGGAAATTCTTGAAACCTACCATTTATAAATATGGCCTTCAATTGAGATGAATGTTCTTGAACTTGTGAAAGGAGAACTTTGAATAATTGAAAGTTGATTGATGCATTGTTGATATGATCATGAAATGTCAATAGTTGAAGATTGCTTAGATCCAAGTCTAAGCAATAATTCCAATCCTGTAAATGACATTGAGATGTTTTGTATGATATACCTTCAACTTTCTTGGTTCCCTGCTTTTCAAGATGTAAAAATTATATCAAAACAAATAGTATATCAATACAATCATACATTGTTTTGCAAATAGATGAAATAAAGTCAATCATTGCAAAGACTATATAAGCATCTCGACTGTCATAAACATGAAACTAATGGTCCAATGAAATCTAAATGGAATTACATGTTTTGTTTGTATAGAAATTACAAAGACAGCATGAAACAAACATTGTCATCCAAATCGTTCATTACAATTCATACCTTGGTTGTAGATTGAGTTGAACAAATCGAATCAACACTCCAAACTCGAGTGCCCAAGTATTCTTCATCCCTTTCCACAATCATTCGTCCCATGTCACGTAGTTGGTCGTGCATTTCTATGTGTCCATATCTATCAACATTTATCAATGACCACTCTATCAATGTATTAAACGATTTAATTCGGGGGATATCATTAATGCTCCACACATGCAAGGCTCTATCTCTTGACATGCCTGTAGGCCACACGTCCTTGCAAAAGAAGCACGCTATGTCCAAAAACATATTTTTTTCATCCATTTCCATTTCATCAAAGCTTATCTTCAATGTGCTCCAAAGCTTTGTGTCTTCAAATTCTTCAGTGTTACCATCCAAATATCTTCCCCTTTTAATTCTTCGTAATGCTCGCTCCCAACTTCGCAACCTTCTTTTATTCCGCAAAAATGCACCCAATACTCTTAGGCTTAAAGGCAAGCCACTGCAACCTTTCACTATTCTTCCTCCTATATCATGAAATTCGATTGGTAAATGACCTCTGGACCCACATGAATAAAGGATAAAAAGCTCCTTTGTTGCATTTCTATCCAATGTGTCAACCTTTATTTTCCCACTCTCGCCGACGCGATATTTAATCTTGTCCCAATGGCGAGTTGTTATAATCAATGTGATGTCTGCATTGTCTTTCAAAATATCCGGATGGAGAAGCTCATCTAGTTGATCTTGATTCCTTATATCATCCAATATTATGAGAACCTTCTTACCAACCATAAATTGCTTCAACATGTCTTGCGCATCCACCAAATTTGTTGGCACACTTTTAGGATATTTAAAGTCGTTGAACATGTCACATAAAATTCCAAGGGAATCACTTCTATTCTTCAAGTCTTTGGCAAAACATGATGCATCGTATGTAGACTTCAATTCATCAAATATGACGTTTGCCAATGTAGTCTTCCCAATTCCACCCATGCCAATGAGACCCAAAATCCTCACTTCCTTGAGGCGATCTTTGATTCTTGTAAGGTTTCGCTCAAGACCAACCACCATGTTGTTAACTTGCATTGGTGCTTCATTCACCTACATGAACAACGCATGCAATCAAAAGATAATTTTGATTCAAAATTACATCCTCAAAGACCTACATTTCATCTAAATCGATAGAAATGACAAGCTATATATGTATATAAAAATGAATATTTTATTAGCTATTTCAACACCCAAATGGTTCATACCTCTACAATGAGTTCCTCCTTCACCTCCTTTGCCTTTTCAATTCTTGAGTTCTTTTGGAGCGTGGCTTCATCCTTTTCAAACTTCGGACGTAGGCTTGCTGAATATGTTCCTCTCAAAAACATTTTCTTTAAAACAATTAATTTTTCACAAATTTCAGAAAATGTCGGCCTTTGTAAAGGATCCTCCGCCCAACATTCCTCGATCAACCTCGTAAGCTCTTCACAATTCATTGGCAATTGTGGCCTCTCAAATTCCTTAATTTTTTCCAAAATGTCTTTGGTGTGCACATGATTGCTCCCATACGGCGCAGTTTGTGACAAGATCTCTGAACATGTCATAGCAAAGGACCATACATCAGCTTGGAATAGACTTGCATTAGATTCAAGATTTTTTTGAATTATCTCCGGTGCCATATACTTAGTTGTACCAACACGGTCGCAATTTTGTTTCTTGCAAACTTTGCTTTGAACATCAATTTCCGAGGTACCATAGTCAACCAACTTGACCAAAAATCGATTAGAATTCAATTTTCCTCCTTTAATGGAATTGGCTCTCATGAGCACATTGTCTGGCTTTAAATCAAGATGAGCAACATGCATGTCATGAAGATAACACATGCCACTTGCAATTTGGTGCATGATATCAATTGCAAGAAGATATGATAACGGTTTAGATTCTTTCTTCAACATGCCACTCAAGCTCACGTCCATGAACTCCATCACCAAATACAAAAACTTTCCTTCGTTTTCCTGGCATAACTCGTCTATGCTCCCACCTTCTCCACAATAAATAAATTTGATGAGATTCGGATGGCTCAAGCCTGCCAAAATACCAACCTCTTTGCGGAAACTTGAGGTTCCATCTGGAGCTCGCAAAATCTTTGTTGCACATTGCAAGCCCAACCATATTGATTCGTACACCAAACCATATGCTCCTTTCCCAATTTCTTTAAGAAGTTTTGGTTTCATTGAATCAATGACAATTGGAATCTCCACACCATCAAGTTCTCCACCTTCTAGTTGCAAGTCCCCCAATCTTCGCAATATATATTCTCTCCATTCATAGTTACTACAATCCTTGAGCCTTTCTTGAAGAACATTTTCATCATCCTCAATCTCTTTTAAGGTGGGCATGTCAAGATCAATGATAAACATGGCAGAATCTGTCCTTGGATGGTTTGCTAAATGCATCTCAAATATCACTTCCCAACAACACCTCAAATCGGACACAAGTTCTCGAAAAACCTCCTTGTTATTCATTTGGAATGCAATTGCTCCACACCCATTCCGATTCCCGCATTCGCTCACCACAACTCCCAATTTTTGTGTAATGCAACATAGCTCCTCAACTGCAACACCAAACTCTTGGACCTCAGAACTCGATGCGATCATCAAACCAACACATTCTACGACTTTCTTAAGTTTGGTGAGAACATGTCTACATTGCTTCTCATTCAATACTTCATTTCCATTTGAAATCTCTTCAAGTCTCCTTATTTCTTCCTTCTGCCATTGCAATAAACCGCCAACGTCATATTTGTAAATGGTCCCTCTTTGCCAATATGTCCAAATTATCATAAAGCAAGCGCCAATACAATCCCAAAACCTTGATAGTTGCTCAAAAAACAATTGCAAAAGCTTCGCCATGATGAAATATTTACTAGAAAACCAAATTGTTTCGATCGCCAACAAATGTCCAAAGACGGGATAATATGTGTGGTTCCAAGCATATAAAAGTGGTCACTCCATCTGCATATATCCATGTAACATAAAGTTTTCAGAGCGACAACCTCCTAAAATCTCCACACCTCACAATGAAAGTAAACATCAAAACAACTACACACAAATTGTCATGAAAGTAGCCAATACCAAATGCAAACATATCAACTTCGATAATCCTAGTCCCTACTGCACTCCTATTAGCAACATGCATTGATTGAGGATTTAGATAGGGGCCATCATGCTTAATTCAAGATTTTTCCAACATACTCCCCAATCCCTAGAAATGTAACATTTAATGACCTTCCTCTAAGTACAGATTCAATACACTTAATACTACATAATTGTATTACATTTCATAAACTTCAATGCTTCATTCATAACATGAGTAAGTGCATTGCAATATAACTACACCCTCATCCCCCCAAACAAGAATAGGAGTTGTAGATTAATCACAAAATTAATTCTATTTTATGAAATGTATATTAATGAAAACTAAGACAAAGTTTTCACCTCTACGTAAGCCATCGCCAAAAGTCCACACACTACATTCATGCTCATGAAAACTAGAGTTACTGCATGTTACAAGGCCAACTAATTTCCAAGTCAAATGATGAATTAACGATCTTCAAACTATTTGAGTGCTTCAATGAAACTATCACAAAACATCTTTGTACAAGAGAAAAGTTGTCTAAAACTAGCAATAAAATGGACATCATTCCCAAATCATTGCCAAACTCAACATTTGTGAAAGAAACATCTCTAACTATCCTTACTCTAGGAGGAGCTCTTCTATTTCCCCCCTTCATGACTTCAACATCAACGGAAGAACAACCACTTCAACCTTGGCATTTCAAATTAACATCAAGAAAGGTTCGGCTACTTTACAACCCCTTGCTACTATTGTAGTACCATGGCAGATCAAACACTAATTCGTTAAATCTGCATTAAAGTGACAGTGCAATGGTGTGATAAAACCATTGTTAATTAAAGCATTAACAATGCTGACAGAGCACATGTTTCAGTTGCGAAGTTCTTGAGACTTGAAATTGCCATGATACTACTGAATGTAAGTGATGTGTCATTCCGAAGATGCAATAAGCGCTTCGTCTACAATCCCGATCAGTTCCTAAACTTTCCCTCAAATCGTAATCCAAATCAACTTTAAACTCGAACACACTCGCCCTCTTGCAATCACAGATGGGGGACTACATCTGAGTTAACCGAGCTCCCCCACCCAAAACCCTAGAACTAAAACTTCCACCTTGCTTAAGTCATCAGATAACCCATCCATAACCCAACGAAACAGATCCTCCATACAAGGCACACATCTCTCAAGTTAAAAGAGCACGGTGAACACATAAGAGTCTCGTAATCAAAGAAGAAGCAGGAAGCACATTGGTTTAAATCCCAATATGATCCTCACAACAAGTCGTAATCGGGATCAACTTGAGTTCAATCCAATAGCATCAAAAACACCAAGAAAGGATTAATAACGTGAGAGCTCACCCAAAAGCTAGCCCACAGTCACGCAGAAGATGACAGTTGCTTGATGCAACATGGCCGACATATAGAGACGTCACCCACCCACCACTACTACCGGGAGACTAGTTCCCAAGACATGTGAGGTAGCCCGTTTCTTGGAAATCTAAGAGATTCTTGAGTTAATGATTCAAAGCACGTTGTAAACAGAGCCCTAGCCTTCAAAAATCTCTCGCATGCATGATGAGTAGTCCACCACAAGCCAATCAAAGCCAAAACGATGACCGCACATAGTAGGAATAAGCTCAAACCTTACCAATCTTATTCTGGACACATCCACCAACGCCCTCTCAAAGAAAATGTGCGACGGCCTGGGCTTGACTATAACAAAAACTTCGACTCCTCAACAACCCCCCTCCTTCCGCACGCACTCACACCACCTGCCTCACGGTACTGGCGACGACGTTCCTAGCACTCCCAAGACACGGCGACACCTCTCTCCACTTGTCTGTCCTAGCCGTGAAGAAACCCTAGACCTTAACCTTCATCCTCGGGGCGTCCCTGTCATCCATCATTGTTTTGGACAAAAAGTGAACAGTGTTTGCATCGAAATCCATGTACCCTAAACCATCATCCTCGTGTCGTCCTTGTCATCCACCATTGTTTTGGACAAAATGCGAAGAGTGTTTTTGTCTAAATTCATGTGGTCCGATGTGAGCCCACATCTTGGTGCATCATTGCTGGTGTTCCCTATAACTCTAATATGGAAGTGCAATATCCTTTCCTGTAATTCCTATGACACAGAAGTGTTGCGCCTCTTGCAAATTGATCACTGCAGAAGCCAATTTCAAATTCGTGTTTCCAATTGCCGCCATATTCTTTCCATCTCTCGTCTCCCTTTAAATCACCCTCTCCGGATAGAGATAGCTCCTTTCTTGTTCTTCATTGTGCAATTATGATCCGACCAGTTTCCGTGTGTTCCATTGGCTCTTGTGACAGAATTGTTAAGATTGTAAACTCACACATGACCTCACATATATCCACCAAGATCAAGGTTCTTTGCAATATGTTTTCCTGGAGTTTACTCTACACGAATGTGTAGAGTACCAATGTAGAGAATAGTAGATAGTAGTAAGGTGCATGTCTCTGAATGGTCAACATAAATTTCATCTCACAGGACAAAATCCACTTGTTATTGGCATCTAGAGAACTCAACTCATTCCATGAGGAAACTTCATGTACTCCCAGGCAAGTGCCACAATCATTCTTCAATCGCATGGTAAGTCACACCTGTGAAAGATGTGAAGGGAACAGACTACAATTGCTTGCCAGAGAGGACTGCCCCTGCAAGTGTGTCAATAACAGAGGGAAAAACACCCTATGGCAGAGCCACACCATAGCCCATTATTAACCACCCCGATAACATATAAAACCCTTCCAACACTTGATAGCTTGTCATTTTGTGACATTTTGTGATATTCCAAAAGCCCGTCTAAACAGATGTCACTCGTAGATAGCTAACATATGATTGCTAAATTTGAAAGTCCTCTCACCTTTTGGCTGTCATGTGTCACCACTATGCGATACGAAACCTATAAGACTTCCACTCCAAACACAAACGACATATTGCAATGGTTATCATACTCATGCTAAGACGAATCTTCACCATTGTAATGAGACAACATAAAAGTATGAATTGTTCAAAGCAAACAAAAGCTTCGTCATGTCACCATAAAGCCTGTCAAACCCAGAAGACGATAACATCACATTCACGAATGGAAGGCTCTGATTGATTGAGATTCTCACGGGAGCACATCTGAACAGATGTCACTTATAGGAAACCAACACATAACGGATGTCCTCCCACCTTCGCTTTTGCACAATGCCGAGCTTTCAAGACTTCCGCTCAGAGCCCAACCAGTATGCTACAAATACTTATCAAAATCATTCTGAGAAAATTCTTCACCATGGCAATGAGACTAACACAAAAGTATGCATGTTCAGGGCGAACAAAAGCAGTGTCGTGTACAGACACTTCCTGTCAAACAGAAAAGAGAGTAACACCACATGCACGAATGGAAGGTCTACCCTGATTGAGGCTCTCACAGGAGCACATGTAAAAAAATATCACTCGTAGAAAGCTGACACATGACAAAGGTCGAATTCGAAGGTCCTCCCTCTCACCTTCGCCTTTGCATAATGCAGAGCTATCAGCCCCTGTTGTTCTTCCCCGAATTCGACAGTGCGGCTATGAAAAACAATCGCCGCAGCTCCAAATACTTCAAAACTCCATAGTGGCTACAACAAATATCTCCTAGTAACCGTCTTGCACCTGCTTCAGGTGCAGCTCCAAATTCCAACCTGCAGAGCTCCCTCACAGCAGCCTCACCAAACCCCGGCCGCCATCCGTCGAGTCCAAAAATCTCCAGCTCCCTACTGCAAGAGAATCCCCTGCAAAAGCTTCACTAAATATAATGACATACAAACCTTGATCCTGTGCACAATCTAAACCTTTGTGCTTCCTCTTATGGGATTTGGTGAATAAAATATTACAGTACCTACTATGAAGATTGATCAACATGTGGCCTAATTGCAAAGATGACGAACAAATGTGTTGATTTCACCGAAATCACCTAACCATAATTCTTACAAGTGCAAAAATCAGCCCAGACGTTACCTCATTCATCAGCCACTACCTACCAGTAACGGTGCCAAGTGCCTGCTCCAGTTCCCAGCATGACGTCATTGCTTCAGTTACATCATTATAGACATGTTGCTGCAAATTATCCTTGAATAGAGTAAGGTGCATAGGATACTGGGTCTGCAAATTACAAGACGGATGATAAGAGTCAAGTGCACACTTTCGTCCTAAAACAAGTCCTAATACTTCCTTCCAATAGAACCCCTAAACCTTGAGGTTTTGAAGTTCTGAGGTTCTGAGGTTGTAGGCGTCAACAGGTTGCGTTAAAGGATTGGGGAAGAAGATCATTGAAGTTGTCGGCGACTTGGGGATGCCGACAACTATAATACTCTTCACACTTCTTCACTAATCCTTTATTGTCGCCTGCCGATACCGACAACTTCAAATTTCTTCCTGGCACTACACAAGGTAAAGCGAGAGACCAGGAAAAGAATGCATGTAAAATCTATTTTTGGTCGTCTATCTCGTTCCGTGACATGGTCGAGCTCAATTTTTTCTTCGTACGTGGCGTCCAGCTGGTCAGGGTGCAACTCTGAGTATCTGTGTGTAACAAGATGGGCCTGTGCCAGCTGTGCTTCGATATGTGGAAGCTGGTCCACAGGGGTTCCCACACGAAGACATGCAGCATGAGCAGTCAGCAATTCCAGCAGATCAAAAAGCACGGACACACATGGGACCTCTTGAAAGTTTCCCTATTCAGACTCTTATGGCCGCCCTCTGAGGCGGCCATGTCGTCCTCCGCTCCCCATGTTCCTCGATAGTAATATTCCACGTGCAAGGCCCACAAAAACTGAAGACTGCAAACTTGAAAGGTTGAACACGAACTATAGTTTATAAAGTATGGTTCAATGAATTAGTTCTAATCTTCTGGTCCCCAAAGCGGGAGGAAGAGTGAATACTCCGATAAAGCGGCCTGCCATTAGCATGTGAAGAGTCTTTCTGATTCTTCAACATTGCACCGGGACACGATTCCTAGATACATCTCACATCTTAAAGCAAATAAATGGAGAGGAGCGATTCATAAAGAAGAGATGGTTGTATGCAGGCATACCGCAAATTATTTGTAGGTTTCTCCTCTCGTTCTCCAAAAGGTTCAAATACTCCAGAGCCCTGAACACACACTACACAACAGGGTTAGGCAAATGTATGTCGGCAAAGTTAGATTATGAGGCGATTTTGTGTGCTACCTGCGTACATCTAGCTCTCCAACGAACCAAAGGTTGAGGTACCAAAATTCCACAATTTTGGAGCCCAAGCGGTCGATTAGTACAGCACAAAACGACACTATGCTTGCTGTTCAAGCAAGAAGCAGAGCAAAAGTTTTCACACACCTTAAAAGTTGGACGACCGTATGCGTAAGAGCACAAGAGATATTTGTGTCCTTCTAGAGAAAAAGCTTCGCTTGTGGATCACCTACCACCTTGAAGCTGCAAAACAACCGCAACACGATCGAGCTTCCTCCAGTTGACTTTAGAGCGCAAAGATGCATCACTAGCTCCTTAGGCATCTATCGGGCAGACAGACATCAAAAATTGACAGGGATAAATATTTTTACTTTTATTTTTTTTAAGTACAAAAAGAAGAAGAAAAAAAGGACACTAGACTTGGTCACTCTCTCACTACTAGGTAATTTTTTCCAGCGTTTCGTAAATACATCAACAACTTGTACATGGCCCTCAAATGTGCCGCAGTCTCATGGCGAGTACCTCCGCACCACGTTGTTGTCGTGAGGCCCCACACACGCACATACATACATACAAGTATATACAAACATATTGACGAACTGCGGTATATATGCGTAAGTAACTCTGTCAAGAGATGGTCATGTGCATGAACTTATAAGCTCGGAGACACTACACGCAGTTAAGAGACCAATGGCAATTGCCGACAGACACAAACTGCACACGACAGGCGAACGATCGAAGATGAAACTATATTACCTCCTGCTCCTCTGAGCTCTGAGCTCTCAGCTGTGTGCCGGCCACCTTCCACCCGCGGCTCTTGTCAATTCAGAGCTTTCACAAGAAACCTACAGAAATTCCAAGTTGTACTGCCGATGTCTGCTGCAACCAGGAGACCAGAGTCCAGACCACCCCCCCTCCCCACTCCGAGATGTTATTGCTCTCTCACGCTTGCTCAGAAACAATCGCAACTGCTTGCTTCCCGACTTGTGGGGTGACCTCAGACTCGCACTCACCTCCAACAATTCTTCCCGACAATTTTTCGCGCTCCTCCCTGCTCATCCCATTCCGCTAATTCCCTGCCTTCCCTTTGCTTCCTTCCTTTCTCAATTCCTTCACTCAGCACAAAGATCTCTTCGCTCCCAGCCGCAGCCGGTGCGACATCGATGCCCCTCCTCGAAGCTGACTCACCGAAATCGCCTGTCTCTGTGTCTGTCTGTCTCTCGCTCTCGCTCTCCGGGTTTCTTCCCTCAAAAGTCTATGTACTGGTCTCTCACTAGTCGCTCACTAGCCCGACAATACTCTCTCGCTAGCCCGACAGTACTCTGTCACTAGCCGCCCACTACTCTGTTAGGAGTCCCCCTTAGTAGCCCCACGTGTCCCACTTTGGGGCTGGAGGTCTGTGGGGCTAGCCTGCTAGGGATCTGGGGTGGCCCAAATGTCTTGTACAGTCTATCCTTGTTAGTACAACACCAGTGATGAGGGAGATATTTGGGCATAATCGGTTGAGATCCAAGTGTTTGCAAGTCCAACCGGTTACATGTTGACATCCTCCGGTTTTCCTTTATTAAATTGGGGTATATTCTATAGATTCGGTAATTTTCCTGCAGTCTTGAACTTCATCCGGTTATTTCTCAAACTCAACCGGCTCATTTATAAACTAACTCCCGGTTCTCCCCGATCATTGTACAACACTCGTTTATATGGCCGGGGATTCGTGGCACTCATGTATTTTCATTAGTGAGAGTTCATTCATCTTTGCGGATGAGATGAACCACTTTAGACACTACCTTACGTCTTCAGCTCCTTGTCGCAAGGGTTTCAAAAATACCAAGTTTTAGTAGCTCTAAATAATCTTAATCTAATCTAATGCTTAAGGCAATAATACAAAGGGCTATACATAAATAAATAAATAAATAAATGCCTCAAATAGAAGCAAGTGGGTGCATCATGCGTTGCGAACTTATCAGTACTAATCCGGTAATTTTTAAGAAATTAATATGGGTGGACGTTAAATACCCCCTCACGAACTTTCAGGGGTGTCAGATCCGGGTTGGGGCTGGGGCAACCCTCTAAAGAAATTTTGAACCCGACTAAAAATTGTTGCCCATTGTGAGGCCAAACCACCCACCCTTATGCGTCGTAGTCCAGGTGAGGATATGTAGCTCACATCCAATGCTTATAGCATTTTCCCCTTTCAATCTTATCAACCTACGCCACACTCAACATCAATGTTGGCACACCAGTTTATTCCATAATAGAAGTACAAGCATTAAAAAATGTTTTTCTCTACTTACTACATCCATCCTACACTCTTTCACAACCCAAAACTAAAATCCCTACCTAAGGCCTACTTGCTCATGCCACAACCTTGCACCTTGTGGCGCCCCTAACTTACTAATAATCTCATGTACGCACTTAGCTCTTCATCCTTCACCTAATTAACTAATCCCCATGTGAGGCCAAATCCACCACCCTTAGGCGTCCTAGTCCGGGTGATGGTTTTGAGAATCACATTCACTTCATAACACCATAATGTGAATTGCTATATGGCTTCCATGTCCAAGGTACTCAATTCATCTTAACTCAACTTGTTTTATTATTTTGAGCCTCTTGGCTCGTGGTGGAATTTGATTTTTCAAGGGTCCAACCCACGGCCTTGGCCACGCATGCCCTTAAAGAGATTCTCCTTGCACCCTTGGTTTTGGCTGCCTTTGTTTGGCCATCACCGGAGTCCTTAATATTGTCCATCAACTCGTGTACTTAATTTAGTGAATAGAGAAGTCTCAAGTGTTCAAAAACACTATTCTCTATTCCCAATGTTAGGTACACTTAGTCACACAAAACCACACACACAACCCTACTATAATGAGTTCAACTATTCATCTTTTTTATGTTTTACTTGAGCTATCTCCTAAATGCAACCACTAAGTGGCTCCTCCGTGTGACCTAACTTGATTAATGCAGCTTCCACTAGTTAATTGCTTCGGCAATTTGAGTAGTCCAGTTGCCTTAGCTGTCGGTAATCCCAGCAAGCTGGTGCAGTCCAGCAAGCCCTTTGCTGCCGATAATCCCAGTAAGCTGGTGCAGTCCAGCAGCCTTCTACTAAGTATTTAAACCCTAAACACTCAACTAATCCTAAGAATGTAAGAACAAACAAGACTAAGCTAGCTTTAGACTAAATTAACCATAAGCCTCTAGCATCTAAGAACTAATGATTAATGAACTAGTGCCCAATTGACTAAATTTCTTTGGGGTTAAATCCTAACCACATGTGACCCACTAATCACACATGCTTCCCCATATGTTCCTACACACCTTCACACTCAAGAGAGTGGAAGATGAGCAAACTTGAAGAGAGATAAGAGAGAGGAAAAATGAAAGAGGGAAGTCTTAAGTAGCCAAGAGGGAGAGAGGGAGAGTGAGGTAAGGATAGGGTGAGGGAATTAGCACCTCCAATCACAACCCCTTAATCCTTTCCTCCTAAGTAGGGACTCATCCCATCCACAAGGCCTTTCCCTTCCTAAACTAACAAGGTGGATCCTAATGTGAGCATTTAACCCGCGGAGCTCACCTTGCCTCACCTTGCTCCATGCTCACCTAGTCAAGGCATTCCCTCATTGAACTTAAACCTTGAAACAATCACACAACACCACCTAATGTCTAAATTTAAACCCACACCACACTTCATTCTTTTTATATTTTTGTGAACAATCATAATACTTCAAAGTCTAACTAAAATTGGTTTCAAAAAGTTAATCACCACATGTGGGCACCATTTTGGGCTCACACCCCACCATAGTGTACCCTTAGTGCTAATAGTTCCCCCCCTTAACTTCCCCTCAGTCCCGGGATTAACACCTGGATTCTACGTTGTTGGCTCGGGGCCCCAGCCCGTCATCGCCCGTCAAGGGTGGCAAGGGCCTCTCCGATTCTAGTCAGGCCTCTTCGATTCAAGTCAGGCCTCTCCGATTCAGCTAGGAGCCGCTCGCATTTGGCCAGGAGCCTCTCGATTCAAGCCAGGCCTCTCGCCTTTGGCCAAGAGTCTATCGATTCAATCCAGCGCCGCTCGCCTTTGGCCAAGGGCCTCTTCGATTCAAGTCAGGGCTCTCCGATTCAAAGCCAGGGCCGCTCACACTTGGCCAGGAGCCGCTTCGATTCAAGTTAGGCCTCTCCGATTAAGCCAGGAGCCGCTTCAATTCAAGTCAGGCCTCTCCGATTAAGCCAGGAGCCGCTCCCGAGCGCTTGGCCTTCGGTCCTCTCCCTCTTCGACTCTCCTTCAGTCCATGTCCTCTTGCTCGTTTGAACCCGAAACCCAGCTTATCCATAAACCCTCCCCAAACCCCTAAACTAACATACGGAGGTCCTAATTAGGACACTAAAACCCTGGGTCCCCTCCCCTCAAGCTATCATTCCTAAAGCTACTTTAATCACCCACAACTAATCACACTAATTCCCCAAATTAACACACACACACAAGCCTAAGCTTAAAACATAATCCCACATCACACTTCACTCTATTTATATTTTAAATAGATAAAATAAAATAAGAATCAAATCCTACTAAATTCCTAAAGGTTTCACAACACCTGTGAGCACCATTTTGGGCTCACATAATTGGCGACCATCAGGGGATGGATACCAACATCTCTTGCTCCACAGGCAAGTCGTCAATCAAGCACGATACTCCTTGCACCGACTCCCCGCCGTACGCGTTGGGAAGCTTTCGCCATTCAATGTCTCCAATTGAAGGGAGTTGTTAGGAAACACCTCTCGAACAAGATAAGGCTCCATCCAACATGCATCAAACTTACCCGGGAAGTCAAGCTTCCTAGCACCCTGAATCATCACCATCATACCTTGCACTAGTGCTGTTTTCTTGTGTCGTTTGTCGAAGGTGATCTTTCTTCGCCTCTGGATGGCCTCGATATATTGAGCGCTCATTCTTCTCCTTTCGTCAAGCTCCTCCAACGTGGTCAACCGATTTCTCAAGGCCTGACTATCTGTGAGGCGTGTCTTGACTGCCACCCGTAGGGATTCCACCTCGAACTCAATGGGTAATGTAGCCTCCAACCCATACACCAAGGAGAATGGCATCGTTTGTGTTGTCACCTTGAAGGTTGTGCGATACGCCCACAATGTCGCTGTTAACTTGACGTCCCAATTCCTCTTCGAATCGAGAACCGTATTGCGAAGGATGATCACCAATATCACGTTGACACGCTCCGTTTGACCATTAGTCTGCGGATGGTAAGGAGTAGTATTCCTATGGTCTATCTTAAATCTAGTTGTCAACTCCTGGAACATCTCGTTCAAGAAGTAGGGGTCCCTATCACTAACCAAAATTTTGGGTCAACCGAACCTGGAGATGATGTCTTCATACATGAATGTGGTGGCATGGGCGGTTGTATTCGTCTTCACCGCCTTTGCTTCCGCCCCCTTAGTCAAGTACTACGTGGCAACTACAATGTAAGCCATAGCTTTAGAAGAATGGGGGTAAACCTCCCCGACATAATCGATTCCCCATTTCTCAAAGAGAACTAAAGGTAAGGATATGTGAAGAGGCATCTCCATGCGGAGGTCATTCCTCGCATACCTCTAACAAGCATCACATTTCCTAATATATTCATTGGCATCTTTGAACAAGTCCGGCCAAAATTAACTTGCTCTAAGTATTTTTTGTCCAGTGAGCAATCCGAAGAAATGCCCACCACATGCACTATCATGGCAAGCTACCAATATTGAGGGGGCCTCGACCTCCGACACACATCGTCGTAAGATCCCATCCATTCCCCTCCTAAATAGTCGATGGCCTATGACCGTGTAATGTCGACTATTCACTCTAACCTTTCTCCTCTCCTCCTTCGTCCTATTCCCAGTCAATTGTTGAGTCGTGACAAATTCCACGATGTCTGAGTACCAATCCGCCCTAGCCGTGACCAAGAAAAGGTTGTCGTATCTCAAGCTGTCATCCACCGGACTGTCGCCCGCCTCCTCGGACAACCTTGATAAATGATCGGCCCAAGTTTATATTCAACAGTATAGTTGAACTCCTCCAATAGTAGCACCCATCTAGCCAACCTACCACTCAACTCCGTCTTGTTGACCAAGAATTTGATCGCCATGTGATCAACGAAGAAAACTATTGGATTACACATAAGGTAATGGAAAAATTTCTTGACCGAGAAGACCATGGCCAAGCACTCCCTCTCCGTGCTAGAATAATTTCTCTCTGCCGGTATCAACTGTCGACTCGCATAAGCTACATGTTGATCCTTCTCTTTTTCTCCTGTCGCTTGACATAATGCACTACCTAAAGCTATTGAGCTAGGATCACAAAACACATGAAAAGGTTTTCCCCAGTCCGGTGGCATCAACACCGGATAGGTGCTCAATTTATCCCTCAATTCTTCGAATGTCCTTTGGCAAACCTCTGTCCACTCAAACCTACAATCATTTTTAAGCAACTAAGTAATGAGAACTGCTATCTTAGAAAAATTAGGAATCAACTTTCTATACCAACCCACATGTTCTAACAACTTGGCTATACCCTTCGCATTTGTAGAAGTGGGCAATTCATCAATCACCGTAATTTTGTCGGGATCCGGTTCTTTGTCTTTCTCACTCACCACATAACCCAATATGACTCCCTTGTGAACACCCAAAAATGTTTTATCCGGATTCAAGGCTAGCCTCATCTGTCTACACCTAACCAAAGCCTCTCGCATACATCCTATATGTTGACTAGAATTAGACTCAGTGCTAAAATCGTCGATGAAGATTGTCATGGATTTGTATAGCAAATCAGTGAAGATATACATGACGAGCTTCTGAAACGTGGCCGGAGCGTTATACAAACCAAATGGCATGACCACCCACACAAACGTGCCCCACGGAGTAGTAAAGACCGTCTTATGAATACCTTGTAGTGCTATGGCGATTTGATTATAACCCGCATAACCATTCATGAACGTATAACGAACATGCCCTCCTATCTCCTCTAAAATGAGAGTGATGAATGGTAAAGGAAAATGATCATTTTGGGTGCAAGCATTTAATTTTTTATAAGCCACACACACCCTCAACTTTCCATTCTTTTTCTTCACCAATACCATCAGAGAGACCCAATCCGTAATCTCCACCGGCTTAATAAAACCGGCCTGCAACAACCTCTCTAATTCCACCTTAATCACCAATTGTAATTGTGGGTTCATCCTTCTCTCATTTTGCCTAATCGGCCTAGCACCCGGAATCAAAGGAATGCGATGTTCCACCATCTCTCTAGGAATTTCTTTAAGCTCATCATATGACCAACCAAAGGTGTCACTAAATTCATCCACCAACTCGCTATATTCTTTTATTTCCTTCTCGTCCAACTTAGACTCCATCTTCATTTGCTTAACCTTCTCATTATATGTTGTCACATCCACATACTTCCAGTCCGCTTCTAACATATGAATTTGTTCATCCTTGTTCCTATATCAATCCGGGGGTACCTTAGGATAATCTTAAACAACATGTTTAATTATTATCCATGTCGACGTAGTCTTGAAGTGCAGTGGCTCCTCCAACTTCTCTACTTCCATAATAGCCTCCTCGTCCTGAGTCTCATCCACATGTACTAAACTAACGTTACTCTCTTCCACACCATCTACCCAAGGTGTCAATCCTCCTAAAATTCACTCCTCCTCAGTGAGTACCTCACATAGCTCCAACAAGGAGTATTCCTCGCCCCTAGAACTAAGAATCTCATCATTCAAATATGCATGGTGAGACGTCACCATTACATCAAACTTCGACTGCGGATAATCCCTCAACCACTGTACATACTCCCCATCATCCCCACAATGACAGAAACTAGGACCTAAACTACCCGATCCTGAATCTATGATTTTTCTATGGCCATCCAAGTGGGCGACTCCTACCAATGTCTCCTCATCCTCCTTGTCCTCTTTGTCATCAACTTCATCCTCTAAGGATGAGGTGATCTCCTTTCGCACCCAACCACCTAATGACCCTATTGAAACCTTGACTCTATTATCCTTAGGACCATAAGTAATGGAAGGCTTGGCTCCTCCCCACTTCACAATAGCTTCCGACATTCTTAACCATGCCCTACCTAACAAGATCAGAAATGTATCTTTGTTAGAGTGCATTTTGATGACATGGAAAATAACCACATACTCTTCCCTTTCGGTGCTAATCCTACAATCCTTAATCATTCCCAAGGGCACGGTCGGAGTTTTATTCGCCATGTTGATGATGAAAGGTGATGGACCCGTAAGACTAAGACCCAACCTCTTCATGGTGTGCTCCGGTAAAATGTTTAGACCACTACCCCCATCTACTAATACATTCGGAACCACCTTGTCCACCACCATAACCTCAAATTCAATTGCTTTGACATCACGTCCCCCTCCTTGCAATTGAATTCTCGCGGCCACCCTAGTCTTCACCTTCCTAGTCCTCCTATTCACCGGCATTCCTTCCTTGAGAGTCTTACGAGCCATAGGTGATATCTCCTACAATTAACCAAAGGTAATGTCGGCCTTCAGGGAGCTAAGATCGGCCCATAAATCGTAACCATGAGGCTTCTTTGTCTTGGTATTGCCAACACCATCAAATTCCTCCAAAGGGATTACCGGTCCTTCCCATTCTCCCATCTCACAACCTCTAGATCATGAATGACATTAGGCCTCTCCCTATCTTGGAGAATTACATTCTCCCTCTCTAGTGCAACACCATATTCGAAATTTTGGGAGATTTCCAGTCTCCCAATTTGATGACAGTTTAGGTGGAGTCGACTTAAAATGTACCCAGTGGGTACATTTTAGGTCGACTCAACCTAAACTGTATTTTCCCAAAATCATGGAATTTTTCCAAAATTTTGAATATGGTGTTGTGCCTCAGTGGCTCTTCTAGCTGTCCTAGCTGCTTTCTCTAAATCCAACAATTCGGGAGCCTCTCCCGAAGAATCCTCCTCTTGTGGCTCCACGTCTTCCTCTCGTGGAAGACTTCCTCTCATAGCTCTAGTGGTGACCGCCAATGCCAGCGCCTCATGAGTAACCTCATTATCTAAACTCCTCAATTCATAGGTGATGGCGTTGGTGTGTGGAGGCGATTGACTTTGTTCCTCACCAACACCCAATTGAAAATGACTAGACTCATCATGATGTGGCTCCATTATACCCTCTGTGAACCTGACATCCTGAGAATTCGACGGACCCAGATCTATGGGAGGAGTTTGCCTGCGATTGTTGAAGTTCTGTGGAGCCCCTTGCCTATTATGAACCGGGATGTATCCGTTTATCGTTTGCAATCCCGATGGAGGATGAAAAGTTTGCCTCGCATTCCCATTGTCGCAACCCTTGCTAGCCCCCCTTGACAATCTTGCCAATTTTCAATTCTAGCAAAGGTTACGAGTGGCTAACCATTCGCATTCCGCCATGCTAATGGTTAGCTCCTCCTACCCCGGACCATATAGTTCATAGGAGGGAACCAACCCTCCTACTTTGCTTTCGGGACTCACCCCTTAATCGGTAACCCATTCCTAGATGTGGACTTCCATCCATGGAGGTCCAATCCTATGTTGATCATCGCGTTGCCGGAGCAACACTACAACAACCCGAACCATACTAGGCAACTATGGCCTCACATTGGGCCAATGCCCATGGAGGCCGTGTCGTTCGGCCTCGGGTGGGTGAGGCCACACCACCTCACCCATATAAGCCTCTAGGACTCTACGCGGGGCCCCTACCCCACCGTCGACCAACCTCTTGTCTCTCCACCAAGAGTTGGGGCCAAGTAGATATTTTCCTTTAGCCGCTGGGCCTAGAAGCCCCAATCAGCTTCAGACCATCATAACTTCCTTGTATGATGTCTGATGCTAACAACCAACCACTCCATCCTCATCTACGCTTCACGTAGATACCGATGGACTACTCACTTGCCCCATTTGGGCAAGTCTTAAGGAAGTTATGCCTGTTTGAACCTTGGCAGTCCCGGGAATCACTCCCAGGCACTGCTGTCCCGGGACAGCACCCCACTCAAATGGCCATAACTCCTAGCTCACACCTCCGATTGAGGTGATCTTGAGCATTCTAGAATCACCACGCCATGAGCTACGCATAGCTCATGGCCTCACCCTCATGCCTCCTAGTCTTTGTGGGTGGGAGGCGTTCCCAACGCCCGGGGCCCTCACCCACACTAGGATCACTTGGGCCCTCTCACCAACGGCGCCACAAGTCCCGGGTGTCACTCCGGGGTCCCCCTTGTGCCCATGGTGTTTCGGGCACTCCTCATGGAGAGGTGCGCGACACCAATGATCATAATATAAATTTGGTGGCCTAAGCTCATTCGGTGGCCCACCTTGTGGCCTCGCTCCCCTCATATTGTCTCTAGCTTGTTATTGTGAATTGGACACCGGGTTGGGCATGCTAATAATCTTATCCGGTTGACGACACTCGTCTGAAGGATGGTTCCCACCACAATTACTACAACCATAACCTTGTCCCTCGGACCAACATTGACTTTGTACATGTCATCGCCCACAAAAAGGATGGAACTCCTTCCTGTCCACATTTTGACCACCTTGTCCTCTAGGAGGAGGTCCCCTATTGTTACCCTGTCCATACTTAAATTGTCCTTGACCTCTTTGGTTTTGTGGAGGTGGAACATTGTTCATTCTTTTATCCCGATTTTGTTCATTCCTACAAAATTGACGAGTGTGACCCGGTTGGACACACTGAACACACCACAATCCAGAGGCATGCCTACCCGACTCAACTGGAGAAGGAGGGCCAGATTGTTGGCTCCTAACTATCAATGACATTTGATCCGTCAGACTTTGCATTTGCTTAATCATGGCCTCTACAAATCCCAATTGACTAACTCCTAATCACTTCTCCACTTCCTCTAGATGAGGATCCACTCAAAGAGCCGGTAATGCTAAAAGTGGTGCCGGTTCCCTAACCGCCAAGGGACGTGGACCCGAGTCAATGAGAGCATATGGAGTTTGACTCCCATACTTACCTTGTTCTCCCTCCACCATTCGCGGACGAATAGGGATGAATTGAGGAATTATTTTATCCTCCCATCTCCACAATCTCTCATGATCTCTATCCAAATTCTTCATTTCTCTAGCCGCTCTCTTGGCATCCGCCAAGGTTTAAGAACTCCTCTCAAGAACACCTCTAATTGTTCCCGACTCAAAAAAACCTTGAATGAATAATTGTTTTAGTGTGTCATCATTGAGCATGGTGCCCACAAACCGTGTATACACTAAATCAAACCTCCTAATGTAAGCCGAAATTTCTTCTTCCCTTCTTTGCTTCAATGAAGCCAATGCTCTCAAAGCCGTGCTTTGGCCAACCTCTGGTCTAAATTCGTTGAGAAACTCCCTTTGCAATTGCTCCCAGTCTCTAAAATGTCCCTCAGCATGGTCTCTATACCACTCGTAAGCCTCACCCTCTAAGGTGGTAGGGAACCAAACCAACCAATATCCCTGATTAGTCACAAGGGAACTAGCCAACCTCTCAATTTACCTCTCCATGTGCCTAGATGGATCCTCATTTTTAGTTCCATAAAACTTAGGGAGGTAGGATGGCATGTCCACCGCCGCTAAGCCTTGTGGAACCACAATTGGCAGATCCCTCGGCCTAACCAATGGATCAATGGGCTCCACCGGAGGTATGGGCCCGTCTCCATCTCCCTGTTGTGACATGTTGACTGGTAGATCCCCTCCTATGTCCCTATCAATTTCTATCGAAATGCCTTCCCTGGATGTATCAGTCTCTGATGATATCTCGACACCCAACTTAGAAAAATATCCTCGTCCTCAAACTGAACCTCTTCCTCTATTATTCCTAATAATGGACTAACACTAGGCTCCACATTCAAGTAGCTTTCTAATCTAACTCCAACTTCTTCCACAACCTCAGTAATCTTAGATGATTTCTTTCTACATGTAAATTTATCTACTTTTAATTCCAACTTTAGTTTTTTGGAATCGAGTTTTACCTTGCATTTCCTAAGGAATCGATCAACCCTCACTTGACCACACATACCCCTCACTACCTTCACTCATTAATATTTTCACTTTTCTTGATGTAATTTAAAATTGAGGAGGTGAGGAAAAGAACCTGCAGGCCCACTTAAATGAAAAATTCCAAACAGGGGATAGGCATGTTCATGCCAATTTTTGTTTGGACTAGAGCATCACCTCTAAAACCCTTCCTCCAACTGACACTCACCACAATACCAATTGTGAGGGGCTGACCTTCGTCATGTACTATGTTGAGGACCGAGGCTTCACCCTCTTGTCCTCACACAATAACACAACTAGAGAATTATCCTTTCCAATGGATAACAACAACAACAGTTATAAAAATATTTCCTTAATTAATTTAATAAATTTATTTTGAAGAATGTCATACCTTAAGCAATTCGTCCTTCCCTGGACGTTAGCACTCACCCTTGACTCGATGTGGGTTCGATCCCAACACCTATTCCTAACAATTATAGTTTAAGCATCAATTCAAATCCCTTAATTGGACACTCATCCCAAGGTGAACATCAAAGTATACTCATCCTAAAATTAATTATCCCTCTGAGATTTTAGTGAGCTAAGTGCGCATCCTATTAGTGTAAGATTCTTATGTCATTCCCAAAAAAGTTGGGGACATACCTTAGCCGTGCTCCCTCCTCAAAACCAAATGCATAATTGAAAACGCAATTCATTCCAAGGAAATAATTGAAATGCAACTAATCTAATCAAACTCAAAATTCAAAACCGATGTGAACACTTACCAACCACCAAGTGCTCATTCCTCTCTCACAAGGTCGTGTTTCCAAGTCGTTTCTAATTGCCTCCAAGTCTTGTCTCCTAATTCCGCTTCACTCCCAGCGGACGCACCATTTATGTGAGGCCAAACCACCCACCCTCCCCTCTCAATACAACATGCTCATGTGCCCACACACACGTGTGCACCCACACGTGCAAGATGGAAAAGCGCGAAGGAAGAGAGAGTGAATAGGAACACAAGTGAGTGAAGAAAGTGAGAGAAATGAATATATAGGGGAAGGGAAGGGGTGAGCACCCCTCAAAGCTCAAGATAAGCCTCTCGATCCTCTCCTACTTCGTAGGCTCTTATCCTATCCGCCAAGTAAGCCCCTCGATCCTCGCCTACTTCGTATGCTCTTATCCTATCCGCTAAGCCTTCAACTCCTAAACCAACAAGATGGATCCCAATTCAAATATTTAAACTCAAGGAGCTCCCCTTGGTCCACCACATGCTACACTCACCTAACCAAAGAACTTCCTTCATGCCGCTAAGCTTCTATTAACTACACCACATAAGCCTAAGGCCTAAACATAACTTCACACCAAGCCTCACTCTTTTTATATTTTTGAGAATAATTATAAAACATCAAAATGTAACTCCTAATGGTTTCAAAGGGTTAATAACACATGTGGGCACCATTTTGGGCTCACAGGTTTGGACACAAAGGTTAGGTCATGTCAAATAAGTAATAACTCATCCTATGAGTTATGTCAATTTTGACAATGCATTGTGACACAAGTAGAATTTGTGGGGAACTCGATTTTGAAACAACCCCATGTTTTGGACTAGGTAATGTGGTGCAACTTGTGTCCTTAATTGGTGACATTGCAAAAACAAAGTCTATTCGTGTAACCTAATGGCATTGAGGCCTATTTCAAAGGATTTATAGGTTTACTACATGTTCCTAGATGCTAAATTGCCCAAAGCTCCTCGTGGTTGTAGTTCCGCAACCATTGTTATGGAGTTGTGTGTGTAGTGGTTGATCTACATGTAAATTTGAAGAGGGCATCTATAGAATCAATCAATCTTGCTCAACCCTAACTTACTCTCATCAATAGCTAGGGACTTGTAGAATGTACACACTAGCAAAAATGTACATGTAATTCCAATGGGGAAAACAAAATTTGAAGGAAATTACAAAATATTGCAAAATATGTTTCCTAATCCTTTGATGTCCAAAGAGTTTCCATGGGACTTTGGATTTTCTCCATTGATTTGTACCTATGCAATGGTTTTTTTAGACAATTTTCATGATTCTTGAAACTAAAATCATTAATTGTTGATTCCTATGTTCCACAAGTGTGAATACAATTTCAAGATATTTTCAACCCATATGGATATTTCTCCTAAGTTATTTCCAATAATTTTCCGCATATGGATGTTTTCATAGGTTATTTCAAAAAATTCTCATCTATAGGAATTTCAAAAATATATCCCTCGTGTTGAAGATCATCGTTTGTGTCCACAAAGCCTTGGACCTTCAACCCTTGAAGAATGTAGGGATTTCATTGTAGAACATATATACGCAAATTTTGCAAGCCTCGTGAATACCTCATATCATTATTTTTAAATTTATGGGTTTGAAGCTAGTGTGAATAATTTTGTTGGAGCCTTGTACAAAGCCAATGCTAACTGCAATATTAAGGATCTACATTCGAAAATCAAGTCTTAGGAAGTGTTTGAGTGAATATTCACTTGAAGGGAGGTATCCCTTCATTGTCATACAACCATAAAAGTTTAGGGTAATAATCTAGATCAACTGTACAAAATGCACGCAAATCCACGTCACCATCCACGTATTTTAATGATGAATAGTAGTTGAAACCCGATGTAAGCTTTCTTAACCTTTATTTATTTATTAATATCATCATTATCCTCATTAATGACTTGAAGTAGCTCCAAGAAGCTCCAACAGAAGGTAGGCATGCCCAAATCGAACATAAAAATAACTTGGACACCTATATTAAAATGATATGCAAGAGGTCCACATCTAAGAACATACATAAAAAAAAAAGACATGTGTCTAAAAAGGATTGGATCACTAGCTCAAAATATGCTGACCATTCTAAGTTCAACAATCAACACAATTGTGGGTTAAACTACATGACAATGAATAGAAATATGAGTAGAAAAATCTTCACTTTGACAATGAACAAGATAGATTAGACTTGATTACATTCAATCGCACTTAATTAGTTTAAATGCATATGAAAACTTTGTGAAAGCAGAAGGTGTTAACTAGACTATAATATTTAACATATTAAAAATAAATCACTCATTTTAGTTTCATTTTAGAATGACAAAGATCCTTTCAATGGTAAGTCACAAAAATTATAACCTCGGTGTGCTAATGAGGGTTTTGTAATATTTTCGGCTTCCAAGTTAAGTACATGATTCATTGGCGGTTCCACTTTGAAAATGGAATCCCAGTCAATTGCTTATTTACTCAATGAAAGTGAACATATATATTGGATTTTGAACCTTGAAGGTGAAGTGCACTCAGTTTGGGATTTGTGGATAAGTGACCTTAAAAAAAAATGCAAGGACAATGATTTTTTCAAAGTCGGGCGGGCGGGCAACAGTTCTCGGTCGGGTCCAAAAAAATTGGATTTTCTAGATAGGTGGCCGCCCCTGCCCGAATCTACCTCCCCTGAAAAGTTCATGGGGGGAACTTAACGTCCTCCAACCCTAAGGTCGAAATCTATTGTATATGTTGAATTCATAGCTGGACTGAGGTGCTTGATGTATTTGATTATTGATGATTATCAATGGGAAATCATTCTAAACACTAGGATTTAGGAATGGTGAGAGTCAGTTGGAATCTCCAGGACCTTCCTGTGCATGTCGATGGTGTTGACTACAAGATGGTTCTAAAATTTCAAATCTTTCTCCCACACAAAGGTGAGATTTTGAGGAGTGTGTTTAACAAGCTTTTTTAAGCTTATAGAGTCATTGCAGGTAAATGCAAGAGAGTCTGACATTGTCATCTCCATTACAGGGTGATGTTGTTAACATTCGACAAGCAGCAGGATTGCTCTTAAAGAATAATTTGAAGAGCAATTATCACTTAGTTCAACCTTCTCATCTACAATACATTAAGGCATAATTCTTGTCATGCCTTGGGGCCTCAAATCATCGCGTGTGAACAACTGTTGGTACTATAGTGAGTGTGGTGGTGCAACAAGGTGGTTTTCAAGCTTGGCCATAGATCCTCCATGCACTAGTCCAATGCCTAGATAGGAATGACTACAACCATATGGAGGGTACCCTGGGTGTTCTTTTCAAGGTGTGACATTGGCATGTGCATTCATAATACTCTTAAGATCAAATTTAATTCATATCCAATCATCTTTCTGTTTGGGAATATTTTGTTTCCCTTTCATACTCCCCCATAGATCATGTAAACCTTATCAAATCCTCACTGATTCATATACAGGGATTGGAATATTCAACTTATGGATTTTGATGTCTTGTCAATTGTAATTCAATTACTTTCCTGGAAACCTCTTTCTCGTTTCTAGCAAGTTTCTGCTAAAAACAATCACTTAGCATAGTTTTAGCGGCGGTGCTATCAGAAATTGAACTGATGAGGCATGTATCATAATGATTTTCCATCGCTTCAATTAGTGTGAACGTAATTTAGTGTCTTATTTCTCTGCTGTAAATCTAAATTTGTCTGTGATAAAAAATTTAAACTCTTTGATTTGAGATTTTATTCAGAGAAGGTAAGAACGCAAAGGAGTATTTTTTTTTTCTTGTTATCTCAAGTATGAGCTGTGGTTGTTCACATGAATTGGGAGTTTTGAGAGCTCAATGTTGTTGATATTTGAAGTTGGAAGTACGTGAAATGTTGGACTCATATATCCTAGGAGTTCCTAACTACCCCATCAATATTTTCCTCCCTAGCTTACTCCAGACATTTGGTCAAGACCAACTGTGGCACATAAAACTTTCACCCAATAAACACCAAACTTCATCCAATATACACCAAATTGCACCCAGTAGGCAATACATTGCAAAGTGCATCACTTCCATACCCAAACATGAACCGAACACCACCCAACAACAACCCTAAGGCACCCAATACAACCCGAATGGCAACCCATTCAAACTTGACAACACCCCATACTAACCGTTGTTACACCCCATGTAAACCAAACTATAACCTGAGCAAACCGGAGGGCATCCCACACCAACTAAACAACCCAACCCATGCCACCCACTATGGTAAAATGGGCAAAGGGTATGCCTCACCCTAACAAATTTGATTATAACCCATATAATACCCAATGAGTTTGAAACAACAATTTCAGGAACACCACCCGGCTTTCGACTAGGCCATCAAGAGTGCACTGACTAATTGCTACCACCACTCACCGGTGACCATTTCCACTATGAAACCGCAACCCTGCAGGGTTGATTAGGACATGTTTTCTTCTAATGCTACTAGGAAAGATGGATTAAGGGGACACTAGAATAACACTGAAATGACACCATTGTAACTAATCTAACATGTGTCAAATTCCATGTGGGGGTAACCTTGGCCATGTCGAAATTGTGTCATCTTGAACGTGGTCTATTACTAGGAGGTCGATTGTAGGCCCCTACAAACCAAAAGGTACCGAACTAGATGAGGTTTACATCAACATTAGACCGCATTAAGTACCAAGACTAGGTGAGGTAAATCTAGTTGGTAAATTTATCACTATATTCGTTAATTCGGGACTTTTTCGGCATTTTGAGACAGTTACAAATATAAGAACATGGATAAAATCACACATATTTTGGAGAATGTTGTAAGATGCAAATACTTTGAAGCGGGTGTTCATATCAAGAACCCAATTAAGAACTCATATCAAGATGGTTTAGGTAGGACGACCCAAACATTAGACCATGTTGTTGTGGTCCATATATTAATTTGAGACAAGAGAAAGTCTAAAATTAACGAATATAGTGAGGTAAGCCTCAAATTAACAAATTGTAAAAGCTCGAGTGAGGTAAGCAGCCTACCTTGCTCTGCAACTAGGGAAAACCGTCCAATCCCAACTAACCAAGCGTCCACGTGAAGAGACACCGAAATGTGATGCTTAGTTACAAAGCTAGGATTGAAATGTGGTACCGCCTATTGTTTCCAAGTCCAATTGGTTACATGTTGACACCTTCCAGTTTTTCTTTATTAGTTGAAGTATATTCCATAGATTCCTCTAAAATGGTTGGTAATTTTCCTGAAGTCTTGAACTTCAATCGGTTATTTCTCAAACTCAATTGGTTCCTTGTTCATTGGCCTGTATCATGTGATAATCGATCCCGTCACTTGTATCCAAGTTTGGGCCCCTTTGAGAAACCATGGATGTGACCCTCAACCGCCAATGTTCTTCCTGAGGGTTGTGTTCCTATTGCAGGTAAGCACTAACTTTGACACCTTTCTTGGATGCCCGGGGGGTGGACTCTTCATACCATGTACAAACTAACGTGAGTGTAGAAAGGGGTATAATTTGAGGCATTGGCCGTACACAATATACATAAAGGAGAGGTATAATTTTTCTCTAGTATGTGCACCTTTTTAAAAGCCTAGATCAAGAATCTTGAAGTAAAGGTAGATGTAAAAAAGGCCCCCTAAGGTTTAGATGTGCTAGTTTCGTCCAATTCACTTTATTTCACCAAAATGTCGTGTGTTTGAGGGTAAGATTATTATGAGTTATATCTTATGGAAGAAAAAAAATGTTCAATGGCTTTCTTATTGGAAAGTGAAAGTGGACTATATATGTAAGAAAGGCCTATTTATCTCATGATTTATGTTGTGTTTATGTAGTGTAGGCATTTATCACATTATATTGAAAAGCTTAGTATAAATATATGAGTCCATTTTCTAGCCTAGTGTTAGTATGTGTACATTTATTTTTTTGTATGAATTTCTTGTATATAGGGGGTTTTATTTCATCGTCACCCACGCATGTCATTTAGGATTCCAATGAAGAGTGAAACCCCAGCCTCAATGTGTGTTTACACACAACTTGAAAGATTAGTTGATGGTTGTAGTTTGCTTTCTTTGTTTGCTTCTATTTTTGAGGGATAAGGAAAGAAATGGTGCATTGATGACAACCACAACCACAACTACTCTTAATTACTTGGCCCAACTACTACGATACAAGACGTAGTTTCAGTGTGGTCTAGACCTAAGTATAGACGTCCCATAACACATTCAAGTATCGATTGCTTCAACAACCCTTTAATCTTACAGTTCTCTCCCGCTTAAGTATGCACCTATTTAAGTGCGCAAATTTTTGGACAAAAATTAAGGGTTCATACTTTATCGTTTGAACATGTCATGCAGAGTCATTTGCCGCGAATGCATGATTTTTTTGTGCTTGATATTAACTATTAGTTTGTTGACGTTTCGCCGAAACATTTCAAACTAATTCAACTGTTAGTTAATTAGTTGCCTTTGGTAACTATAGTTGTGCATGATATGACGTACCAAAAAATCTAGGTAACTATAGTTGTTCTAAATTCGGTCTACCAAAACATCTACTCAACTATAGTTATATCTAGTTAACTAAAGTTGAGTGCAACTTGTTCATGCAAATTTGTTGTAGTGTCACTAGTGTGTTATTTGTGTTGGTCGTGTAATGGAGGTTGTTTTGAAACCCAACACTATGAGTAATCGTATAAAGGTGTTCTTGATGATCCTCGGTGGCCCGAGCATATTAAAGACCCTCAATTGAAGCAAATCACAAGGCGAGCTTCTTCGAATACATAATAATACTTGGAATTGTTTTAGTTATTTATAGTTGTTCTTGAATCTGATCTTAAAACTTTCTAATTAACTACAGTTGTTCTTCAAATTGGTTTTAAAAATTTCTAGTTAACTATAGTTGTTTCCGAAAATGTATTAAAAAAAAATAGTTAACTATAGTTATTTTTGTAGTTGTCCAAGGTCTGAAACTTGTCACTTGAACCCATACATGAACTGTGATGTCGAGAGCGGTAGGTGAAGCTCTTGACCCATATTTGGGTGATTGGGTGAGGTCCTGGGGCTCCCATAGAGCTTGGAGCCATAGCGGCAACGGGATCGCCATCATCTGGTTGAAGGAAACACAGGGCCAGCGAGAGAGACGACTCTTTTACAAAGAGGAGAGGGGTGACTCCCAGGTGCCTATTCCAGGTCCCAAATCATGGCCACTACACTAAATAATTGTATTTAGTGTCATATGGTATTTTATAGTCATCTAATGACAACTTCTTCCGAATACGTTTACCAGTTACTGTCATGGATGATTGACATTTGGATGAAATCCATGCCAATTCTTGAAACATGTCTAGTATATTCTACATCTTAATTTTTTTTTCATGAAATATTGTCATATATGATTGGAAATTGGATGAATAGTCACTCAATAAGTGATAGTAATTGCAACATTTTAAATCTATAATGTCCATAAAATTTACAAGGAATGACAAATAAAGTTAGGTTTACATTTAGTATTGGTGACACTACACGGGCGGTGTACATTTAATACACATGACATTACACATGCGGTTTACGATTAGTATTGCGCAAGACAAATAGAATTGGTGACATTAAAGAAAATATTTAGTGTACTTATATACTTACACAACCATGGAACATGGCATCTACACTAAATAGTCCTTATACTATATGCCACACTAATTATTTTAGAGCCCACATTAATTTTCAACCCTCGCTATGTTTCTATTAAAAAAATAGCTTGACGCACATTTATTGTTTTCTAAAAAATTCAATATGATTGATTATTTTACTTTGCACCATTTTTTCCCTATAACTAATACTCAATGTGTTGGTCATAAATGTCTATGAAGACGCAAAGGAAGACCCAAGATCCTGGACCCAGGTTGGTCCATCTTGACTAGGAAATTAGTGTAGCCCAAGCTAATAATTTCCATGCTCATTTTCCGCTCATACTAATAGGACTATTTAGTGTGCCTGTTTAATCAAGGGCACAACCTAAGGTGAAAATGCAATTTGGCAACTCCATCATAGCATATACTAAAATTAGACATAATAAATGGCAACAAGGACCCTGAATTAGTCTAGAGGAAACCGGTTAAAATAAGTTAACCACAAATATGGGCTTTGGATTTTTTTTTCTATGCCTCCTTTACCTTAGTAATGAGTGGGAAGCTCAAAAGAGAAGGGTGGCTAGCCCTGAGCTAGCTACACAAGTGTTTAAAATTGAGCGATCCTATTAATGCTGTAGTTTACATATTTTGAGGCAAATCATTACAATGTGTGGGTCAAGTTGAGATGTTGAATTTTTATTGAAATATGTAGGTTTTTACTATTGGGCATGGTAGAAAATTCTAAGCGGTTTGCCTAGTTCTTGAGAGTTACAAACTTGGATTTTAACATGCCCATTCCAAGTCTTCTTAGGGTTAGTTTCCATGTAGGCTAATCACACACCATATTTTAATAAATGTTGTTCTTCTCTCTAACATGAGGCAATACCTTGGTTTGTAAGGTTGACCAATGAACAAACACTCATAATTTATGCTAGTATCTTCTCTTCTTTGCTTATTCACCTATGCTTCCAACAGTTGGAACCCCATTATAGATAATCCATCATAATTTCATAGATCATATGTATAGAGGTCACATCATTGGAAGTTGACTACATTGATATGTGCAGTTAGGTGGCTTTCACGCCTTGGGGGTGGACTCTTCATTAGAAGCCTAAATGATGTGCGTGGGTGACTATGAAATAAAAACCCATGCATATGAGAATTTTATATACAAAAACAAACGTTTACGTACTAACGGTAGGCTAGAAAATGGGTTCATGTATTTATACTAAGTTTTTTAGTTTAATGTGACAAATGCCTCCAATACATGCACATAATACAAATATCATGAAATAAATAGGCCTTGAATTTACATACAAGTCATTGGGAATGATTACCACATGACAACAATGGATGAAAATGGTAGATTGGATGGTACTAGCACATCAACTGTCAAAACAAATTCCAAACATGGGCCCCTTTTATACATCTACCTGAAGTCCAAAATTCTTGATAGCCTTTTTTATTTTTATTTTTAAATATTAAAGTGCACACTAGAGGGGTAAAAAAACCTCTTTATGATGTAAATATGTATACTTATGCCTCAAATAATATCCCTTTCTACACTAACATTGGTTTGTATGTGGTATGGAGAGTCCACCCCCCATCCTTTCACAATTAGGTCGCCTCCTACCCATGCAAATTAAATTAGGCAAAAACCACATCACAAACAATTATATATTTGTCCATCATTTGTATAGCAATCAAAATAACAAAATAATTGCAATATTTTGTTATTGTTGTATCAAATATTCAACATAATGTGAATTGTTGATGAATTAGTATGGGATAACCTAGTTGCACATATCGGTGGCGATACAAGCTAATCATGACCGTAATTATTACACATTCAAGAAGGTCTTAAGTGCAACTATGGGCTAGTTGGTTGGTCCCCTTGCTAGCGGGGCTAAGCAAAGCCGAGTTGAGCCATAGGGGGTCATTGGCGCACCTCTAATCACAACCTCATAGTGTTGTCATAATGGACTAGGAGGATTGCATGTAACTAGAAAGCAAACAAGTTATCCCTATGTGAGCAAGAGTTGATAAGTGCTAATATTAAAAAATAAAAAATAAAAAATAAAAATCATTTAATTTCATGCATTTATGCCAAAGCATTGAAGCTATTAATTGCAAGGAAATTTGGTTGGAAACACAGGTAGTTCACTTGGTGCATTTTTAAAACGACGTGCGGCATAATAGAGGGAGGACTGAATTTGTTTGACATAAAATTTATAAAATAATTCTAAATAATGATGGGTCCATTAAAAGTAGACAATCCCATTACAAGTAAGGTAGATAGGTATAAAATGTGGGCCATTTCTTTTTTTGTAAAGATAATATAGGGGCTAAAAATAAGGATCCTAGGATGCATGTTTGGTAGGATCAATTTTGTACGCATGCCTCGTGAAAGATGGATGGAAATTGGCTCATCGTTTGCCAAAAAATGGATGAAATTGTAAGCCTAACCCTAACTCTCTTCCCGACTTCTCTCAGTGGCTTCTCTCCCTTTTTGTTGCCATGCTTTTTCCCACCAGTTTTGCATTTCATACACTTTTAATTAATTTTTATTACTAAAAGGAATGTAGACTACAAAAAATTATAATGACATGGGCATTATAAGTAATGACAAGGTACAAAAATTAATTAATAATAGGGAGCTTTTCATTCGTGCCTTGGAGGTAAATGGCCCCTAAAGAAATACCCCTCCACCGCACGTGGTGCACAAAAATCCTATAAAATGACCTACCCGTGGTTGGAAACCACAACCTTGACACTTAAGTCAAACGTTGGTGGCCAATCGGTAGCCTAGCCTTCATGATTTACTAATCAAAAAATTAACCTGAGCCACCTTGCCGCCACTTGCCTTGAAGATGCCTCGCGGCCGTGTTTTGCCGCCACTAACCGCGGCATTCTCTCGGAGGCAAATCGGGGTGTTGGTAAATACAATGGTTGACCTTGGTGCATACTTGGTGTAGGAAATGACAGATACGTAAACAGGGGACCGGGGCGCACCCTTGAGAGCCGCTTGAAGAGGGGCGAGGAATCGGAGGAGAGTTCACTTGGTGGAGATTGCTGAGAACTACTCAGTTGATTTTGAGCTGATGGTGTTTGAATGCGAGATTAGGGTTCGAAGGCGGTGCAAATCTGGTTCGCATTCATGAATTGGTGAAGTTAAGAGTGTTCAAGAGGCTCGATGGCGATGAAATTTGAGCTCCGATCGAGTGCTTTAGGTAAACAATTACATCTTTCATACACAGAGAGAACGTCTCGCTGAAAGGTCTGGAATCCGCATGTGCTAATGAAATGGTCGATGGGATCCTTCCGAGTCCTGGATTAGGGTTTAGGGTTCACAAGATTGTGGTCAGATTTTGGCACTTCCTCGGCAGTTGAGCTTGACGAGACAAGAATGAGGAATTAGAGTTTGGAATCTGTTGGAGCATTGTCTTAGTCTAAATTGGACAATTATGATGAGAGGTATTGTGTAGCGTGGCAGTTTAGGGTTCATAGGATTGTGGTCAGGTTTTTGGCACCTTTTTCAGCGATTGAGCTTTGAAAGACAAGAATGAGGGATTAAGAGTCTGGAAGTCTTTGGACTGGAGGTTTGAAACATCGTCTTACATTGAATTTGGAAATCTTGAGGAGTAATATTTCATAGCGCGAGGGTTTAAGGGATTATGGTAGTTGTGATGGGGATTCTATGGATGGCACAAGTCAGTTTTTGGCACTTTTTTGGCAATTTAGCTTTGAAGAGACAAAAAGATTTAGAGTTTGGAATTCATTGAACCAAAGGTTTGGAACACCGTCTTAGTCGAAATTGGACAATTACGACAAGGAGTATGCTATAGCGCAGGAGTTTAGAGTTTAGGGCATTGTGGTAGTTGTAAAGGGGACATTATGAATGGCGCAGGTCAGTTATTGGCACATTATCGGCAACTGAGCTGAGAAGAGACATGAATGAGGAATTAGAGTATGGAGTTCATTGCACTAGAGGTTTGGAACATTGCCTGAGGGACGGTTTATAATATGGACCAGGAAGTTGTCCTAGGGCATTGTAAGAGCGTTGATCGGCTGCTAAACTCATCCCGGGACCACTTTAGTTTACACTAACGAAAAAATGGCACAGGGACCATGAAGGTCGACGTCTCCAAAATACAAATTTTAAGGCATAATAAATGCATTGACATGGTCCAACTAGTTTTGCGGTGAGAGGCACAAGAGAGGTGGTATGGTAAGAAAAGGCAAGAGCCCATGGCAGAGAAATGACATTTTAATAAATTTATAATATTTTTTCTTCTCTTGGGGCTTAATTTACAGATGTTTCCACTAGGTAAGGCTCACAAGGCACACTTTTCAACATCTATGTGCTATATTGAATCACTATATTTTGCCTTGCCCTACCCCTTAAACCGGCTCCCATATGTTTCATCAAACAACGTGGGACATCTAGAACTCAAGAATTCGAGTGCAGATTGTTTTTTTTGGGTCTACCAACTAAAATGTTTGGAATTTGGGGGATTGTAATATACCATTGGAAAGGTCTTGAAAATACCTTTCCAACGGTATATTACACACCCCAAAATTTTAAAAACTACCTTAGAAAAACAAAAAGAACAAAAAAATGTAGTCGTTTAGTGACTGTAGATCAAGGTGGTCAAAGAACCACAATGGATAAACAATTGCGGTTCTTTTTTGCATAGTTTTCTACTAAACTAAATACGAACGCATACACTAAATATCAATAAGTAATATTAAATTTAAACTCAAACACTAAATATCAACTATGGTAATATGTGGAGGTTACATGTTTGAATTTAGTATTAGTAAGGATATGAAAAAAAATGCAATGATAAAAGGAGAATTCCAACATATCTTCTAGCAGTTCTTCTAACACTAACTATCAAAGAATTGAAAATTTAATGTTGAGCAAGGTCGGGTGGTAACAACATCAAATATAATCAAACACTAAATATCATATTTAGTGTAGTGACAACACACAGTACATGTCACATGTAAATTACATTGAATATGTACAAATCAAATCGCTCATTTTTTGTAAAAATTGTTGTGAGAAGATGTGCAAGCCACATCTTTGACACATTTAACAAGAAGTGGAGACAAGTGAAGCCCAAGAGAAGACACGAGAATGGTCAAACTTTATATTTTTTCAAAACTACCCTTTTTGGGCATGCTTCAATAAAAATTCGCACATTCACTTTTTGGTGCATGCTCATTCTTCTTGGTCCACATTTGGTTTACACCTAGTGAGGGGTCCAAGGATTTGTTAAGAAGTCGGACCATGAAAGTTGGATCATGAACTCTGACCACTGAAAAAGCCCCTCTTCCATGGTCCGGCTTCATGATCCATAGGGTAAACCAATATATTTTACACTATGGACCATGAAATTTAATTCCAGTAAATCATGATTAATTCCAATAATTACATTTTATAATTAATTGGGCTTGATTGATTTTGTAAGCATACTTTTTGATTTAATCGGGCTTAATTAGGATCAATCAGAATTAATTAGACTTAATTAGTTTAAATGCATATGAATACTTTGTGAAAGTAGAAGGTATTAACTAGACAATAATATATAACATACTAAAAATTAAAAATTAAATTTAGTTCCATTTAGAAAATGACAAAGACCCTTTCAATGGTAAGTCACAAAATTGTAACCTCCGTGCTAGTGAGAGTTTTGTAATATTTTTGACTTCCAAATTAATTACATGCTTTATTGATGGTTTCACTTTGATAATGAAATCCCAGTCAATTGCTTATTTATTCAATGGAAGTGAACACATATATTGGATCTTAGACCTTGAAAGTGAAGTGCACTCAACATGGGGATTTGTGGATAAGTGGCCTTCAAGAATGCAAGGGCAATGGTTTTTTCGAAGTCAGGCGGACGGGCAAAAGTTTTCGGTCAAGTCGAGAAAATTTGGATTTCTATCTGGGTGGCTGCCCCTGCCCTAATCTACCTCCCCTGAAAAAGTTCCAAGGGGGGGGAGGTGGGGCGGTGTTGAACATCCCCGCATAAAAGGGTCAAAAGCTTGTGGACTCCTCCAGATCCTCAAAAAGCTTTCCACAGAAACCCCAGCCCAGCATAAACAAGAATATTCAGAAATGGTTTTCAAAGCAAGAACGTGCCCTTTTGCAAAATTCTCACTGACTGCATTGATCTCAACAGATCAGGCTACACGTCTCCCTCTTCTTCTTCCTCTTCTTCTTCTCCAATCGACTCTGCTTTCTGAGACTGCCAGCAATCTTTGTTGTTACTTTGGGAGATTATCCGTGTTCTATGTATGAAATCATCAATTTCAACAATATCATGTTACATTTTGTGTCATTGGATGATGTCACACGCTACACTAATTTTTTTTTAATTTTTTAATTTTATCACGCATCCATGTTAACACTAGAATATGTCAACACTTTGGTTGTCACATGCGTGATGTTATGGAGGTTAGAGTGTACTTGAAAAATTGACACCATCTGAGTAAAAGCTTATTGACACTATGCAACTCCAAATACCTAGTAATAACAGTAATAAATACAAAAAACAGTGTGGGTCATTGGACTCCTGGCACTTAGGTCACCACATGGCAACCTCTCTCTCTCTCTCTCTCTCTCTCTCTCTCTCTCTCTTTGCTCTTGATTTTGCCTTTAAAACTAATGAGTAACATTCTTGACAATGTAATATGAGCATTCCAATAGGGTTGAGACACCTAAAGGAAATCTACACCACAGTTAAAAAGTTGAGTTAGACCTAACCATGAGTTAAAGTACTATGGTTAAAAAATAGTTACCATACTCCACGTTTTTAGGGTTTCTGTGACCTAAAACAGCCTCCTTGCTTGGCCACACCAATACTTAAGCTTCTCATTCTTCCATGTGAATCTCTTTTACATGCATGAAGGGGAGCGCTTAACTTTGAGTGTGAGTACAAGGTTGGAGGGGAGGTGAAAAACTGACATTTGGTGTACTAGGGATTGTTACTTTCAAGTTATACAATATGGCAAAAGAGCAGGTAAGCATACTCATTGATTTGTAATGAGTATTGTGATTGTAGACTATCAATGGACTTGACAGGTGAAGTTGATGTGTGACATGGATAGCAACTGAGCTAGCTGAAGACACCTGACACACGCCTTTCTAACACACATTTGTATGTTTGGGTTGGCACGGGTGCAGGTGAGGCTAGCTCTTCACATTTTCTACACCAACAATAGTACATTGTTCAAGTTTGAATACTCTTTCACCTTATTATATGATAAGTATGAAAGACTATCTACTGTTTTGAAATAGTATTTTGATTAGCACACAAACACTACAAAGTAGTTGAGATAGTATGGAAACACATATGTAAGTCTACATCTTACATATTCAACTTAGTACTTGATGATAACATTGGTAACATTAGTAACATTAGTTACATTGACTACCAAGCACAATACGTGGCATAGTTAGATTCTATTCCAGACTATACTTCTATATACAAAGTCATGTGATGGGCATGTCATTACATGCTTGACCACTTATACCTCATAGTTAGGGTTTCAAAATTACTTGAGTTAATTCATGATTAAAGGAAGCATGATAGTGAGGATGCATGTTCCTACTTGAGAATACAAGATATTGCAATGGATCCCATGTCATACAAAACTTAACAACACAAGCATAGTTACATTGATAAGTACTATGACTTGATAGGAAAACATATTTATGATTGAATGAAAAATCCCACCCACCCACCCTTGCTTTATTGTGATGAAGAATAGAAAGGAAAGGGCCTCTGAAAAGAGGAAGATCAAGCTTTGAAAAAAGCTTTGAAAAGTACAACTCTCTCCTGCTTTGCTCTTGATTTTGCCTTTAAATTAAAAAGTAACATTATTGACAATCTAATATGAGCATTCCAATAGGGCCAAGACACCTAAAGGGAATCCACACCACAGTTAAAAGGTTGAACTAAACTTAACCATGGGTTAAAATACTATGGTAAAGAATAGTTACCATACTCCGTGTTTTTAGGGATTCTGTGACCTAAAACAACCTCTTTGCTTGACCACACCAATACTTAAGCTTCTCATTCTTCCATGTGAATACTCTTTTACATGCGTGAAGGAAAATGCTTAACTTTGAGTGTGAGAACAAGGTTGGAGGGGAGGTGAAAAAACTGACATTGGTGTACTAAAGATTGTTACTATCAAGTTACACAACATGGCAAAAGAGCAGGTAAGTATACTCATTGATTTGTAATGAGTATTGATGTTGTAAACTATCAATGGACTTGACAGGTGAGGTTAATGTGTGACATGGATAGCAATTGAGCTTAGCTGAAGACACCTGACACACGCCTTTCTAACACACATTTGTATGTTTGGGTTGGCACGGGTGCAGGTGAGGCTAGCTCTTCACATTTTCTACACCAACAATAGTACATTGTTCAAGTTTGAATACTCTTTCACCTTATTATATGATAAGTATGAAAGCTTATTTACTGCTTTGAAATAGTATTTTGATTAGCACACAAACACTACAAAGTAGTTGAGATAGTATGGATACATACATGTAAGCTTACATCTTACATACTCAACCTATTACTTGATGGTAACATTAGTAACATTAGTTACATTGACTACCAAGCACAATGCATTGCATAGTTAGATTCTATTCCAGACTATGCTACTGTATACAAAGTCATGTGTTGAGCATATCATTACATTCTGACCACTTATACCTCACAGCTAGGGTTTCAAAATGATTTGAGTTGATTTGAAGGAAGCATGATGGTGAGGATACATGTTCCTCCTTGAGAATGCAAGTTATTGCAAGTTATTCCATGTTATACAAAACTTAGCAACACAAGCATAGTTACATTGATAAGTACTATGACTTGATAAGAAAACAGATTTGTGTTGAATGAAAATCCCACCCACCCACCCTTGCTTTATTTTGATGAAGAATAGAAAGGAAAGGGCCTCTGAAAAAAGAGGAAGATCAAGCTTTGAAAAAAGCTATGAAAAATATAACTCTCTCTCGTGAGTCCTCTTTGCACTCATGCGTTGCCGGCGCATGGGACGATCCCCATCTCCATCGTCAAATTCACTTCTTCCTTGACCTCCATGACCTTCCGGCACTTGCTTGATTGATCCAACTCTTCTTGTGCCATCCCACTTGTGCCACATGTGAAGAATCTGCATTGCATATCAAAACCCAAAACTATCATCTCAAATATCCTAACATTCTACACTAAATATCAATATTTAAATAAATTTTCACTTCAATATGTTCCCTATGCTAACAAATAGTATCATATTGGCAATTAGCAACATGGCACTTTGAGACCTCTAGGTATAGTAGAGGTGCCTATTCCCGATCACGACCCCATCATCAATCTATAAGGCATTGGAATTTCAGTAAGGTTGGGATTGAATTTTAATCATGGCTGGACACATGTCTTGGTTTTGAGTGCTAAAGTGAGGAGGAATGAGTGGTTAAAATGAGCGGTTATGGCAAACTCTAGACATTGGTACAATAATCTCCCGCTTAAGTATGCACTTTGAGCCAAAGCCGTTGGTGCGCACTTAGTTGATAGGTGCGTATTGTACACATATCGCCTTCTAGAGCCTCTGATTCGGTGAATCACAATGGGAAACGGATGAAATTTGAGGCAACCTGCTTGACTGAAGCCCAACAATGTGAAATCACTACAAAGTTGACATGTAATGTCAAGCATAAAATTCATGCATTCGCAGCAAATACCTCTCTCTGCATGACATGTTCAAACAATAAAGTATGAACCCTAATTTTTGTCCAAAAATTTGCGCACTTAAATAGGTGCATACCTAAGCGGGAGATTATTGTAGTATGTTTGGTCCAACTTTTGGCTTCAAAAAAACATAATAATTCCAATTTGAGGAATGCGATTACCAAAAAATTTGCAATCCTCCTAATTCCTATCTTCCTACATGGAAAAATAAAAAATTTCACCACCTCATATTCCTCCAGATCTGGCACAAAATCTCTTAAGCGGTCAGTTACGGGCGCTTGTACTCTAGTTTGGGCCCTTTGCAAAATATAGTGTGTTTGACATGGTGTAGAGACTAGGTCACTGGTTACTAGCCCTGGAGCCTTTCGGCGGACATTAAGTCCGCCCCTACGAACTATGGGGGTGTCAGATCCGGGCGGGGGGCAGCCTCCAGGGAAATTTCTGAACCCGACCGAAAACTGCTGCCCGCCCCGCCCAACTTCGAAAAAAATATTGCCCTTGCATTCTTGAAGACCGTTTGACTACAAATCCCATATTGAGTGCACGTTGCCTTCAAGGTCTAAAATCCAATATATATGTGCACTTCCAATTTGTAAATAAGCAATTCATTGGGATTTCATTCCAGAAATGAAACCATCAATGAAGCACGTAATTAACTTGGAGGTCAGATAAAATTACAAAATCCTCATTAACATTGAGGTTATAATTTTTATGACTTACCATTTGAAATTGTCTTTGTCATTCTAAAATGACACTTAAATTTAGTGTGTTGGTTTAGTATGTATATTTTATAATATTTTAGTAACGCCACCTACTTTCACAAGTATTCATACACATTCAATTAGTTAATTTAATTAATGTAATGTAATTAATTACCGGAATTAATTCATTAATTCATTTAATTACAGTCCTACCTCTTTAATATGGGGTGAATGCATGGTTGAGTGGCTCAGTTTTTTTGTCACACTGCAGTTTTCAGGAAGTACTTTGTATTTCAAGATCAAATAGAGATAGAATACTCACTTCATTGCTTGTAAATTTTTTTATATACATACTCAACTTGATTTTGTTGAAGATTTTGCTTGATTTTTTAAAATCTCATCTTAAATTATAGAAGTTATGAACTTTTGAAGTTGCAATATGGACTTCGGCATACAGGTAGCGTAATTTTGTTTGAGGTTTTTTTATGAAGAAAAAAAACATATTATTGTTATACCAACTTACCACATGTTGTATTCCAGATTAAGAGGCCTAGAATTGATCTCCTTTTAAGTAGAATCGGTTGTAAAAGTGTAGTTATGGACTTTTAAAAGGTCTGATTTGAGTCTTTATTTCAAAAGTCCATACAAGCGTCAAAAAAAGGTGTTCTTTCAAAAAAAATTGGAGAAGCCCACATGAACAGGAAATGTTTAGGTGGGCGTCATGTTGGAAATCCAAATTGCATTGATTACAACAATCTTTGGATTCAGGGCAGTTGCGGGCAAGCTGCAGGGAGGATGACGTGTCATGCCCGTTCGTAGGGTTAGGGTTTGGTTGGGCGGGGGGTGGGAAGCGGCTGTGCTGGCCAGTTCTCCTCTGGCTATGGCGATTGAGGTCTGCTCGTGTGGGTGCTCCGCACCGCTCCTCCTGTGAGTGCGGCCGCTCTGGCAGATTGAGCATTGTTGGGCACTTCTCCTCCTGTGTGCACATGGACTCCGCCCAAACATGTTTTGGTTCCTTCTTACATATTGCTCCCGTTGAATTGCTTGAGTGTGCTTCAAAGTCTGTAGGGTTTTTGGGGTAACGGCATTCTAGCGTGTTTAATGGGCTGCATTCTTTGTAGCAGCTTAGGGGTGAGGGACTGTATGGATGTAGGGTTTGTCGGACAAGTTTGAGGTGTTTGTTTGCATAGTTCTTCATTTTGCAAATTTTAAGTCCTCTTCTGGAGTTTTGGTGTAGTCTTCGTCAGGTTTGGGGTTGTTGTGGGGCAACGTATATAGGGGTGTTCTGCAGATCGTCCTCTATTTCTTCTAAAGGGATGGGGAGTGCAAGAGCAGCCAATAGAAGAAGTGGGATTATACGTCCTGGTCCCGAAGAAAGGGTTTGTAATGCCAGAAAAAGAGAGAGGGACCGAGTACGGCAACAAGAGTGTAGAAATAGAAAAAGGGTTGCCATTGAGTTGCAAAGACGGGCTGTTGAGGAAGAGATTAGGGAGAGGCAAAACTCCATTAGAGTTGGGGCTAGAGTGAATCAAAGGCATGTGCGGCGTGATGCAAATGCCATCATAGATGTCGTCTACTCCACTTTGAATAAGTCTGTAGACTTCCATCACCAAGAAGCCGTTTTGCATGCAGTTTGGTCAGATCGCCTTGCAGCCGTTGTTTTGCCGGAGTCTCGCAGGCTTGCAGCACAACTTGAGGCACAGAAGGAAATTATAGCTGGTTTGGTACAGTCATTGTCGGAGGTAAAGAATGCAAGGTGTAGGGCCGATCTTGTGACGAAGCATGCGATCTTGACGGCGGCAGTAACTTCAGGAGCTTCCACATCCAAGAGGCAGAAGGCGCGCTTGTTGGGAGTTCACCCTCGCAACGTAAGAGCGGCAATCCAACGGCGGAGTTCAATAGAGAGCACAGACCAAATTGTGTGGACACTCTCCGTAAGAAAAATGAGGAAAGATGCCACTAGCGAGTCTGTGAAGGCTGCAGTGATTGCTTGGTGGGTTGCTGAAACTCGGGCGAGTCCAAATCGCAAAGAAGTTGTGAAGCATTGGATTGCCCCTGGTGTTAGAGAGAAACACCACTGCCAGTACTTGCTTGAATCACATGTATGGGTTTTCAACTCCATGTAAACCCCTATGTGCACAATTGTGTTTAACTTTGTCTGAAATTAAGAAGACTTCTAATGGCTGTATAAGGGTTTAGGGTTTATAGATATTGTTGGTTAGTCATATAGAGTAACAAGAACGTTGGGGCACTCCAATGGAGTCGTGTTCATTACTGAAGTAAGTTGGTACCACGTATGTTTTCTAGGGTTCAGTTGCTAGCTTGTATGCCATTTCGGATATGGGAAGTGACAGTGATTGAGTCTGTGGTAAGTCATAGAGAATAACAAGATCTTCCGGGCAGTCCAATGGAATCCTGTTGAAGGGTGATGTAGGTTGGTACCATGTACATGTATTCGAGGGGTCAATCGGTAACTTATATGCCATTTTGGTGGACTGATGATGACTTCAGGTGTATACCAGGGTCTTCAACTTTTTTTATGAACAATAGTTGAACTTGTACATATGAATTGTGAAAGCGTAGTGGATTCGGGTATCTGCTCAAACTTGCTATGGACTCATATTGAATCCCATGGAACACGTGATGAAGAATTAGTGACTATGATTGGCGGATCCTGAGTATTTCTAGTTTCAGAATTCAACAACAGTTACATGTGGTGTCTTGCTGGCAGATGGAGTTCTACTTACGATTCCAAGCAGCGAATCCAAAAGTAATTATAGGTAAGCGCATGTTTGATTCCTTCCAACCTTGGTTTGTCAAGAAACTAAAAGAACGAAATGTTTGTTGTTGTATATATCATGTCGAAATGGAAGAGTTGAGGGTGGGTTTTAATCATATGAGAACCAAGGCTGATTTGCACCCTGAGAAGGCCTGTGACTGTGATTGTGAAGACGTCTGTCAATCTACTGGTGAGAATCAGTGTTGTGCTCGTTTGTGTACTTTTTCTGGGGTTACAGCCATGGTTGATTCCATACTGTGCCCTAAGAAGGATGACAGTCAGTGGCATGCAAGGGAATGTGTGTTTGGAGAGTGTGTTAATTGTGGTGTTGATTTTTTACCCATCTGTCCAATTGAAGAAGAAGGACCATCTACTAAGCTTGTGAAGTGGAAGCATTTCTCTCTACAGACTATTACTACTAAGAAGGGACTAGAGAGAAAGAAGTTGCAACTGGTTTATAAAGAAACCACCTCGGATCAGCTGCTAAGCTATCTAAAACCGAAGCTTCAAGTTTTTTCACGTCACTATTTTGTGGCAAAGTGGGAAGATGAACAGTTTCAGATGTGCCTTGCTAATTTCCCGGCAAATACAATGGTCTCTGTCATAGATTTTGCAGAAAACTATTCCTTTGAGGTCCAGAATGAAGTGCAGTCCATGCATTGGCACAGTTATCAAGTGAGTATCCTTGTGCACATCTCATGGGTAAGAAATGCACACCCCGATCTTGAAGATGAGAGTACTAGGAATATTATGCAATATCACTTCTATATAAGCGATGATAGGAAGCATGATAGCTATTTCGTGCAACATTGTCTACAAATGCATTGGGACTCTATAGTTGAAGGAGGTTTTACTCCTAAAAATCATTGGATATGGAGTGACGGATGTGCTGGGCAATTCAAAAGCAGAATTCCCTGGTACTTCGTCAGTCGATATCCAGAGATTACTAACGGCTGTGTTTGTGTTTGGTCCTTCTTTGGATCTGGTCATGGCAAAGGACCCCATGATGGCGCAGGGGCTGTGCTTAAGCGGTACATGCACAATGCCCAATTGGATGTTCATGGGCCTAAGCTCCAAGATGCTGAGACTGTAGTGCGTTTTTTAAGGGAAAAGTTGAGTATAAGGCCTAAATCCTGCTACTCAAGTGAGAGAACCCCTGTAGACAGAACGTTTTGGCACGTTCTTGAAGAGGACGTCGATAGAGAGACAGAGTATGATTGTGAACCCATTAAGGGATGCCGAGATGTGCATCAAATTCGGTCGGTGGGCAAGTTGGATGTGCACAAGCTGCTAAAAAGGAGTTTGGCATGCTTCTGCCCTCCTTGTGTTGACTCCAATTGGGAGGCCTGTGAAAATAAGGCCTGGACTGGGCCATGGGAAGTGGAGGTCCTTGTTGTCCATCAGCCTGGCTATGTCCGAGGGGTTATCACTGAAAAATTTGCTGGGGACAACTGGGACGAGTTTGGCGTGAATGGTACGTATTTAGCATCCGTCCTTGAGTTAGGGGACAATTTTGTTGTTTCAGCTGCTGCCAATAATGAAGAAAACGTTGAGTTCCATCTTCTTGTATGTACTAGAAAGATGTTTACTTGTACTGAGCCATTTCAATGCAAGTGGGGTGAATCATTTGACGTAGGTGACAAGGTAATTCAAGGAAGGTACTACCAAAGGTATGGATTAGGGGCTCAATCCTACATTTTCTTGAGAAAATCACATTTGGCTCATCACAATGTTGATTACATTAGAGCTATCAAGTTCCCTATGCTTCAATGTAACCACCGTGTTTCTGGGAATGATGTTGTTTATAAGTTGCCTCTCACAGTTGAGCAGGCAATTGATGAGTATGCGCAGTACTGAAGGAGGAGGGGGTGACGCATCGTGGGGGTGGCTGCGATTTAGAGGGTCAAATCCTCTATGCGCATCATCAAAAATATTGGGCTCATTATAACTCGCCACCAGCTGCGACTTAGTGTGTTCTAGTCTATGTAGTTACAGATTTTCAGATTTGCAAGATTTTGTGTAATACAGAAGTGTTCTAGTCTATGGAGTTACATGTTTTTTGTATAGGACCGCCTTGTTGATTGGCAGACTTTGTTACAACTCTGGAGAACCAATCAATGACAGTTTCAGGATTGGGTTTGAGATGAAAAAGTTATAATCTATGAAAGGTTAATCAACCTGGTATTCGGCACTTGAGTCCTTTTTCATGAGTAACCTTATACCCTTTTCATTTCAATTGTCATTTATATGCGTTCAATTCAAAATTTGGTTCTGGAATTAGCATAAAGGACCTTCTGTTAGTCTAAAAATGAATCGCTGATTGTAGTGGACCCTCAACATAACTGCCACTGATCCTAAGCCCCTAGGCCTTGAGAAAAATGACTTGACACCCATTGCAAACAGAATGATAAGATTTTTGTACAGTGAATCCCCAATCTTATATGCATAAAGAACTTATGTTCTCCTTGCAACTTTATAATGAGAGTTTGAAATGTACCATACTTGCTATGTTGTGAAATGAAAACTCAAATAACATAATTAGGTTGAGTATGCATATGTGTAATATAAGTGTAATGATAATTGTGTAATTAGGAGAATTGTTCCTCAAAAAATAGACACAGTACTTGACCCTATTGGTTTATGAATTCACTTTGATAAATTTTCCCATGTAAGTCAAAATGTGTTCAAAACCTTTGTGTTTGTAGCAATAGTTATTTTTGAGCTCAAGAAGGTGCTCAGGAAGTGCCAATAAATATACGATTAGCAAGATTATCTATATGGTAATTGTTTTCCATGACCCGCTCTGTTCTTAAGTTCGAGTGATTTACACAAATCTTTGAGTCATACTTGTTAATAATTCACCACTTCAACTAGTTTCCTAAATTTAGACATGTCAACATCAACTTATATTCTCAATTCTATATTACATGTTCATAACAAGGTGAAATCTTACGTCCATATTGTCTGTGCACTTTACAAGGAAACCAAGAAAACCATACATCAAGAAAACCATGCATCAAGAAAACTATGCATCAATTCAACCATGCATGAAGAAAACCATGCACTTTACAAGGATGGAGTGTTCAGAAAAAACTTCAACTACCATGTCCAGTTGTTCGCCACATGACTTGTTGACTACACTCCTATTGTGATACTACAGGAATGACCCAATATACCCCTCAAGGCAAAAGATCTGCAAGAAATGTTTGTTGAGCATCAAAACTGTTGAGATCTATAACAAACACCTATAAGAGTTTGCAAGACCTCTACATGGAGAATTGGGAACAGACCCAAAAACCTCTGGCTAACCTACTGTATATGAACTCATCCACCCCATCTCGGCATCCCTTAATGGGTTCACACAGCTTCTCAATCTTTACAGTCTAACAGCTAGACTTTACTTGGCTTGATCTTACTCTTCTTCACTACATGAATTCAGCAAAAGTACCCGCAAAAATATACTTAAGAAAGAAGTGGTCATAAGCATATGACCATGGCAGTGAATTCAACGTTCATAATTGAACTACATGAGACGTTACCTAATCCGCAAACATCTTGGAACCACAGCAGTTCAAGAAAGTTTCTATCCACTCATGTACAATGCGCAACCACTAAATACCAAAAATGAAGTACACCTTTCTGTACACTCCACACCTACTTTGGTGTGGCTCCCTTGGCCGCTCTTGTCACCCTTTGTCGCGCACCTCTCCATGAGGAGTGCCCGAAACACCATGGGCACAAGGGGGAGCCCGGAGTGACACCCGGGACTTGTGGCGCCGTTGGTGAGAGGGCCCAAGTGATCCTAGTGTGGGTGAGGGCCCCGGGCGTTGGGAACGCCTCCCACCCACAAAGACTAGGAGGCATGAGGGTGAGGCCATGAGCTATGCGTAGCTCATGGCGTGGTGATTCTAGAATGCTCAAGATCACCTCAATCGGAGGTGTGAGCTAGGAGTTATGGCCATTTGAGTGGGGTGCTGTCCCGGGACAGCGCCCTGGTACAGCAGTTCCTGGGAGTGATTCCCGGGACTGCCAAGGTTCAAACAGGCATAACTTCCTCAAGACTTGCCGGAATGGGGCAAGTGAGGCGTCCATCGGCATCTACGTGAAGCGTAGATGAAGATGGAGTGGTTGGTTGTTATGATCTGACATCATACAAGGAAGTTATGATGGTCTGAAGCTGCTGGGGGGGTTCTAGGCCCAGCAGCTAAGGGAAAATGTCCACTTGGCCCCAACTCTTGGTAGAGAGACAAGAGGTTGGTTGACGGTGGGGTAGGGGCCCCGCGTAGAGTCCTAGAGGATTATATGGGTGAGGTGGTGTGGCCTCACCCACCCGAGGCCGAACGGCACGGCCTCCATGGGATTTGGCCCATTGTGAGGCCATAGTTGCCTAGTATGGTTCGGGTTGTTGTAGTGTTGCTCCGGCAACGCGATGATCAACATAGGATTGGACTTCCATGGATGGAAGTCCACATCAAAGAAATGGGTTACCGATTAAGGGGTGAGTCCCGAAAGCAAAGTAGGAGGGTTGGTTCCCCTCCTACGAACTATATGGTCCGGGGTAGGAGGAGCTAACCATTAGCATGGCGGTATGCGAAGGGTTAGCGCTCGTAACCTTTGCTAGAAAGGAAAATTGGCAAGATTATTAAGGGACCTAGCAAGGGTTGCGACACTTGGTATCAGAGCAGGGTTCCAATATTTTGAGCTAGCACTTTGAGGGAGACATGGCTATCAAACTTGAGGGTTATTATGGTGAGCCCGGGTTTTCCAAAAGGTTGTAAGGCTCAAATTGGAACAAAGATCATGTGTAAATGGAATTTGGCCATACCATTAGTTCTAATGACAATGGTGGGCATGATGGTGGATTTAGTAAGGAAAATGGTGGAGTCCTTTGAAAGGGCTCCCGCACACCTCAAAAAAACATTTGGGCCCTAGAATACCGAATGCACCCAAAACCTTGGAGGGCATTAATGTTGGATTGAAATTCCAATTCGAAATGCTTGCAAGGTATTGATGTTGGAATGAATTTGGTGCTAATGAGGCACCCGGGGCCTCTTAAGGCCTATGTGCGCTATTCAAACGCACAAATGAAGGATACACCTAAAATGGACGAGCTTTCTAAGAAATGCATCCTTTTAGGTGGGGTTTTAAAAACAGGTGGTGGATGCCTTGTTTAAGTCCCTAAGGCCTCTTGAGGACATGGTGGGGACCATCAAGTTTGCAAGAGCATTGAAGCCGATGGTCCCAAAGAGAAGTTTGGCGGCGCATCACCACAAGTGGCTTTAGCCAAAGTAGGTCCCAAAGAAATGAGTGCAAATTGTTTGGTCCATTTTACTTAGGCAAAACATGTTGGAGCCGCGGACGGAATGTTGAAAGGTGGCTTTATGCTTCCAAAGCAAATCATACTTGTGCCGCGGACGGAATGTTGGGAGGTGGGTTTGTCCTACCAAGGCAATTCATGTTTGTGCCGCGGACGGAGTGTGGGAAGGTGGCTTTGTGCTACCAAGGCAAAACATGTTTGTTTTGCGGACAAACTATTAGAAATTGGTTTTGTGGCACCAAACCAATTTGTCCCGCGGACAAAATGTTTAAAGTTGGCTTTGCGGACCAAGCCAAACCAAGTTGCCGAGGACCGAATGTAAGACGATGGCATTGTGGGCAAGGCTCGAAGCCTTAAGCCAAGGCCAAATCTTTTGTATCTTGAGGCTTAATGAATGGGAGAAATGTCTCATGTGTTGACAAAGAGGCTACCACTCCTTCTTGAGCCCAAAATTCACAAGGAAGTTGGGGCTTGCCGATTGATAGAGCGGGCAAGCCCACCAAGGTGCGGTTTGGAAAGGGCGAACCGCATGAGACAAAGGAGGCCATGATGCATGTAACCTTTCAATGTGGGACATTGGATTTTTGTCAAAATTTCACACCATGTGAAATAGATGAAATGCATGTCATTGTGAAGGCCGCCTACTTTGAAACTCACATGATAGATGTGAGGTGCAAGCCGGTGAGCTTGCGGTGCATTATGATGTGTCATAATGGCAAAGAATTGAAGTTCAAATTGACAAGGACTCCTATGGTAGGAGGACCCAAGTTGAATTTGGTCTTAATGGACCAAATGAAAAATAGAAAACATAATGGTCGTGGTTCAATTGGAGCAACTCCAAGGAATGTATGGGGAGGCTAGGAAAGATGGGCCTCCTCCAAACCACATTGGTGGGATGTTGGTGAGATACAAGGATGTATTCACCAATGTGTTGCCCAAAAAGTTACCGCCAAGAAGTGAAAAATAACTTTGCTCAACGAGAGATGGAGTTCTTGAGGTATGTGGTGACAAAGGAGGTTGGTGGACGAACATGAAGAATGTCAAGGTAATCCAAAAAGAGAATTGGCCCTTGATTCAAGAAAAAGGCTTAGGTCATTTGTTGGCTTAGACAACTACTACCACCATTTCATTCATGGTTTTTCTAAGGTTGCTAGAACCTTAGTCAACATGTTGGAAAAAATGGCTATCCCAAGAGTGGGATGAGCCTTGTCACCAAGCATTTGGGGAGCTCAAGAGTAACTTCTCTTCACAACATGTGGTTAAGTTTCCGGGTTTTCATGAGCATGTTGAGGTGCACATGAAGGCGAAGGACTTTACCATTGGCGGATGTTGATCCAAGATGGATGACCATTGCTTATAGGAGTATTAGGGGCGGTTTACACTATGGACCATGAAGTTGGACCAGGGCTCTGCAAGGCAGCTGATTGGTTCTTGAAGTTGTCCCGGGACAACTTCGGTTTACACTAAGGAAAAAATGGCAGAGGGACCACGGAGGTTGAGGTCCCCAAAATATAATTTTTAAGGCCTAATAAATGCACTGACATGGTCCAACGGGTTTTTCGTTGAGAGAGGCAAGAGAGGTGGTCTGGTAGGAAAAGGCAAGGGCCCATGTCAGAGAAATGCCATTTCACGAATGTTTTAATGAATCTACCTTTTATGTGCCTTAATTATATTATAGCCCATGAGACACACCAGCACTACCTTGCCCTACCCTTTAAACCCGCTTACACGTGTTTCATCAAACAACGCGGGACATCTAGAACTCAAGAATTCAAGTGCAGATTTGTTTTTTTGGTCTACCAGCTGCAATGTTTGGAATTTGGAGGCGTGTAATATACCATTGGAAAGGTCTTGAAAATACCTTTCCAACGGTATATTACACGCTCCAAAATGTTTAAAACATACAGTTGAAAAAGAAATAAGAAAATACATAGTCGTTTAGTGACTGTAGATCAGGGTGGTCAAAAGAAGCGCAATGGGAAATCTTCTAACATTAATTATCAAAGAATTGAAATTTAGTGTTGAGGAAGGTTGGGTGGTAACAACATCAAATATAATCAAACACTAAATATCCTATTTAGTGTAGTGAAACACAAGGTACATGTCACATGTAAATTACATTGAACATTTACAATTGCATCGCTCATTTTTTTTTTGTAAAAATTGTTGTGAGAAGATTTGCAAGCCACATCTTCGACACATTTAACAAAAAGTGAAGACAATTGAAGCCCAAGAGATGACAAGAGAATGATCAAACTTTAAGGTGAAAAGAAGAAAAAACTAATTGACAAGATAAGTGAAGGCATGTGTAGGCAAGTGAAGGCAAATTGAAGTCAACAAAATGCTCAAACTTCATTTTCCCCCAAAACTGCCCTTTTTGGGCTTATATTAAAAAAATCAGCACATCCACTTCTTGCCGCATGGTCATTCTTCATGGTCCACATTCGGTTTACACCTAGTGAAGGGCCCATGAACCATGAAAACTAATATTTTAGTAACTCGGACCATGGAAGTCGTCCCATGAAGTCGTCCCACGCAAAATAGACCTCTTACATGGGACGACTTCATGGTCCATAGTGTAAACCGCCCCTAAGACCAAGTTCCTCTTTACCACCCGTGTTCAAGTTCGCGGAGCTTGAAAAAACCTTTTGAGGTGCATACGGGGGGCGAGTGACTTTACCATTGGCGGATGTTAATGCAAGATGGATGGCCATTGCATATGAGAGCATGAAGCTCGATGGTTCGACTTGTGGAAGAAATGGCTATCCCAAGAGTGGGATGATATTTGTCACGAGTCTTTGGGGAGCTTAAGACCAAGTTCTCTTCGCCGCCCGTGCTCAAGGTCGCGGAGCTTGACAAACCTTTTGAGGTGCATACTGGGGTGAATGACGTTGCCAATGGCGGATTGTTGATGTAAGATAGATGGCCATTGCATATGCGAGCATGAAGCTCGATGGTTGTCAAAGAAGACAACCAACTCATGACAAAGAACTTCTTTGCGGTAGTGCATTGCTTGAAGATGTGGCGACACTAGTTGGGGTCGCACAAAGTAAAGGTCTATAAGCACAATGTGTCCTAAAAGTATTTTGACATACAAGCGCAAGTGAGCGCCAAGTCATTGCGGTGGCATGATAGTTTGGCGCTTATGAAGGTGGATTTGGTCCACAAACCGGACCGTGGAAATGTGGTGCCGGATGCGCTAAGTAGACCGGAAGAGTTCCAAGCAATGAGAACCATCCAAACCTTGTGGCTAATGTGTGCCGGCGAAGGAAACTTGTGATGCAAGATACGGGAGGGGTAAAATAACTACCCCAAAGCACAAAAGCTTTTAGGTGAGCTTAAAGATGTTAAGTTGGTGGACGGATTGTTCAAGTGCAAGCAAAGTTGGGTGTATGTGCCACAAGGCAAGTTGAGGCTATCGGTTTTGAAGGAGGAATTTGATAGTCCTATTGCCGGCCATAGAGGAGAAAGAAAAAACCGCCATAGAATGGTGTCATGGAGGTACCATTGGCGGTGCATAAAGGAAGATATAGCCCACTTTGTGAAGGCTTGAATCAAAGTGCAAAGTGAACCGAGCCTCTTACGAAAAGCAAGGCGGTTTCTTACAACCGTGCCTATTATGTCGGCGCCATGGCATAGTATGTGCATGGACTTGATCACAAGTTTGCCGGAGTCACATGGGTATGATGCCATCTTGTTGATGGTAGAGTGGTTTGCCAAGTTGGCACACATGGTGCCGATTGTGGGAACCGCCACCGCGTTGGAGACCGCATAGCCTTTTCTCAAAGGATGGTTGAGGCACCATGGGTTGCCAAGAGTGATTGTGTGGGATCAAGATCCAAAGTTCACAAGTACATTTTCAATGCATTTCTCTAAGGAGGTTGTATTGAAACTAAGGTTTAGCACGGCCGTGTATTCCCAAATGGATGGGAAAACAAAGTGTGTGAATGGAGACTTGAAGCAATACTTGAGGAACTTGGTGGGGGCGGACCAAGGAGATTGGGCGGACTATGTGGGTCGAGCGGAGTGTAATTGCAATGTAGCCACGCACTTGGCTACCAAGGGGTGGTCTTTCGTGGTGGCTTATGGAGTGGATGCGCTCCAACCTATTAACCTAGCTCTCGAGGGGGCACATTCAACACTAGAGTTTAACCAAGATGGTGAGGACTTGGCCAAGGATGGTAAACAAGTCTTGGAGATGACCAAGTTGTTGGTGGAGAAAGCCCGAAGGTGCTACGGAGTGCTAGTAAATGCCGGAAGACGCGAAGTGGAGAATGAGGTGGGCCAAAAGGTGTTGTTGAATGTGAACAACTTCACTTAGCCGGAAGGCCTCGCTCCAAAAGTTCATGTCCAAAATTGGAGCTTCGTTTTCCATTGTGGAACAAGTGTTCAAGGACATGTATAAGTTGGAATTACCGCCGGACATCAAAGTGCATCCGACATTTCATGTCTCATTACGAAAGTCATTTTAGGACGACACCTTGTGGCCCGATCACAAGCAAGTGATTAGGCCACGTCCCGACCTTGTGGAGGTCATTTGGAACATGAGGTAGGAGGGCATCCTCAAGTGTAGGAAACCCAAGTGAAAATGAAAGAAAATGTACAAAGGAGTACTTGGTGAAATGGTGAGGATACCATGAGAAAGAAGCCGTTTGGGTCGCGGCAAGAGACATGATGAACGCCAAGGAATTGGTAAAGTACTTTGAAGAAACTAAGGCTAGACATTCCAATAAAATGAAGCGTAGGCATTGATGAGGACATCAATGTCCTTTAGTGGGGGAGAGACGCTAGTAGCACACTTAGCTTCGAGGCTAATTGCTCCACAACATGAACTTGTTCTTTGGCTTGAGGGAATAAAGTCCAAACTTTAGTGGTGCAAAGTGAAAAGTATGAGATGAGGTCCTAGTCTTGTACTTGTGCTTGGTTAATGGAAGAGGGGGAATAGATATGCCAAACTAGGTTGGGTAAGCCGAGTAATTGGGGGCCATGGCTTGGAGGGGCCTTGGATAAAACCAAGAAACTTCTTAGTTGTGGGCTTGTCCGGGCGGGGACAAGGTGATGGCGCGTGCTCATAAAAGTGCTACCCGCGAGCTAACGAGAGTTGGCGCATGGGAGTCATGAACCCATGTCTCGAAAGAGCAAAGTGGGAACCGAGTCGGGCGGGACTTGGCATCACCCCCGTGCGATCGAGGCGTGGCTTAACAATGGAAAGCCATCTCGGAGTTGCAACCGAGACAACTTAGTGGAAGCGTTGAGGTCTCGCCTAGATGTGTCACGTTAGGCTAGTGGAGCCTAACGGGGGAGGCCCCAAAGGAGGGGCAACCCAAGTGAGTCCCAAAGTAGGTGGGTCTAGTGTAGGTTAGGTCCTTGGAGGAGAGAGATCCAAGGTCACTAACGGACCACCTAGGAACGACACCTTTGGGACTATGCCAAATTTGAAGATGCATTGTGGGGGTCGCGCCCTAAGGTAAACACAATGCCGCACCATAGAGGATGGCAACTTGAGAATTGGTGTGCCGACTACGAGTATAGTCGATGAGGGCATCGACTCCGTTTGGTGGGGGTGAGTGTCGCGCACCTCTCCATGAGGAGTGGCCGAAACACCATGGGCACAAGGGGGACCCCGGAGTGACACCCGGGACTTGTGGCGCCGTTGGTGAGAGGGCCCAAGTGATCCTAGTGTGGGTGAGGGCCCCGGGCGTTGGGAACGCCTCCCACCCACGAAGATTAGGAGGCACAAGGGTAAGGCCATGAGCAATGCGTAGCTCATGGCGTGGTGATTCTAGAAAGCTCAAGAACACCTCAATCGGAGGTGTGAGCTAGGAGTTATGGCCATTTGAGTGGGGCGCTGTCCCGGGACAGCGCCCTGGTACAGCAGTGCCTGGGAGTGATTCCCGGGACTGCCAAGGTTCAAACAGGCATAACTTCCTCAAGACTTGCTCAAATGGAGCAAGTGAGGAGTCCATCGGCATCTACGTGAAGCGTAGATGAACATGGAGTGGTTGGTTGTTATGATCTGACATCATACAAGGAAGTTATGATGGTCTGAAGCTGCTGGGGGGGTTCTAGGCCCAGCAGCTAAAGGAAAATGTCCACTTGGCCCCAACTCTTGGTAGAGAGACAAGAGGTTGGTTGACGGTGGGGTAGGGGCCCCGCGTGAAGTCCTAGAGGCTTATATGGGTGAGGTGGTGTGGCCTCACCCACCCGAGGCCGAACGGCACGGCCTCCATTGGCATTGGCCTAATGTGAGGCCATAGTTGCCTAGTATGGTTCGGGTTGTTGTAGTGTTGCTCCGGCAACGCGATGATCAACATAAGATTGGACTTCCATGGATGGAAGTCCACATCTAAGGATTGGTTACCGATTAAAGGGGTTGGTTACCGATTGAAGGGGTGAGTCCCGAAAGCAAAGTAGGAGGGTTGGTTCCCCTCCTATGAACTATAAGGTCCGGGGTGAGAGGAGCTAACCATTAGCATGGCGGTATGCGAAGGGTTAGGCACTCGTAACCTTTGCTAGAATTGAAAATTGGCAAGATGGTCAAGGGGGGCTAGCAAGGGTTGCGACAATCTACCTGCCCTCGCTGAGAGGTTTGAGTCAACACTTTAAGCCTCGGGTCTGTGGGAAATTCCAATTGCCGCGAAAAAACTTGAAAGCTTCCCACTGATGGGCTGTGTGCATTCGAATGTGTTCGACGGTTGTCATTTGTCGACAATGACCGCGAGGTTCGGCCTACATTTGCAGTCACCAAAAAGAGTCATAAGGTAAGCATTTTGTGAACTACTGAGATGAAAGCGGTGAAATATAATCCTACTTGGATTAACACAAACTGAAATGCGAGGAAACCTCATTATAGAACATCCACTCCTAGAGAAAACTATACAAACCAACTTGCATTGTTTGGACATCCAGCAAAACTGTATGAACATATATGCGCCTCCACCCATGCACTATGAATCCAAGGAACTTGGGATGCATTACAGTGAGGAATTCTACGTGTTGTAGAACTACAATGTACAAGTATGACCTCATACTGAATGATAATGACCAAACCTGAACATCTCCATTGCACAGTGACTCTTCTATAGTACACTACAACACACATGACCTTTTGTTCAGGTAACCTTGACTTAGAAGCATCTTTGTAAGCCTACAGTGACAATGGAGTAGGCTCTATGGACCTCTCTTACCCATATGATCAGTGGACAGTATAAGTTTCTCAAATACTCCCTAAACCCTAAACTACTCCCAAACCTTTAAACCCATTCACTGCACACCCTAAGCCTTGTCAAACAATTCCGACACCTCCACCTGGAACGATAAATCTCACAAACCCTATACTTAAGCATACACGAAGCACTACAAGTCCTTGTAGTGCATGAATCTTACCTTGGAAGGATGTGCCCACATTTGCAGACTTGCACAAGTCCCATGATTCTACCGGGGGCTCCACCCTGTCTCCCTGAGGCTTTGGAATCCCAGCCATAACCCACCAGTCTTCATGAGGCTCCAGGTTGCAACCCTCAAACATACACTTTGACTCTCTTGAAAAATGAGTATATGCACACCAAGTATGGTAAGCATGGCAGCATGACGACAGCCTGCAGTCCCACGCAGGCTCGAATCCTCTTGTGCAAAACGGACAAGCAACAATTTCTAGCCCTACAACCAGTACATTTATAGTATCACAATCTACATACAAAAATGGCAGGGGGGATGGGTGTAGGGCTGGGCGGTGATAGCTGGTCTTCATGGTTATCAGTTGCTCACTGAGAGCAACTCTATGCAACTTCCATAGGGAGAGTTTCTTCACTGCATTGCTCCACAATGCTTCTGCGTCCTTGCTACGCACAGCAGCCACCTCCTCATCCACGCTCCCTGATCCAAACGAATCCTGGAACTGCTCAATAAACCCTTGTTGAGCCTCCACTTTCCTCACGACGTCCATGAGCTCCACCGAAGCAGCATCGACGTCACCTTCATTCCTTGCCTCAGCACTCTTCAGTGCCGCCAATTTCCCCGCACACTGCTTTCGTTCTTCCTGCAATGTTGCCAACTTCGACAACGAATTGTTGAGAAGTGTTTGCCCATACTGCACTTGCGAAGACACCCTCACTAGCTCCATCCTCGCAGCATCCTTTTCTGTAGACAGGCGGCTAACAAGCGCCTGCAATGTGGGGGTTTCTCGTTATAAAAGGAGTAGATACTCTTGCCACTGCCCAATCGCCATTTGTCGGACGTCTACATGCGACCCTAACACAGTGGCAGGTGGGGTCTGAAACACAGTTGCGGCCTTTGATCCTGGTTGGCATGCAATGGCGCCCTCATCCTCTTGCTCATCGCCGCTCACCTCCACCACGACATTTTTGCCAACTTTGGTGGCGTCCTTCTCCTGGTTAATCCTCCGCAGTTGATCGCGGCAAGTCCACTCGGCATGGACGCACCAGTTGACTGCTTTCTTGCCCTTCTTGTTCTCGTATACGAGACCCTTAGCTTCTGCAAGGTTAATCAACCTGGTATTCGGCACTTGAGTCCGTTGATGAGTGATCATCCATAGCCGTTCTACCCTCTTCACAAACTCCGTATCCTCTGAATATGAGTAACTGTAGCCATTAGTGCCCACCCTTGGACCAAACACCGCATCGACTTCAACTTCCTCCAAATGCACTCCAAATTTCAATCGCTTTGGCGGTATCCCTTGGTTGTTCAAACCATACGCCTTCTCAAACGCTCCTCGTGAAACTGGATCTACCCTGTTCCAACAAAGAGAGGGTGGTTCTGCATACAATGGTTCGACCCAGGAAAGCGATGGAGCTCCTTCCACCTTTACTTTCTTCCTCTTCCCTAAACCAATCTCACCACTACCTAAGCTTAAACCCTCCGTAATACTCATTGCAAAAACCCAGCTAAGCTTACTACAGTAGAAGCTCCGAAACTACTGCCGTAGAAGGCATGCGCACTTGAGTTGCTACGTGGTCAAAGTACTAAGTTAAACTTGGCATCTCCACAGAGCTCCCGCGTCACGTTGCAAGCAGCCACGAAAACACCGGGTTGCAGCAGCTTGAGCCAGACCCCGCGGGAACACGCGCCACCCTCGTCCTTGCAATCTCAGCCGCAGATCTGCTGCCCACGGACGTCCCCGATGCAGTTGCACCCTCCTCCGAATACCCTAAACCCTACAGTCCCGCCAACGCGCCGGCTGCAGCCACGTAGCAGGTGGGTTTGAACTACAGTAGTCCCATAAACCAGACCAATTCTAGCTGTAAACTCACGCTCGGGCATTGAAGGTTGCCCAACCCCCCAATTAATTACACTAATCCCTCGTAGGTGTATGAACATCCATTAACTCATACATGGTCGTCCGTGAGCCACCCAACCATGCATCTACCCTATGACACGTTTGGGAAACGAGAAAAATGTCGTATTATCGAGGTGTCACATATTCAATAATATGACAAATTGGACCTGGTTGTCACAATAACGAGGTTCTTCATAAAAACACACTTGAGATATTTTTCCATATGTAAAAATGAGTATTCTTTCAAATGTATTACAAATATGCAAATTCTCCTCACTAAACCTATGTGGACTTGAAGGAATCAATAGTCCGCTGATGTTGCCACTTCAAGTTAGCAACATATATCTTATTGAGCTTCTCTATTATGCCCTGCAATTTCATCAGATTTGCGGGAGTGAAGTCTAATGAATTGTCCATAAAAAATGTAGCTAATAGCGGACGACACTTGTATGTGAGCGTAGAGCGTAGAGCGGAGAGCGGAGATTTGGAGAGCGGAGAGCGTAGAGGAAATAAAAATAGTAAACTTGTCAGACTAAAATTAGGATATTTCAAAATAGCCAAGAATATACCAAGAATATTCTAGAATATGACCCAAAAAAAATTGGACCTATTTCCGTGGGATGTATAGGTCATAAAATAAAATAAAAACCCTGAATTTGAAATGGTCTCATTAAGTTTGGAAACCGTGAGGTGGTTGAATTATTAAAACCAAGGATGACTACAAGAAAAAATCAATGAAAATGAAGTTTTTGAGATTGGTATAATTGAATAATGAGTCAATCAAAATACAAAGGAATCAAAATAATAAATTTGCTTCGACCGGGTCCACCTCCCTCGCAATCATCTAAGAAGTATGCAAAACGGAAATAGAGTTGATAGACATAGGAAGCATTGTAATACAAAATTTTGAAGCAAATAAAAATAATCATTGAGATTATACCTTTATTATATCAATCAATTATTGCTTCACAAGAGGTCCAGAAATGGACACATATATCATAGCCCAATGTATTGCTAGGCTGAGAGGAATTCTAAGAAGTAGACTTTGTCAAAAGACCCCCTTCGAGGATGAGTTTGACCTCATTGAAACTAAATGTCGGGGCGTGAATGAACAAATTCACTTCTGCATCCAAATTAGAAACCTTGATGAAAATGTAATACAAATGCTTACAATTCAGATAAGAATTTCGTTTGCGGCTATACTTGGAAATCATATCCAAGAAGTATGCGCAGTTGCACTCTGGAAGAGAACTGACTGTCACTTGGTAGATCGGTGGTTGGGGCTCTGATTTGGACTGCAGTGTGATAATGCAACCAAATCCCGGTTGAGGGATCATAGTTAACTTCAGAACGGTACCATGCATAGCTTCAGCAGAGGCCACCATCTGCCTCTGCTTTGCCGAAGGTGCGCTGCTGGATCGCCGAACAAGCTTGGACAATCTTGTCGGAGGGATCATGTCGGGGTTTTCTGGAACACGGATTCCAGACATATCCAGCGGGGGAGCAGAGTTGGTGAAGAGTTGAGTCGGTGTGATGTGCTCCTTTGGTGGGAGTTGAAAACATGCGTTATCAAGGGCGAAGATCTCCGAGCGGGTGAGGTTGGTACCAATCTTCACGGGCCAGATTGGGGGAATAAGAGGCTTCTGGTCATCATCAGAGAACGGCATGACCCATTTTCGACGAGGGCCCTTCACGCAACGCTCAATGTCGTCTGGGCAAAAGACAAAGTCCGTGCGCTTCATAGATTGGGGTTTGTAATGATGCCACATACCGGTGTAGGTCGGCGCAGGGACGTTCTTATTATTAGTGACGATTCTTGCGGTGCACTTCTTCTTCGTGCCCGCATGATTAGCCCAACAAGACTTCCCAGACGTATAGGGTATGCGGGCAATATGCCAAAGAGAGACGTCTACTTTGGTTTCTTGCACGGCAGTGACACGCTGGAAACCAAGTCCTGCAGGTGAAGGCACTTGAACCTCTTGTACAGAGGGGGAAGACTCCTCAATGATAGTGGGTAGTGTTTCTGGTTGAGATCGAGTGACACGCTTACCGGGGGGAGGGCGAGAGAAGTTCACGGTATCGGGGCGGTGGGTCTCGCCATCATCACCAATTGGAGTGTCTGGTCTTCGCTTCTGCGAACCAAACACCTCGGCGCCCTCAAGGTGTGGATCGCGAGTGCAAAATTCTTCCCCACCGGACATGTCAAGCAAGACCTTCTGCAACACTGTGGGGTCGCCAGTACGCTGAGCTCGACGTTGAGCACCCCTGAGCTTTAGTTCTTCTTTGCTTGGACCATCTCCGCCAATTCCACCTTTAAGGAACTGGTAGTATGCAACAACTTGTAAGAAGGCGCGAATGTAGTCGTCAACCGTAGCCACGTATAGATCTCCACCCTTGTTGCCGGAGGCTTGAAGCCACTTGTTGTGGACGGACTCCGCAAGATTGCACGACGGCATCTCGGCCAATTGGTCTTGGGTTAAAACCTTTTCCTGATTGGAGAAATCAAGTATTAATATAAATGTACAGAGAGAGGAAATCGAATCCAAGAAAAACCAATAATGAATTATGAAGGAGATGTACCAGTTCCATGAAACCACCCCATTGAAGGTAGCGGAAGTGCCAAAAAGCAAGCCAGAGCTGAAGATGCTTGAGACCGTCCTCACTTGTACAATTCGATGACGCCCACCAAGCCTTGATAGCTAGGTACCTAGTCTCAGCCTCTTCCATAGATGACGCATTTCGATATTGAAGGCAAAGATGTCTATGTTGGTCTTGTAACTCATGCTTTATATACGATTTCGTATGTTTTTCGAGTGATTGTTTCCAATGGAAAAAACAAGTGCGCTCACGACCCTCCATTGGAACTTTGGGATCCCCTGAACCGTACACAATGCGAACAGCGTTCCAATTGGCTTGGGCACTGTCCGCCATGAAGCCTATAAAGTTTGGATGTGGGATACCGTGTCGGGCCATGACGTGGTTGAGGTTCTGCCAGAAGAGAACTTGGGCATCCTTATCCTCCGATTGGAAATCACAACATGAAATGGTCATGACCCGTTGATAAGTCCCATCGTACACATGAGCGGCCATGGTGGTCCACCCTTTGACCCGCTTCACGTGATCGGATATCATCCACGCGTTCTCCAGGTCCCCACCCGGTTGCATCCGACGAACCAAATCCACTCCACTTCCAGGACCAACCTCCGACATCTTGAAGACGAACACCTTGTCTGTATCGTCACCTTGTCCTAGGAATTGGTTCCGTTGGACGTAGGCCCAATTGCTAACACCTCGGAGCTTTGCGATGCCATCCATAACACCAAACCTCCGCAAATATTTGAAAGAGGTAACCTTAGAGCAAAGGTTTGGGGAATTCAACTCTCTACAGCTCTCAAAAACAGGTTCAAGCTCTTTTAAAGAGAAGAGACGGTGTGTGTCATTATCGCCAGAAAGGAGAAACTCACCAACAATGTCCTTGGTAGCTTCAAGGACGATCTTGCTGTGGGTGGCTTGAGGCGTACGTTCAATGTGCTCCTCAAGAAGTGCATTGATACGCTTCCGACTGTCTCTGCAGTCTCCAACCTTCACTGGATGTTGATGAGAACCGAGATGAATGCAGGCTCTTTGGGATGACTCCTTCCCATGGACGTAGAAGATTTTGGCCTCGCATAGTGCAATGCATTTGGGAGGCTCTTTACAGATCCTGCAGACAAGAGTAGATCCGGATGGCACAATGCCAGAGAGAGGGAAAGGATCTTTAGTGAAACCTTCAAATTCTGTGTCATTGACCTTAGAGGTACGATGGGCGCGTTGAAGGTAATCACAACTCAGGTTTTGGCATTGGAGATGGCCAACACAGGTAGAGGAACGAAATGCAAGGCCAACGTCGTTTGTAATGTTGGTGGTTTGAGTCTTAGTCCAAACATGGCCATCATATTGCTTGTCCATGCCGTCCAACGACTTGGCCCTGGTTTGAGATGAAGAGACTTCTGCTGCAGGGAGGACAAATAATTGGGTGCCATCGAAACGAGGGGGAAGGTGATTAACTTCTTGGATTTTGATTTTATCGTAATCTATTTTCTTGAGGACGTTCTTACTACCGGGCATAGAGCCAAGATGACGAAGACATTGAACAATAGTTTGAGGAGGTTTAGATGTAGGGACCGAAGGAGTTGAAGGGACAGAGCTAGATGGAGAAGGCGTTACGTAGGATGCAAAGGGAAACAAATGAGGGAAATCATGGACAGCAGCCTTATGCACTGGTACATCTTCACTCGAAGAATCAGACAAGTCTATAACGTTGTCTACACCAGGCTCGGTCTTGACGCTTATTACCGGGGGTGTGCTAAAGGCAACAGTGGATGATCGAAGAGGAGGAAGGATTTCTGTTGACACTCCCATCTGAGAATCTGGCCAGCCACAAACCCTATACTTTCCCGCGCCAAGCTCCCACACTACATTGCCATTGTCAGTTACCTTGGAGGTCTCATGGAAGGTATGAACGAGCAATCCAGTATCAGGATGGTAGATCTCACGCTCTACCCATATTGTACTAGCTTTCAAAGAGAACCTAATGCTAAGATGAAGCTCCGAGACAACAACAATACCTTGTGCACCAATGGGGAATATAATAGGGACCCCAATGCCATGTGAACGAAGTTCGGCCATCTCAGAGACGGGAGGAAGAATTGAGGTGGAAGCCATGAAGGCAGAGAAAGCAAACGTGAAGGAACAAAGATGCAAAGATGCATAGAGAAGGAGAATGGTGATGACGATGAAGTTATAAACAAATACGCATGAATATCAGGAAGGAGACAAAACTGTCAGGCATCCTAAAAAAAGATACCCCTAATTACAAAGATGGTTGTCAGATAGTAAAGCGCGCCTCCCATCGGGAGGTATTGCAATTATATACTGAGAAGAATGCGATTGCTCACTTTCTTTCCAATGTGTGAGTTTGATGTGGTGAGGTTGTGGAAAGGAAATAGAGCGAATAGGTCTGAATTGCGGGAGGGTTGAACACATGAAGGAAATAGGCAATTCACAACCTCCGACAACGGAACCATCTAAGAAAAAGAAGAGGAGGCGATCGTCTACACATTACACTGATAAGAAGAGAAAGACAGTGAGGACACAAAAGTCACAGGCAAAGAAAGCGCCAATCGAGGGCCGTGGGACGCCCGAGGATTTGAGCCAAAGCATAATGGACCTGCGGAAACCTTCATGGAGGCTAGACTGTGGGATTCGGCCTTTTCATTTATCACCGATTGTAGAAGAGGCGGACGGAAGTAAAGCGCAACCAATGGCAGAAGTGGAGGAGTTGGGAAACAACAGCATCCAAGAGGACTCACGCGAAGAGACAAACTCTACAAGTGTCGTACGTATTCTTCGGGTTCTCCATATATTCAGTTGTTTGAGCACATAATGAAAATGGTAGAACATATTCAACTGTGAAACAACTTTTCTTTTAGATATTATGGTTTGCCATCATTGTTATAAACATTGTTTTATCTTAAATATAGGAAGAGGGGGGGAGTGGAGATAGTGGAAATATCTACGAAGAAGACAACAAGGAGGTAGCACAACAAATTGAGAAGGCGTTAGAAGAGCGAGAACCGATGTCGGGACAACCAACGATTCAAGCAAGAGAAAAAATGAAGGCGTCCAAGAGGAAAGCGGCAAAGGAAGATCTGAAATCAAATTTGTTGGGAGGCCGCGAAAGAGCTGAAGGAGGAGACCCATGCGCAGAAACCCTAAGTGTGGATGTTGTGACCCCTGCTTCAAGATTTATGCGAAGCAAGGCGGGCGGAACACAACAAACATCAAGGCGAGGGCGTGACCGCGGGAGAGGAATGGCACAAATAAACCTCGGAGATTCGAGAAGCACTCCAATATCGCCGACAGAGGACGGGACCTCGGAAGATAGTGGCGCCAATATAGGGGCTTCAGTGGAGGGCATACTCCAAATTCTGGTAAGGTGTCGGGATCTCGGCCAAGCTATGTTCGCCAACGTTTTTGCTTTCTATCACCTTGATTTCTCATAGTATTTGGAATATCAGCTTGACTTGCTTTCGGCCTTGTCTTGATTTGGGTTTAGGAACATGTCAGGAAAGGTATGTTTGTGCTTGAAAAATCAAAAGGTTATGTGCACATCATGTTGCTCTCGGCCTTGTCTCGTTTTGTGTAGTGCACAAGAACGAGCTAGGGGAAGAGGCCTCGGATCCGAGACCTCATATTTGTGTAAGTTTGAGTATGTGAAAGGTAGGGTTTTGAGAGAGGCGAGGTTCTTGATTTCTCAAACTAATGGAATGTCAACTTTCTTGCTTTCTTGATTCCTTGCTCTCGGCCATTTCTTCTATTGTATAGTGCATAAGTGGGAGCCATAGGAAGAGGCCTCGGATTCAAGGCCTCTTATTTGTGGGTAGGTTTGTGCTTGAAAAATCAAAATGTTATGTGCACATCAATTGCTCTCGGCCTTGTCTTGTTTTGTGTAGTGCATAAGAAGGAGCTAGGGGAAGAGGCCTCGGATCCGAGGCCTCTTATTTGTCTAAGTTTGAGTATGTGAGAGGTAGGGTTTTGAGAGAGGTGAGGTTCTTGATTTCTCAAACTAATGGAATGTCAACTTTCTTGCTTTCTTGATTCCTTGCTCTCGGCCATTTCTTCTATTGTGTAGTGCATAAGTGGGAGCCATAGGAAGAGGCCTCGGATCCGAGGCCTCTTATTTGTGGGTAGGTTTGTGCTTGAGAAATCAAAATGTTATGTGCACATCAATTGCTCTCGGCCTTGGCTCGTTTTGTGTAGTGCATAAGAAGCAGCTAGGGGAAGAGGCCTCGGATCCGAGGCCTCATATTTGTGTAAGTTTGAGTATGTGAAAGGTAGGGTTTTGAGAGAGGCGAGGTTCTTGGTTAGGTTTTAACATCATCAAATGTGTGCCCCACGGGTGAACACCCGTGGGCCATGTAACAGGGTATCTTGGGTAGGATTTAGCATCATCACGGGGAGATGTCTCCATGTCAAATATTTTTTTAAATTATGATTTTTTTTCTCTATATTCATAACCATTGATTTTATATTTTGTATATTTTTTTGAAATTTTTTGTCATCTTCATTTTTTCTAGTAATTGTTTTAGTTGAATTCTACGTCATTTTAGGTAGAAATTGTATGTTTTCTAGAAAAATATGGTCACCAAATTTGGTCATGACATTTTACTCCGTAATAGATATCATGTATATCTACCTCCCAAAACAATTTGAGAAAATTTTGACCCATTTTGGTGATGCAACTTGGCAATGGAGTGACCTCCCCTGGAACATCATCAAATGTGAACCTCACGGGTGAACACCCGTGAGCCATGTAACAAGTAAATTGGTTAGGTTTTAAAATCATCAAGGAGGGGCATTTGGAAGAGGCCTCGGATCCGAGGCCTCATTTTTGAGTCAGGTATGTGCATGAAAAGTTAAAATGTTATGTTCATTTTTGAATGCGCTTGGCCCTCTTGTTTTGGGTAGTGCATAAGTAGGTACTTTGTGAAGAGGCCTCGGATCCGAGGCCTCATTTTTGTGTCAAGGTATGTGCTTGAAAAATGAAAATCTTATGTTCATTTTCGAATCCTCTCGGCCTTCTTGTTTTGGGTAGTGAATAAGTATGTGTTTTGGGAAGAGGCCTCGGATCCGAGGCCTCATGTTTGTGTCAATTTTATGCTAGAAAAATCAAAATGTTATGTTCGTGTAAGATTGCTCTCGGCCTTCTTGTTTTGGGTACTACATGAGTAGGAGGTTTGTGAAGAGGCCTCGGATCCGAGGCCTCATTTTGGAGACAATGTATGTGCTTGAAAAGTCAAATTGCTATGTTCACATAAGATTTCTCTCGACCTTTTTCTTTTGGGTAGTACATAAGGAGGAGGTAGGAAAAGAGGCCTCGGATCCGAGGCCTCTCATTCGTAGGTAGGTTAGTGCTAGAGTTGACCACTTGACTTAGCATTCGGCCATTTCCATTTGTAGTTTGCTCTCGGCCTTGTATTGTTTTTGTGAGGATTTGTTTCTTTATAGTTACGAAGTTATTGACTTTTCTTTGTGAAATTCTCATTTTCTCCATGTTCTTAGGATATGGACTCTTCACAGGTTGCGCAATCGCAACCCCAATCTGGAGAGGATGTTGTTCTTGCGGCCCCCGCCGTTGAAGTTGAAGCTGTGCAGGTTGAGAGTCTCAATTCGCAGGGCCCATTACAAGTAGAGGTGAGTTGGATAGTTGTTGAGTAATTTGTTGAGCAAGTTTTTTGAGTTCTAGCTTTCTAAGCATGGTTTTATTGTTTGTGTTTTTGTTAGGCTCTCGCAATGAGCGAAGATGCCGTTCAAGCAGTTGCCGACACGGATCCCGTGGTGTGTGAGCTTGAGCTTTGGAAATCACAAAAAGAGGACTCCATTGGTGTTATCCAACGCCTCCGGATTAAGCCAACCTGTAAGTCCCGCTTATCCATTCCTTTGTGCCGCTTGAGAGCCCTCCCTCTCGTCCGTCCTATCAGTGAGATTGAGGTGCAGCGCTTGGAATGTGAATTTGTAATGGGATACCGAGAGGGTGATCGGGTTCTTTACGTGTCTTCTTTCAACGACGTTCCCGTGGACCTCCCCATTCCCCCTGGCATTATGGCCTTTTGGAGCCCTCTCTGGCAAGAGGCCTCCGTAGAATTTGACGCCAAGCTCAAGGAGGATCCGGATCTTGCACATTTCGCCGGGAAGATGTTCTTCGTCTGGGAAGGCAATCATCGTCTCACCGCTTGGTGGAGACACATCAATAACCACCACGCCGATGACAAGAGTTGGCATATCTCGGTGGATTGCATTGTTGTTGACCCTAGAGGATACACCGGTGTATTCCTCAATGCTATGAGCGACATTAATTGGTAAGCTTATTCATTTTTTTCATTCATTTTTTATTTTTGTTTCAATTATTTTCCATTCTTTTCACTTCACGTTCCTCACATATTTTCTCTCAGGTCAACCGAGCATGATTATGTCAAGGCAAACATTCCGGCCAAGCTCTTTCGAATCCGCACTTTTGGGAGGTTAGAGTTGTCTACCTTCAAGGATCTTATATCGCCATCTGACTACAAAGCATGCGAGAAGATAAAGGAGAGTCGCCCAACTTGGTACACCTTGACCGCGGATGTGTTCGTTAAGTTTCTTTACAAAGTATGATTTTATGCATTTAATCATTTAGAGCTTCCAACATAGATAATTTCCATGCCGATTATATGAACTCACAAGGTCATTTCTTGCAGAGAGACATTTCGGCTCAAGCAGACCTTGCAGTGAGGCATTACCGTGAGACCACACCCGTTGCGGAGAGGTCGGCCACTGAGATTTGGAATGTTATGACCAAGGCCCAGGAGAGGACAATCAAAAGTATTCGGGCCCGTTCTTTTGAGAAGTACATATCCGTTGCACACCCTGACAATGGAGAGGATTTCTTTCATGAGGTACTCTTTTGAACTCAAATCACTTTTGAACGCAATTCATCCAAATCACTCTTCAACTCTATTAGTCTTTTGAACTCAAATCATTTTTATTTTGTGTACAGATTGACCGCCATTTTAATGAGTTCTCTTCGACGGACATGACAATTGAAAAATTGCAAAAAATTGTCACATGCCCGGTTGAAGCTTCGTTCAAAGCTAAGTGGCTTCACTGGTGGAACGCCCCCCTTCGTGAAAGGTTAGATAACAAGTTCCCCGTCGACAAGCCTATGAGGGAGAGGGCTTTGGACGACTGGCTACACAAGGCGTCCTTCTGGGCTCAGGTAAATCCATTCCTCGGTCTTCTTCATTTTCATTTTCCTCTATTCCATTTATCTCATATCTAATCATCTCCCTCTCTGCAGTTGGAGAAGGAAGTCGCGGTTGAAATTGAGACCTTAGAGGAGAGCCTCTCCGTCGACATTAATTGGGACGCATCAGAAACTATCTTGCGCCCTCGTGAGTACGTTGATCATTGGCGGATTGTCCTTTGGGACAAGGCCTTCAAGCCTTATCTCGGCGATAAGCCTGACATCGCCTTTGCCAAAGGTGATAATCTCTTGGAGTTCGAGGAGGGGGCTCTCGCTATCAAACGTGTGGCCTATCGGTAATACATCTATCCTCCACTTTGCACCTCTCCTTAATGTCATTTCTTGCTCGTTTTCTTAGTTTTCTTATATTCTTGTTTTGTCATGTAGGTATATCATGAGATAATTGGTTGTGAAGAATGCATTGGCCTCATCTTCCTTGCCGGACTACCTCTCGGACTGGGTGAATATTTTTTCTAGCCTCTGCGTGTACACGACCGCGCAAACAAACAAATTTTCCGAATTGCACTTGCAGGGTGGTGGATGGTACTTGGATTGTGCTGCAGGATTTGTCCCCGGGGAAGAGAAGGCTTTGTTTGCTAGCCTTGTTAGTAGTGCTCTGGATAATAACATTGTTACCTTGGAGGAGCCTGACATCGTTGAGCTTCCCCCTCCTCCTCCTAAGGCACCAAGGAGAAAGGGCAAAGCAAAGAAGACCGCCACTCAAGCATCTTCCCAAGTTCTCACTCGGTCTGCTTCTAAGACCCCGGTTGAGCCACCCACCCTTCCACACAGTCCATCTATCGCTCCCTCCGTTGCTCCCTCTCTTGCCCCCTATGTTACTCCATCTGCATTTCATCCACAATCTCTTGCCACTCCATCTCACAGTGGCACTTCTCTCCTCTCTTTGCCTCGCAAGAGGAAGGCCGCTCTCTTGGATACTAGTGCCACCTCTTCGGATGCCCCTAACACGCTTACCCTCATCGAAAATGTGGACATGGTTCAACTAATGCTGGATTCCGAGGTTGCCGGAGGTCCCCTCCCCGCATATACCCGCATCCAAGAGTTCATTGCCAAGGTTTGTATACTTGCCTTCGTCAATTCTCAATTTTTTTCCTTTGCTTTGCTTATTTCTGTCTTTCTTGTTTTCTCATGAAGTTTCAATTGCAGGTTGGGGCAGGTCATTTCCGTGTGAACACCTCGACTACAACTCACAAGGGCCTCGATTTGCTCTTCGCCGACATTCCCGAGAATTTGCCGGTGCCGAACATCTCCACCGATGTTCCTGCTTGGAACAAGCTTCATGAATCATACTATGAGTGTCTTTTTGCATTTGTGAAATCTAACCTCTATGATCATGGTGTCCTTGTTCTTGCCTATTGTGCGAGTGTCAGTGTTTCTAGGAGTATTTTCGATTGGGCACACACTTATGACTTCTACGTCGCAGAAGATTGGTTTGGAATGAATGATTTGGACCTCCAATCTCCCGTTGTTCCCTCTGGAGTGATAAGCAAGTCTCCCTCTCTTCCCTTTCCGTATTGCTTATCATTTCAATTTCATTTCATTTCAATTCAATTTCATTTTCATTGTTGCAGACTCGGAAGTTCAACATCAAAGTTCTTGTTCGTGTTAACTCCGTTCTTAGAGTGCGGGAGGAGGCCATACAAGAGTATGGTTACAACCTCCAACGAGATGGATGGTTGAATACCTTCACCGATGAGAAGAGCCAGACGATGCGCAGTGATGGGGTACCTTGGCGAGGTGCCCGTGAGAAGCATCCGGTTTTTTTTTCCATCGTTCTCGCTACTCTCACCAACAAGAATGATGTTATTATGGACTGGCAGTGTGGTGTAGGTACGCCTTCTTTTTCAACTTCATCCTTACTTTGAATTTTCCATTATTTTTCCTTGACTAGTTTCCATACTAACATTTTGCCTCTCTTTGCTTTAGGTGGTTCGATTATAGCATGTCGCTCCCTTGAGCGGCATATTGTGGCCCTTGATAGTGACCCCGTCATTTTCAATTCACTCCTACTCCCCATGCGCGATCCCCAGCCTGCGCATATATCTCGCTCAGTTGCCGCACCGTCTACATCTATCTTTGATCCTCCTCAAAAGATGACCAAGAGGGCATTTGGATTCCTTTGTGCGTAAGTTTGCTTTCTATATTTTGCCATGTTTGCCTTTATTTCAAATTCTCATTTTCTAGTGTCATCATGTTTCTAATCCTTTTGCTTGGGTGTTTAGAGAGCCAGCGGAGGTCGCAGTCATTCGTCGAGACATGTTCTCAAGTCCTCCGAAGCCGTTTGAGCTTCCCCCGTATGCTAGTGCAATGGCGGATTGTTTTGCGAAGGCGGAATCCCCATCTCCTCCTCGCGTTCGTCATTTCTCGCGTGGAACACGAAATCTTTTCTTGTTAGAAGCAAATGAGGGTGAGGAAAGTGATAGGGAATGTTCTCCAAGCCCTTAGTTTATCATTTTGGTTTTGGAGATTATAACTCTGTTTGTTGTTGTTATCCGGCTTTAATAAAAGTTGTGTGTTGGTTTTATTTTTGATATCCGGCGCAAGTTTCATTCTTTCTCTCCATTATTTCATATTCATATGTCAACCCGCATTGCATTTTTTATTTTTTCTTCATCGTTCGGATCTCTGAACTTCTAGTCACAAAACAATCTAGCTCTTGGCTCTTAGTGTGAGATCTTAGTTATAGGGGGACCATACTTTCTATTAGTGTGGATGGTTTATTTTATGGTTGTGCACACTAATCACATTGGCCGTCTTCCAATCCCAATTGCTATATAGCAATTGGAAGTTTTGTTTGGCACGCGAACATAACCTCGTCAAACTTTTTAAATTGAACTTCATGTTGTTCTCAAAGAGCCGGCACGTCACCTCAAAAATTTCCAAGAGGATTCTAAGGTTGGACTTGGGGGATTTCTCCTTGAGGTCTTTGGCTAAGCTAAGGACTGAATTGGAAGGCTGTTATGGTGCGACGGAGTTTTATGGCATGTTCTTTGGATCATTTTACCCATATTGGACATGCCCGGCAGATAGGGTGTAGATGGCCCTAAACTAGAGTATATAGCTATTTTAACTAACTACCCATTTTTGTAAGTCTTGAGGTTGGCTACATTTTGTTGACCAATAAAATATTTTGTGTATGGTATTTTGATTTCAATTTGGTGACGTCAGCCTTAATTTAATATGATACATTTGAAAACATATACTATAAGATGTTTGATAACAAATGCAATCTTCCACGCCTATAGGATCCGTTGGTTTCTCAAACAATTATGGGTTATTATGTCCACGGGAATGGGGGTACCTTTCCAAATATAGAATTCAAACTATCTCTAATTCCACGGAAATAGGCACTGCTTCTCCTAAAATTACCCAACAAAATCTAAATTTTCCGCTCTCCAATCTCCGCTCTCCGCTCTCCGCACATACTTGAGTTTCCCAGCTAATAGCTGAGCATGTTGTTGAGCATCCTTCAGTTTCACAATAGGTGGAGGTCTCTCATCAACATCTAAAGGGTTTACGGTCTCAGCAGTAAGGTCCAAACTAACTGGCTATATTCTCTGTCCTAAGGCCATATCAACCAGCTCTGACATGCAATATTCAGCCTCAATGATGTCTTCACCTTCCATTACCACATACTCTTCAAATGGCATCTCATCTAATCCAAGCTGCAGTTTTGATATAAGAAGGGCCAGGTCTTCGGACTCCTTGATCAATCTCGATTTTTCTCTTTGGTCCTCATGAGTAGGATTTTAGAAAGAGAACCTAGTTCCCATGGTTCTCATGTTTATTTCATCATTTTACATTTAAACTTCCTTAATCCAAACTTCATATGTATAAGATTTATGAATTTAAAATAAATTATGTATTTATGTATATATAAGTGTGTGGGACCCACCATATAAATGCATTTATTACCTCTATAATATGACATTTGGGGGGTCTAGGAGTGTCATATTAACATTGTCATAGTCGTAGTATAGAGGTAGATTTGAACTAGGAAGTTTGGTTTACGAAATTTGTGTCATAATATCGAGGTTGTCGTATTATTGAGTGTCGTATTAAAGAGGTAGGACTGTACTGAAATGAATGACTGGAATGAATTAATTACTGGAATGAATTGGTTCATTTAATTACTGGAATTAATTATATTTAATTCCATTAATTAAAATTTATAATTAATTCTTCTTACTTAATTTGGTAAGCATACTTTTCTGATTTATTTGGGCTTAACTAGGATTAATCCGAATTAATTAGACTTAATGACATTAAATCACACTTAATTGGTTTGAATGTGTATGAATACTTGTGAAAGTAGGTGGCGTTACTAAAATATTATAAAATATACATACTAAACCAACACACTAAATTTAAGTGTCATTTTAGAATGATAAAGACAATTTCAAATGGTAAGTCATAAAAATTATAACCTCAATGTTAATGAGGATTTTGTAATTTTATTTGACCTCCAAGTTAATTACGTGCTTCATTGATGGTTTCATTTCCGGAATGAAATCCCAATGAATTACTTATTTACAAATTGGAAGTGCACATATATATTGGATTTTAGACCTTGAAGGCGAAGTGCACTCAATATGGGATTTGTAGTCAAACGGTCTTCAAGAATGCAAGGGCAATATTTTTTTCGAAGTTGGGCGGGGTGGGCAGCAGTTTTCGGTCGGGTTCAGAAATTTCCCTGGAGGCTGCCCCCCGCCCGGATCTGACACCCCCATAGTTCGTAGGGGCGGACTTAATGTCCGCCGAGCCTTTCTGTGTAAATAAACAGAATCTGAGTCTGACAATATAACTTATTAAGTCATGAATCCTGCACTCTTAACTTGCGAGTTCCTTTGGAAACAATTGATATTATAGAGATGGAGTAACTTAACTTAAGGCACATTGTCTGGACGAGCATATCATTTGGAGAGCATGTTGTCAACATGGAATACCAGGCTGGGCTTCCTTCATGAACCTGCTGCCTCACATGCATGTGGGAACAAGAGCACATAATTAATAAAGACTTTCCACCCTTAGTGATTACATAACATTATACAATTGACTGACCAGGGTGGGTCGATCGGGACATGAATATGCCAGGTGTTAGAAATAATCATATGGATGTTTGCCTAAGCATATTCAACCTCATAAACTCGGGTGAAGCATTATCATTAAATATCATTAAAATGGAATGGTTGATAACAACTGAAGAATGTCTAATAACTCAATCACTCATCAAAAGTCAAAGGTGTTGGAGAGAAGTAAACACTCGCTTGTGTTCTTTAGGGGTGCATGTGCATAGTACCTACCAAGCGGAGGGTGACAATGTTGATTATTAATGTACAACTTGAAGATATTTTAGTTAAAATAATCTAAACTGACCTCTAAATTGGGATCAAAAACCTAAATTAGTGTCGTGCACCTCTCCATGAGGAGTGCCCGAAACACCATGGGCACAAGGGGGACCCCGGAGTGACACCCGGGACTTGTGGCGCCGTTGGTGAGAGGGCCCAAGTGATCCTAGTGTGGGTGAGGGCCCCGGGCGTTGGGAACACCTCCCACCCACAAAGACTAGGAAGAACAAGGGTAAGGCCATGAGTTATGCGTAGCTCATGGCGTGGTGATTCTAGAAAGCTCAAGAACACCTCAGTCGGAGGTGTGAGCTAGGAGTTATGGCCATTTGAGTGGGGCGCTGTCCCGGGACAGCGCCCTGGTACAGCAGTGCCTGGGAGTGATTCCCGGGACTGCCAAGGTTCAAACAGGCATAAATTCCTCAATACTTGCCTGAATGGGGCAAGTGAGGAGTCCATCGACATCTACGTGAAGCGTAGATGAAGATGGAGTGGTTGGTTGTTATGATCAGACATCATACAAGGAAGTTATGATGGTCTGAAGCTGCTGGGGGGTTCTAGGCCCAGCAGCTAAAGGAAAATGTCCACTTGGCCCCAACTCTTTGTAGAGAGACAAGAGGTTGGTTGACGGTGGGGTAGGGGCTCCGCGTGAAGTCCTAGAGGCTTATATGGGTGAGGTGGTGTGGCCTCACCCACCCGAGGCCGAACGGCAAGGCCTCCATGGGCATTGGCCCATTGTGAGGCCATAGTTGCCTAGTATGGTTCGGGTTGTTGTAGTGTTGCTCCGGCAATGCGATGATCAACATGGGATTGGACTTCCATGGATAGAAGTCCACATCTAGGAATGGGTTACCCATTAAGGGGTGAGTCCCGAAAGCAAAGTAGGAGGGTTGGTTCCCTCCTATGAACTATAAGGTCCGGGGTAGGAGGAGCTAATCATTAGCATGGCGGAATGCGAATGGTTAGCGCTCGTAACCTTTGCTAGAATTGAAAATTGGCAAGATTGTCAAGGGGGGCTAGCAAGGGTTGCGACAATTAGTCTAGTGAGCTTAAAAGGGGACAAATCAACAACCAACCTACATGGGCATGATTTATTATTACACCATCGGTTGGTGTCAAGAAACCAACACTACAAGGATGAGGTGGTCATCCCACTAGACATTGTCATAGGGTTCAATATTTTCATACAAAAATGAGAAAAAATGGTTAAAGCCACTATGATGCCCATGTGATTCACTATCTCATAGTTTTTGCATATACTTGCGTTGAAGTTTTTTTCTTTGGGTGGGGGGGGGGGGAGGAGGCTATTTATCTAATATTTTTCTTGTTTTAATACCCTTTTTCTACGTCTAGTTTGCCCCATTATTTTTCACATTTTGGAATTTTGAACTTGCATCTTTCCATTTAAAGTTATATCTATATTACTTCAGAAAATGCCTCTTCTATGTTGTTTAAATCATCATATGTGTGGTATTTTAAGGCACTCTTTATCAACATGCTTAGTAATATAAGGCAACCCATTAACATAAAACATGGGTTGCCTTATGTAATTAAATATGTTGATGAAGGGTGGAATTCAATAATGACAAGGATTTGAGACACCAAACAATGATAGGAATACAAGTTTCCAACATGATGAACAAGAATACAACCACATGAATACTACTAAATAATACAGAACACAACAATAGCACGACTAAGCAAGTCTACAAGAACACTAATACTTACTCAAGAGTTGAGATTGTGAGTGGACCAACCTTGAGACCCTCTATGAGTTTTGTACCATACTAAATACAATACCCTATATTCTACAAAAAGAGAGAGGTAATACATGATATTAATTGGGTACTTTATATTATTTATAATGCAATATGTGAATATAAATGATGCTATATTGCATTGAATAGTTTTCAAATAAATTATTGCAAAAATAAAGAGTGCCCTACATTAGGTCTCACCCTATTCCTAATATTTCGCTAGTGAAGTATCCGTGATGTAATTTTTGGCACAAGTGACTAGGCAACCTCACTACATGTTCCCCAATATAGGAGGTTTCAAGTGAGGCCAAGCATGTCAATACATGAATAACAACGGTGATGAAATGAAATAAAACTATTACAAATAACATAGAAGATATTTAATTCATAACATAATTCGAATGTGCACCAAAAATTTTGAATGCGCACAAACGTTTTGAATAATTTTCGAACAAAAATTCTTGCGATGGGGATCCACTTTTGAACTCATTTGAGGAGCTCAAGTGAGCTCAAAGGAGGTTTATGCGACGGCGAACCACATTTGAGTTCATTTGAGGATCCCAAGTGAGCTCAAAGGGGTTTAAGCGACATCAAATCGATTTTTAGCTCATTTGAGGATCTCAAATGAGGCCCAAGTGATCTCAAAGAAGGTTCATGTGGGATCGTTATTGTGGCCCACACTTATGGAATAATTTATTACACCTCATTGAGTTCAGCCTCTCACTTTGTGGCCCACTTGATACCTCAATTTCAACATGGCTATAGTAAATTAGTTAATATACTTATTGTATGTGCCATGTGCCATTAGTGGACTTGGTGGCTAGGCTAGTTGTTTGGGAGCAGCGAGGTCCCAAACTCGAAACTCTTAGCTACGCCTTTAACACAATCATGCATGACTCAGTGGGCCCCACAATATGTAGTGACTAGTATAGGTAGACAAAAACGTACTAATTGGTGGGGTTTTCTAATCGGGTAGATTTAATGCAAGCAACTATTTTGATTGTATGCAAACTTATGGGTTAATGTTGCAATGTGGGTGGGCGGCACCATTGGTTCCATCCCACCACAATATACTAAGGTAGAGGGTGCTAACACCAACACCCACCCTAAAGGCAACACCTACAGGGCCTCCCAATCACCAACACTCTAAACCCTTGAACCATTCCCCATGGAAAAGGAGTGCATGGGCCCATGGAGTGACGGGTTTAGGTGCCATTAGTGGCGCCACCACATACCGACCTCTACTCTATCTTGGGTTGATTCAAGACGGGTTAAGGTTGGCTTGTCAATGCCTATTCTAGCCATTGTATTCGCCACATGCATGTAGGGGTGTGGTTCAAGCCCACAAAGCCAAGGACGTAGGCCACAAAAGCAAGGGGCTTAATTGTGGGCGGCAAGGGGGTTGTTGATTGGGATGCAAGGGGACGGTTGCTTTTGTGAAACAACCATCCTACCCTTTGCAACATTCTGGCGCTCTTCCACCACCACCGCCTCCTCATCTAGCTTGTGCTACAACTTGGCCAACTCCACATTCTGCCTCAATTCCAAGTATTGCTTCCCCCTCACATCCCTAAAATATGTTCTATTGTAAAAGCCACAAGAGGAACCATGTATTGGGAGTTGTGTGGAGGAGCTAGGAGCTTGCGAAGAGGAACTACCAAGAAGCCAAAGGAGAGAGATGTAGTTTCCAATACCTGGGGTATACTATGGGAGCCTTAGGAACGAGGCTATGCCCAAGGGATCGTTATGGAAACATCGGGAACAAGGAAACATATGGGGAACATTATGGAAGCCCGGGAACGGACCATGGAGCTCAGGAATGAAGCATGGGAGCCCAAGAACAAGGAAACACCCGGGGATCGGACATGGGAGCTACGGGAATAAGGAGTATTGGGAACGAAACAAATGATGAATAAATATGGATGGCCGAGTGGCCTTTATATGAGTCTATGTTGATGAAATCATGGATGGATGTCTTAAGAGTCTAGTGGATGGAAGGAGTTAGAATTCCTTTGGACAATGGAATAGATGACATGTCCAACAACCAATAGGAAAGGATACCAAGATTTGAGGTTTCATGTATGTGTAAATACAAACATGGGATTGTATATACGGACGACAAATAGACGCAGTGCTAATGTTGGTTTAATCTAACAATTTGGAAATTCTCAATATGCATAAATATTGAGGACTATATATAGGAGGCACGTAGGGCACCTAAAGCACCTCATTCAACATCGAACAACAAACATGAGCATTGCAAAGACTATTGGGAGCGCATTTCGGAAGACCCTTGAAGACCAAAAGACGTAGAGATTTTTGGGCTTTAAGACTTAGAGATTTCCAAGGCTTCCAGACTTAGAGGGTTTTGAGCTTAAGATCTTTTTCGGTCAAGAAACTTAGAGATTTTTTTGTCAACTTTAAGACTTAGAGTTTTTTTTGGCTTCAACCAAGGAATTTGGTCTCAATACTTCGAAAATCTCATCAAAAGTATCAAAACATAAAGATCTAGAAAATCACCAGACCCGTATAAAAGGAGGAGGTCGTAGGAAGACCAAAATTCAAGGTGGGGAAAATCAAATCAACTCAATGGAAGGCCATTGAGTCAAAATGAGACTCGAAGGTGACAAGAAGATTATGGGAGGCCGCCAAGTGGCCCATATCCTCCGTCCCCTCACATGTGGGAATGAGCTAAGATTTTGCATCACAATGGGTAGGATTACAACAAAGGGATGTTGTTAAATAATGAGTATGTTGTTAAAGGGATATGCCTTCTTACAATCAGTAAATTACAAGGAGAATTTGAGAGGTAATGATCAAGTGAATTTTTGAATTGAAGTTAGAATATTTCAACTTTTCAATTAAGCCTATAGAAAAGACCTACTTAACCACATATTTATGAGAAAACTTTACCATTAAGAAACTCAAGTTTATTTTACTCTAAGATACTTAACCATGACATTAGAGTTTTAAGTGAACACAATCTTGTACTACTTGAGCATCTAACCCCTTGGATTTCTACGAGGATTCTTTGAGATATAATTCATGTACTCACACACTTCAAATATGAAACATGGAATTGTATTGTGGTTACATAAAGGTGTTTTTTAAACCCAAAAAAGTTCAAAATATACTTGGAAGAGGATACCACTCCTCACCCATAGAGTTGGGAATTCCACCCCCACACTTTATGAAGCAAGCCATGATTTGGTATAATTTCAAGATAAGGTTTTAAAGTCCTAAATATCTAAGGCGTGACATTTGTGCAACCGGTCAAGCAACGGTTACATTGTCTGAGGTTGAGAAACCTTCTTGACCTAGGAGGCAACCCCAACATCTAGAACCTTAAAAACCATCAAAATAATTTCCTCTTCAATCAAGTCGTCCTCCTTGATGTCACCACAATTTGCTCCATGATCGAGGCAACCCGCTCCCTAATCACAAGCGCCCTCGGCTTGTCCATTTTTTGTTCATATTTTGCAATGCGGTTGCCCGTGGAACGCTTGAACATTTGCCTTACCCCAACACTTCATGTCGTCTCACAACCCCCACCTTACGGCCCCTCCATATCACAACAATCTAATTCTATCTCTGAGCTATCATAAGTTGCATGCACTTGGTGGGCGTGGTTCACTTTGAGGGATTCAACCCGTCCGCTCACTTGGGCGTGTCCTTCAACAACCACCAGTAGTGCATGAACAAGAAGTCTTGATTCTTGCATGTTTTGATCTTGTACAACTCAAACACATCCTCCTTGTTTGTGCCACTCATGCTGAGATGATCCACTTATGTAGAACAACCTCCAAACTTGCTCAGGATAAGGCAAATCACGTGAAACTTGGACTCTAGTGAGAGAGCAAGGGGCTACTGTCGAGATGTGCATCTTGAAGTGTGTTGTTGTTTCTCTCCCAAATGCGTCCTTCTACTCGCCGTTACCCACACATCGATCCTGTACAATGTGGGAAAAACTCTAACACAATTGTCGTTCCCCCTCCAATATAATATTTCATCCCTTCTTGGCCTCCAACACTTAGTGCTAGAGGAACCATTTTTGCTTGAGGAAGGGAGTCATGGACATGAACAATGGGCTTGCCGGGGTCCCGCCATCCTTTCGAAAAACCTGGTGGACCAAGTAAGTTTTGGTCAAAGTACGGTCCAAAGGCGTTGTCCGAGCTTTGCATAATGAAGGATTTGTCTATCTCTAGAGGCTCCTTGGCAGAGTCCGCTTATTTAGGGACCATTGCAGAGGCACCAATGGCTTATCATTTTTCTCAGCCTGACAACAACTAGCTGTTTTTTAAACTCCTTGAGCCACTAATGGAGACACTCTTATAAGCCTAGGGAAGTGATCGATGGATTGCAAAATAAGAACCCACATTCGACTAGGATATGTTGAATCAAGTTGTTTGTTTCTCCTTTGAGTTAAACGTGTCTCTACATGGGTAGACTTAATTAGGAGAGTAGGCAGGATGTTGGAGAGGTTCACATGGAGAAGGGAAATTATCATATATATAGCGCACCTCTCCTTTATCCAACATAAAAGCCCTAAACAACAATGTGCAACTTGGAGATTACTTTCATTATTCAATTTGACATTGGTATTAGCATTGGAGACCCCAAATAAATATGCTCGAGGTCATTTGAGATGAATTGGCAACAAACATATAGGGTCAAGTTTATATGTTGGATGGATGAGAGATATGCTCATAGACAATAATTTTCAAGTCTCTCCGGTTCATAGGCTATATGGTGAGGGGATGATCACACCGGCAAATTTTGACACCATCCGTCGGCATCTTCGATTGTAATAGTGTGAAAAGTGGTGGGCCAACATCTATTTGTGAACATAATCCCTAGCAATTTCACAGCTGGAACTAGACGGAAAGTTTGGTGTGATTGGGGCATGAGTGTTGGGTTTTAAGCAAAGCAGAATAATTATTTCATGAGAATAGAGTTATCCGTAAAGTGAGCTGAAGAGAGGGTTTTGGGCCTGGATTTGAGAAAATTGTGTGACAGGCCCTAAAAGTGGAGCAGGTGTCTGTAGCTATAAAAAAACACAGGCACAAATCTTTTGAGGGACAGGAAATGTTGAAATTTTTTTTTTGCTCCTATGTTGCGAGCGCGCCCCGGGAATTTAGCGTCGCTTTGTCAGAGGGCCCTCTCCTGTTTCGCTAATTCTGTTAGGGGTGCAGACAAGGGGCGAAGTCCGCGGGGACAACCCCAAATTTGTCGCAGCCTAAATCCGGAGAAACTAAAGGACTGCAGGTGCATGTACAGTTGTACACGATTTTTGTGAAGCATGCCCAAAATCAGCAAGCACGCATGACGGCCTCAACCACGAATAGGCGGACCCCGATTCTCTCATCCAAAAACAAGCAGACCAACTCTGACCCTAAACCCTGGCCTTGTGTATTATGCCCTGGAATTCAAGAGCCTTACTTTGCGTTTCCATGGGTTTGTGTGAATAGTGCACTCAAAATCTGTCAAAACACCAGCTTACTTTATGGATAACTCCAATGGCAGTCCCTTTGTGGGTCAGTTTCTCTCGTGGAGCGCTTCCCTTCTAATTCTTCTAATTTAATTTATTTCAAACAACATAACATAATATTAAATTGGCAGGCCAACGGAATCATGGATATTATACTGTTCCTGAACAGTGTCATTGAGGAAGTCAACCTCAAATACAGCTGCACCAACAGTGTCTAGTGTCCTGAAAAAAGAAAAAGAAAAAGAAAAAGAAAGTGCCCTGAAGTCTTGAACTTCAATATATACAGTATGTTCATCTGTAACTAGCATCTGGTTCTCCCTGTTCATTGAGCAGCAACCTGCATTGCCAACCTTTCTGTTGTTACTCCCAATAGAGAGCTCTCGATTTCCAACAGATACATAAATAAAGTCCCCTCAAAATTTGCCATGTGGCATTCCAGCATTGGGCCACTTCAAACCAACGTGGAGACTTTATGTACTCTTACACTACACAGGAAAATGGAATAGAGCGCCCTCTAGTTACAGTACATCCATGTCAATTTGTAAATGGGACTATAACAAGAAAACAGTAGAACCGTGAGGCTCTGTCCTTTACTATGAAAGACTACACTTATAGTTGTCCACTTTGCTCATGCTAATTCATGACTATTTACTATACCAAACCTTTCTTGGATTTTGTGTACCTTCTTCTCAAATGCAGGTCAAGGATTTTGATATCACCCGAAATTTTTAGAATAAATAATCAAGAACTGCCGAAATAACTATGGTTAACTAGATTTCTTTCAATGCATTTTAGGGAGCAATTATAGTTCTATATATACATACACATACACATACACATACATATATACACACATACATATATACATATATAATTATAGTTAACATCCACATTAAACAAGAAAACGGTAGAACCGTGAGGCTTTGTCCTTTATTATGAAAGACTACAACTGTAGATGTCCACTTTGCTCATGCTAGTTTATGGTTATTTACTATACCTATAACCAAGCCTTTCTTGGATTATGTGCACCTTCTTCTCAAATGCAGGTCAAGGACTGAAGCTACTCATTTAACACCCAAATTTTTAAAATAAATAATCAATAACTACCAAAATAACTATAGTTAACTATATTGTTTTCAATACATTTTAGGGAGCAACTATAGTTAACTACATATATATAACTATAGTTAACATTCACATTAAATCAACTGGACCAAAAAGAACATGAACAAGTAACATCCAAGTGTGAACGCAAAGTGGTTAGGAAATTTGTTCTTGAAATAGAGAAGTTGATGCATAGTCTTTGTCCTATAGACAAAGCCAATAAAGTGGACCAAAAATAACAAGAACAAGTAACGTCCAAGTGTGAACGCAAAGTGGTTAGGAAAGCTGCTCTTGAAACGAAGAAGTTGATGCATAGCCTCTGTCCTACAGACAGAGCCAATAAACCTGTCAAAACTCAGACTTGATGTTGTGAGTGCTTCTGATACAGTATTTGTGCGGGTATGATCCAGATTCGAAAGCACTCAAAGTCAAAGAATTCGTGCACTACTATACATAGTAGGCACCAATTATATCCTTCAAGTTTAATTTATTTCCAAAAACATAACATTATATTAATTGGCAGGCCAACGGAATCATGGATATTATACTGTTCCTAAACAGAATCATTGAGGAAGTCAACCTGAAATACAGCGGCACCAACAGTGTCTAGGGAGATTTTTGGGCATCATCAGTCCAGATCCTACTGTGTTTCCAAGTGCAACCAGTTACATGGTCACATCATGTTCACATCTTTCGTTCTTCTTTATTAAATTAAGGCATATTCCATAGATTTTCTGAAAAGATCGGTAATTTTCCTGAAGTCTTGAACTTCAACCGGTTCATCTGTAACTAGCAGCTGGATCTCCCTGTTCGTTGAGCACCAACCTCGAGCGCTGAACAAGTGCTGTACGCGGGGGCATAGTGGGATGCCGTGTGTGATTTCAATCTTATCACACGTTTCGGAGTCCAAATGCTCAATTCTACACACTCGCAGTTGTCTGTAACTTGAGGCCACATGCAAAACAATGAGCCTGGCCGCTCCTAAGGGCGTCCATCGTAGGCTCCGCTAGGGTTTACTTTTAGTTGCCTAGTGGCATCAAACTTCGATGCAATGTTGTCTGCTAATTGCCGTCTCGTGTGCCGGCCGCGGCTGGGAGCGAAGAGATCGTCGTGCTGAGTGAAGGATTTGAGAAAGGAAGGAAGCAAAGGGAACGCAGGGAATTAACGGAATGGGATGAGCAGGGAAGTGCGTGAATAATTGTCGGAAAGAATTGTTGGAGGTGAGTGCGAGTCTGATATCACCCCACAAGTCGGGTAGCAGGCAGTTGCGATTGTTTCTGAGCAAGTGTGAGAGAGAAATAACATCTCAGAGTGGGGAGGGGGGGTGGTCTGGACTCTGGTCTCCTGGTTGCAGGAGACATCGGCAGTGCAGCTTGGGATTTCTGTTGATTTTTCGTGAAAGCTCTGAATTGACAAGTAGAAGGTGTTCCTTAGGAGTGAGACATGCTTCGGATGAAAGTCGAGGGCGAGCAGGCCAGAAACAGTTGAAGTGCGTTGTAATAATTACAATTGACAAGAGCCGCGGGTGGCAGGTGGCCGGCACACAGCTGAGAGCTGAGAGGAGCAGGAGGTAATATAGTTTCATCTTCGTTCGTTCGCCTATCGTGTGCAGTTTGTGTCTGTCTGCAATTGCCATTGGTCTCTTAACTGCGTGTAGTGTCTCCGAGCTTATAAGTTCATGCACATGACCATCTCTTGACAGAGTTACTTACGCATATATACCGCAGTTCGTCAATATGTATGTATATACTTGTATGTATGTATGTGCGTGTGTGGGGGCCTTACGACAACAACGTGCTGCGGAGGCGGTCGCCATCAGACTGCTGCACATTTGAGGGCCACGTACAAGTTGTTGATGCATTTACGATGCGCTGGAAAAAAATACCCAGTAGTGAGAGAGTAAGCGAGTCTAGTGTCCTTTTTTTCTTTTTCTTTTTGTACTCTAAGAAAATAAAAGTAAAAATATTTATCCCTGTCAATTTCTGATGTTTGTCTGCCCGATAGATGCATGAGGAGCTAGTGATGCATCTTTGCGCTCTAAAGTCAACTGGAGGAAGCTTGATCGTGTTGCGGTTGTTTTGCAGCTTCAAGGTGGTAGGTGATCCACAAGCGAAGCTTTTTCTCTAGAAGGACACAAATATCTCTTGTGCTCTTACGCATACGGTCGTCCAACTTTTAAGGTGTGTGAAAACTTTTGCTCTGCTTCTTGCTTGAACAGCAAGCAGAGTGTCGTTTTGTGCTGTAATAATCAACCGCTTGGGCTTCAAAATCGCGGAATTCTGGTACCTAACCCTTTGGTTCGTTGGAGAGCTAGATGTACGCAGGTAGCACACGAAATCGCCTCATAATTTGACTTTGCCGATGTACGTTTGCCTAACCCTGTTGTGTAGTGTGTGTTCAGGGTTGTGGAGTATTCGAACATTTTGGAGAACGAGAGGAGAAACCTACAAATAATTTGCGGTATGCCTGCATACAACCATCTCTTCTTTATAAATCGCTCCTCTCCATTTCTTTGCTTTAAGATGTGAGATGTATCTAGGAATCGTGTCACGGTGCAATGTTGAAGAATCAAAAAGACTCTTCACATGCTAATGGCACGCTGCTTTATCGGAGTATTCACTCTTCCTGCCGCTTTGGGGACCAGAAGATTAGAACTAATTCATTGAACCATACTTTATAGACTATAGTTCGTGTTCAACCTTTCAAGTTTGCAGTCGTCAGTTTCTGTGGGCCTTGCACGTGGAATATTACTATCGAGGAACATGGGGAGCGGAGGACGACATGGCCGCCTCAGAGGGCGGCCATAAGAGTCTGAATAGGGAAACTTTCAAGACATCCCATGTGTGTCCGTGCTTTTCGATCTGCTGGAATTGCTTACTGCTCATGCTGCATGTCTTCGTGTGGGAACCCCTGTGGACCAGCTTCCACATATCGAAGCACAGCTGGCACAGGCCCATCTTGTTACACACAGATACTCAGAGTTGCACCCTGACCAGCTGGACGCCACGTACGAAGAAAAAATTGAGCTCGCCCATATCACGGAACGAGATAGACGACCAAAAATAGATTTTACATGCATTCTTTTCCTGGTCTCGCGTTTTACCTTGTGTAGTGCCAGGAAGAGAATTGAAGTTGTCGGTATTGGCAGGCGACAATAAAGGATTAGTGAAGAAGTCTGAAGAGTATTATAGTTGTCAACATCCCCAGGTCGTCGACACCTTCAATGATCTTCTTCCCCAATCCTTTAACGCAACCTGTTGATGCCTACAACCTCAGAATCTCAAGGTTTAGGGGTTCTATTGGAAGGAAGTATTTGGTCCTATTTTAGGACCACAATGTGCACTTGACTCTTATCATCCGTCTTGTAATTTGCAGACCCAGTACCCTATGCACCTTACTCTATTCAAGGATAATTTGCAGCAACATGTCTATAATGATGTAACTGAAGCAATGACGTCATGCTAGGAACTGGAGCAGGCACTCTGCACCGTTACTGGTAGGCAATGGCTGATGAATGAGGTAACGTCTGGGCTGATTTCTGCACTCGTAAGAATTATGGTTAGGTGATTTCGGTGAAATCAACACATTTGTTCGTCATCTTTGAAATTCGGCCACATGTTGATCAATCTTCATAGTAGGTACTGTAATATTTTATTCACCAAATCCCATCAGTGGAACCACAAAGGTTTAGATTGTGCACAGGATCAAGGTTTATATGTCATTATATTTAGTGAAGCTTTTGCAGGGGATTCTGTTGTAGTAGGGAGCTTGAGATTTCTGGACTGGACGGATGGCGGTTGGGCTTTGATGAGGTTGCTGTGAGGGAGCGCTGTAGGTTGGAATTTGGAGCTGGAGCTGAAATAGGTGCAAGACGGTTACTAGGAGATATTTGTTGTAGCGATTGTGGAGTTTTGAAGTATTTGGACCTGTGACGATTGTTTGGGGAAGAACAACAGGGGGCTGATAGCTCTGCATTATGCAAAGGCGAAGGTGAGAGGGAGGACCTTCGAATTCAACCTTTGTCATGTGTCAGCTTTCTACGAGTGATACCTGTTTAGATGTGCTCCTGTGAGAGTCTCAATCAGGGTAGACCTTCCATTCGTGCATGTGGTGTTACTCTCTTTTCTGTTTGACAGGAAGTGTCCGTACACGACACTGCTTTTGTTCGCCTTGAACATGCATACTTTTGTGTTAGTCTCATTGCCATCGTGAAGAATTTTCTCAGAATGATTTTGATAAGTATTTGTAGCATGTTGGTTGGGCTCAGAGAGGAAGTCTTGAAAGCTCGGCATTGTGCAAAAGCGAAGGTGGGAGGACATCCGTCATGTGTTTGCTTTCTATAAGTGACATCTGTTCAGATGTGCTCCCGTGAGAATCTCAATCAATCAGAGCCTTCCATTCGTGCATGTGATGTTACTCTCTTATGGGTTTGACAGGCTTTGTGGTGATATGACAAAGTTTTTGGTCGCTTTGAACAATTCATACTTTTATGTTGTCTCATTACAATGGTGAAGATTCGTCTTAGCATGAGTATGATAACCATTGCAATATGTCATTTGTGTTCGGAGTGGAAGTCTAATAGGTTTCGTAGATCGCATAGTGGTGACACATGACAACCAAAAGGTGAGAGGACTTTCAAATTTGGCAGTCACATGTTAGCTATCTACGAGTGACATCTGTTTAGACGGGCTCCTGGAAGAGTCTCAATTAGGACCTTCCATTTGTGCATGTGATGTTACTCTCTTCTGGGTTTGACAGGAATTGTCGTTACAGGACACTCCTTTTATTGTCTCTGAACAATTCATACTTTTGGGGTTTTCTCATTTCAATCGTGAATAATCTTCCCAAGATGAGTACAATAAGCATTGCAATCTGTTGTTTGTGTTCAAAGTGGAAGTCTTGTACCTGAGCTTTGCTTAATAGTACGGCAAGGTTAGTCTTCATGTGTTCTTAATGGACATCATATCTCAAGGGTTTTTGCATCATTGTTTGTGTGCATATCTATATAAGATTTTGCATGTGAGACACTGGATAAATTGTATTGAGAGGCCACAATGAGTATGCCAAGCTCATGTGACCCTACAAATTAGGCACATGTCACATGATGTTGTTTGCCTTTCAATATGCCAGAACGGAGTTTCTAAATCTACTCTGATTTGCAGTGTGCAGCTCTAGAATCAACAACGTTGGTCGACAAATATCACAAAATGACAAGCTCTCAAGCTTTGGAAGGGTTTTTTTATGTTATCGGGGTGGTTATAATGGGCTATGGTGTTGCTTTGCCATAGGGTGTTTTTCCTGTTGTTATTCACACACTGGCAGGGGCGGTCTTCTCTGGCAAGCCATTGTAGTCTGTTCCCTTCACATTTTTCACAGGTGCGATTAACCACGAGATTGAAGAATGATTGTGGCACTTGCCTGAGAGTACATGAAGTTTCCTCATGGAATGAGTTGAGTTTTCTAGATGCCAATAACAAGTGGATTTTGTCATGTGAGATGAAATTTATGCTGACCATTCAGAGACATGCATCTTACTACTATCTACTATTCTCTACATTGGTTTTGTACACATTCGTGTCGATTAAACTCTAGGAAAATAGATCGCAAAGAACCTTGATCTTGGTGGATATATGTGAGGTCATGTGCGAGTTTACAATGTTAACAGTTATGTCACAAGAGCCAATGAAACACACAGAAACTGGTCGGATCATAATTGCACAATGAAGAACAAGAAAGGAGCTATCTCTATCCGGAGAGGGTGATGAAAAGCAAGTGGAGAGATGGAAAGAATATGGCCGCAATTGGAAACGCGAATTTGGAATTGGGTTCTGCAGTGATCAATTTGCAAGAGGCGCAACACTTCTGTGTCATAGGAATTGCAGGAAAGGATATCACACTTCCATGTTAGAGTTACAACGTACACCAACAATGATGCACCAAGATGTGGGCTCGCATCGGACCACATGGATTTAGACGAAAACACTCTTCGCATTTTGTCCAAAACAATGGTGGATGACAAGGACGACACGAGGATGATGGTTTAGGGTACATGGATTTGGATGCAAACACTATTCACTTTTTATCCAAAACGATGATGGATGACAGGGACGACACGAGGATGAAGGTTAAGGTCTAGGGTTTCTTCACAGCTAGGACACACAAGGGGAGAGAGGCGTCACTGTGTCTTGGGAGTGCTAGGAACGTCGTTGCCAGTACCACGAGGCAGGTAGTGTGAGTGCGTGCGGAAGGAGGGGGTTGTTGAGGAGGCGAAGTTTCTGTTATAGTCAAGCCCAGGCCGTCGCGCATTTTCTTTGAGAGGCCGTTGGTGGACGTGTCCAGAATAAGATTGGTAAGGTTTGAGCTTATTCCTACTATGTGCGGTCATCGTTTTGGCTTTGATTGGCTTGTGGTGGACTACTCATCATGCATGCGAGAGCTTTTTGAAGGCTAGGGCTCTGTTTACAACGTGCTTTGAATCAATAACTCAAGAATCTCTTAGATTTCCAAGAAACAGGCTACCTCACATGTCTTGGGAATTAGTCTCCCGGTAGTAGTGGTGGCCGGGTGGGTGACGTCTCTATATGTCGGCCATGTTGCATCAAGCAACTGTCATCTTCTGCGTGACTGTGGGCTAGTTTTTGGGCGAGCTCTTGGACGTTATTAATCATTTCTTGGTGTTTTTGATGCTATTGGATTGAACTCAAGTTGATCCCGATTACGACTTGTTGTGAGGATCATATTGGGATTTAAACCAATGTGGTTCTTGTTTCTTCTTTGATTACGAGACTCTTATGTGTTCACCGTGCTCTTTTGACTTGAGAGATGTGTGCCTTGTATGGAGGATTTGTTTCGTTGGCTTATGGATGGGTTATCTAATGACTTAAGCAACATGAAAGTTTTAGTAAGGTGGAAGTTTTAGTTCTAGGGTTTTAGGTGGGGGAACTCTTGGTGAACTCAAATGTAGGCCCTCATCTGTGATTGCAAGAAGGCGAGTGTGTTGAGTTTAAAGTTGATTTAGATCACGATTTGAGGGAAAGTTTAGGACCTGATCGGGATTGTAGACGAAGCACTTATTGCATCTTCCGAATGACACATCACTTACAATTTGTAGTATCATGGCAATTTCAAGTCTCAAGAACTTTGCATCTAAAACATGTGCTTTGTCAGCATTGTTAATGCTTTAATTAATGGTTTTATCGCACCATTGCACTGCCACTTTGATGCAGATTCAACGAATTAGTGTTTGATCTGCCATGGTACTACGATAGTAGCAAGGGGTTTTCAAGTAGCCGAACCTTTCTTGATGTTAATTTGAAATGCCAAGGTTCAAGTGGTTGTTCTTCCGTTGATGTCGCAGTCATGAAGGGGGGAAATAGAAGAGCTCCTCCTAGAGTAAGGATAGTTAGAGATGTTTCTTTCACAAGTGTTGAGTTTGGCAATGATTTGGGAATGATCTCCATGTTGTTGCTAGTTTTAGACAACTTTTCTCTTGTACAAAGATGTTTTGTGATAGTTTCATCGAATCACGCAAATAGTTTGAAGATCGTTAATTCACCATTTGACTTGGAAATAAGTTGGCCTTGTAGCATGCACTTCATTGATAGTTTTGATTGTAGTAGGGGCTAGTACTATGCGTTGATTAGAATTGGTAATCTTGAATGGCCTTTTGAAGTCATGTAATCTATAGATTAAAATGATGGTAGGGAAAGTGTTTGATCAAATTTCCTAGTACAATGTACCGATAATTTGAACGTGATCTTTGCATTTTATGTTCTTTGAAGAATTCAATTTTTGGGAGTAACTCTAGTTTTCATGAGCATGAATGTAGTGTGTGGACTTTTGGCGATGGCTTACGTCAAGGTGATAACTTTGTCTTAGTTTTCATTAATATACATTTTATAAAAATAGAATTAATTTTGTGATTAATCTACAACTCCTATTCTTGTTTGGGGGGATGAGGGTGTAGTTATATTGCAATACACTTACTCATGTTATGAATGAAGCATTGAAGTTTATGAAAAGTGATACAATTATGTAGTATTAAGTGTATTGAATCTATACTTCGAGGAAGGTCTTTAAATGTTACATTTCTAGGGATTTGGGAGTATGTTGGGAAAATCTTGAATTAAGCATGATAAGCCCTATCTAAATACTCAATCAATGCATGTTGCTAATAAGAGTGCAGTAGGGGCTAGGATTAACGAAGTTGATATGTTTGCATTTGGTATTGGCTACTTTCATGACAATTTGTGTGTAGTTGTTTTGATGTTTACTTTCATTGTGAGGTGTGGAGATTTTAGGTGGTTGTCGCTCTGAAAATTTTATGTTACATGAATATATGCAGATAGAGTGACCACTTTTATATGCTTCGAACCACACATATTATCCCGTCTTTGGACATTTGTTGGTGATCGAGACAATTTAGTTTTCTAGCAAATATTTCATCATGGCGAAGCTTTTGCAATTGTTTTTTGAGCAACTATCAAGGTTTTGGGGTTTTATTGGCACTTGCTTTATGATAATTTGGACATATTGGCGAAGAGGGACCATTTACAAATATGACGTTGGCGGTTTATTGCAATGGCAGAAGGAAGAAATAAGGAGACTTGAAGAGATTTCAAATGGAAATGAAGTATTGAATGAGAAGCAATGTAGACATGTTCTCACCAAGCTTAAGAAAGTCGTAGAATGTGTTGGTTTGATGATCGCATCGAGTTCCGAGGTCCAAGAGTTTGGTGTTGCAGTTGAGGAGCTATGTTGCATTACACAAAAATTGGGAGTTGTGGTGAGCGAATGCGCGAATCGGAATGGGTGTGGAGCAATTGCATTCCAAATGAATAACAAGGAGGCTTTTCGAGAACTTGTGTCCGATTTGAGGTGTTGTTGGGAAGTGATATTTGAGATGCATTTAGCAAGCCATCCAAGGACGAATTCTGCCATGTTCATCATTGATCTTGACATGCCCACATTAAAAGAGATTGAGGATGATGAAAATGTTCTTCAAGAAAGGCTCAAGGATGGTAGTAACTATGAATGGAGAGAATACATATTGCGAAGATTGGGGGACTTGCAACTAGAAGGTGGAGAACTTGATGGTGTGGAGATTCCAATTGTCATTGATTCAATGAAACCAAAACTTCTTAAACAAATTGGGAAAGGAGCATATGGTTCGGTGTATGAATCAATATGGTTGGGATTGCAATGTGCAACAAAGATTTTGCGAGCTCCAGATGGAACCTCAAGTTTTCGCAAAGAAGTTGGTATTTTGGCAGGCTTGAGCCATCCGAATCTCATCAAATTCATTTATTGTGGAGAAGGTGGGAGCATAGACGAGTTATGCCAGGAAAACGAAGGAAAGTTTTTGTATTTGGTGATGGAGTTCATGGACATGAGCTTGAGTGACATGTTGAAGAAGGAATCCAAACGGTTATCATATCTTCTTGTAATTGATATCATGCACCAAATTGCAAGTGGCATGTGTTATCTTCATGACATGCATGTTGCTCATCTTGATTTAAAGCCGGACAATGTGCTCATGAGAACCAATTCCATTAAAGGAGGAAAATTGAATTCTAGTCGATTTTTGGTCAAGTTGGCTGACTATGGTACTTCCAAAATTGATGTTCAAAGCAAAGTTTGCAAGAAACAAAATTGCGACCGTGTTGGTACAACTAAGTATATGGCACCGGAGATAATTCAAAAAAATCTTGAATCTAATGCAAGTCTATTCCAAGCTGATTTATGGTCCTTTGCTATGACATGTTCAGAGATCTTGTCACAAACTGCTCCGTATGGGAGCATTCCCCCACAAGACATTTTGGAAAAAATTAAGGAATTTGAGAGGCCACAATTGCCAATGAATTGTGAAGAGCTTACGAGGTTGATCGAGGAATGTTGGGCCGAGAATCCTTTACAAAGGCCGACATTTTCTGAAATTTGTGGAAAATTAATTGGTTTGAAGAAAATGTTTTTGAGAGGAACATATTCAGCAAGCCTACGTCCGAAGTTTGAAAAGGATGGAGCCTCGCTCCAAAAGAACTCAAGAATTGAAAAGGCAAAGGAGGTGAAGGAGGAACTCATTGTAGAGGTACGAACCATTTTGGTGTTGAAATATCTAATAAAATATTCATTTATATATATATTGTCATTTCTATCGATTTAGATTAAATGTAGGTCTTTGAGGATGTAATTTTGAATCAAAATTATCTTTTGATTGCATGTGTTGTTCATGTAGGTCAATGAAGCACCAATGCAAGTTAATAACATGGTAGTTGGTCTAAAGCGGAACCTTACAAGAGTCAAGGATCGCCTCAAGGAAGTGAGGATTTTGGGTCTCATTGGCATGGGTGGAATTGGGAAGACTACATTGGCAAATGTCATATTTGATGAATTGAAGTCTACATATGATGCATCATGTTTTGCCAAAGACTTGAAGAATAGAAGTGATTCCCTTGGAATTTTACGTGACATGTTCAACGACTTTAAATATCCTAAAAGCGTGCCAATAAATTTGGTGGATGCACAAGACATGTTGAGGCAATTTATGGTTGGTAAGAAGATTCTCATAATATTGGATGATATAAGGGATCAAGATCAACTAGATGAGCTTCTCCGTCCAGAGATTTTGAAAGACAATGCAGGCATCACATTGATTATAACAACCCGCCATTGGGACAAGATTAAATATCGTGTCGGCGAGAATGGCAAAATAATGGTTGACACGTTGGATAGAAATGCAGCAGAGGAGCTTTTTATCCTTTATTCATGTGGATCCAAAGGTTATTTACCCATTGAATTTCGTGATATAGCAGGAAGAATAGTGAAAGCTTGCACTGGCTTGCCTTTAAGCCTAAGAGTATTGAGTGCATTTTTGCGGGATAAAGGAAGGTTGCGAAGTTGGGAGCGAGCATTACGAAGAATTAAAAGGGGAAGATTTTTGGATGGTCACACTGAAGAATTTGAAGACACAAAGCTTTGGAGCACATTGAAGATAAGCTTTGATGAATTGGAAATGGATGAAAAAAATATGTTTTTGGACATAGCGTGCTTCTTTTGCAAGGATGTGTGGCCTACAGGCATGTCAAGAGATAGAGCCTTGCGCGCATGGACCATTAATAGTATCCCCCAAATTAAATCATTCAATACGTTGATAGAGCGGTCATTGATAAATGTTGATATTTTTGAACACATAGAAATGCACGACCAACTACGTGACATGGGACGAATGATTGTGGAAAGGGATGAAGAATACTTGGGCACTCGAGTTTGGAGTGTTGATTCGATTCGTTCAACTCAAGTTACAACCAAGGTATGAATTGTAATGAACGATTTGTATGACAATGTTTGTTTCATGTTGTGTTTGTAATATCTATACAACAAAACATTGTAATTCCATTTGGATTTCATTGGACCGTTAGTTTCATGTTTATGACAGTCGGGATGCTTATAATCAATGTAGATTCTTATATAGACTTTGCAATGATTCACTTTATTCCATCTATTTGCAAAACAATGTATGATTGTATTGATATACTATTTGTTTTGATATAATTTACATCTTGCAAAGCAGGGAACCAAGAAAGTTGAAGGTATATCATACAAAACATCTCAATGCCATTTACAAGATCGGAATTATTGCTTAGACTTGGATCTAAGCAATCTTCAACTATTGACATTTCATGATGATATCAACAATGCATCAATCAACTTTCAACTATTCAAAGTTCTCCTTTCACAAGTTCAAGAACATTCATCTCAATTGAAGGCCATATTTATATATGGTAAGTTTCAACAATTTCCTAAGCAACTATGGCAATTGCATTCTTTAAGAAGCTTAGATATACAGGGATTGGGAACGCTCGAAGCATTGCATGAGGAACTTGGAAACCTCACTTCTTTGACAAAGCTTAATTTGCACGGGTGTTCAAGATTGAGAACATTACCCGAGGGACTTGGAAACCTCACTTCTTTGATGGAGCTCGATTTATATGCATGTTCAAGCTTGACAACATTACCTGAGGGACTTGGAAACCTCACTTCTTTGACGATGCTTAATTTGGAAAGATTTTCAAGCTTGACAACAATACCCGAGGGACTTAGAAACCTCACTTCTTTGACGGAGCTTTATTTGGGAGGATGTTCAAGCTTGACAACATTACCCGAAGGACTTCGAAACCTCACTTCTTTGACGGAACTTGATTTAGCAAAATGTCCAAACTTCACAACATTACCCGAGGGACTTGGAAACCTCACTTCTTTGATGAAGCTTGCATTGGCAGGATGTTCAAGCTTGACAATAGTACCTGAGGGACTTGGAAACCTCACTTCTTTGACTGAGCTTTATTTGGGAGAATGTTCTAGCTTGACAACATTACCCGAGGGACTTGGAAACCTCACTTCTTTGACGATGCTTAATTTGGAAGGATGTTCAAGCTTGACAACATTACCCGAGGGACTTGGAAACCTCACTTCTTTGACGAAGCTTTATTTGGGAGGATGTTCAAGCTTGACAACAATACCCGAGGGACTTGGAAACCTCACTTCTTTGACGAAGCTTTATTTGAGAGGATGTTCAAGCTTGACAACAATACCCGAGGGACTTGGAAACCTCACTTCTTTGATGAAGCTTTATTTTGGGAGGATGTTCAAGCTTGACAACATTACCCGAAGGACTTGGAAACCTCACTTCTTTGACGGAGCTTTATTTTGGGAGGATGTTCAAGCTTGACAACATTACCCGAAGGACTTGGAAACCTCACTTCTTTGACGGAACTTGATTTAATAGAATGTCCAAACTTAACAACATTACCCGACGGACTTGGAAACCTCACTTCTTTGACGAAGCTTTATTTGGAAGGATGTTCAAGCTTGACAACAATACCCGAGGGACTTGGAAACCTCACTTCTTTGACAGAGCTTTATTTGGGAGAATGTTCAAGCTTGACAACATTACCCGAAGGAGTTCGAAACCTCACTTCTTTGACAAAGCTTGATTTGTGAGGATGTTCAAGCTTGACAACATTACCCGAGGGACTTGGAAACCTCAATTCTTTGACCGAGCTTTATTCGGGAGGATGTTCAAGCTAAACAACATTACCCGAGGGACTTGGAAACGTCACTTCTTTGACAAAGTTTTATTTGGTAGAATGTTCAAGCTTGACAACATTACCTGAGGAACTTGGAAACCTGACTTCTTTGACGAAGCTTGCATTGGCAGGATGTTCAAGCTTGACAACATTACCCGAGGGACTTGGAAACCTCACTTCTTTGACGAAGCTTGCATGGGCAGAATGTTCAAGCTTGACAACATTACCCGAGGGACTTGGAAACCTCACTTCTTTGACGAACCTTGCATTGGCAGAATGTTCAAGCTTGACAACATTACCCAAGGGACTTGGAAACCTCAATTCTTTGACGAAGCTTGAATTGGAAGAATGTGCAAGCTTCACAACACTACCTGAGGGACTTGGAAACCTGACTTCTTTGACGGAGCTTAATTTGTCATGTTGTTCAACCTTGACAACATTACCTGAGGGACTGGGAAATCTCACTTCTTTGACGAAGCTTGCATTGGCAAGATGTTCAAGCTTGACAACATTACCTGAGGGACTTGGAAACCTCACTTCTTTGACGGTGCTTAATTTGCACTACTGTTGAAGGTTGACAACATTACCCGAGGGACTTGGAAACCTCACTTCTTTGACGGTGGTAAATTTGCACGAGTGTTCAAGGTTGAGAACATTTCCGAGGGACTCGGAATCCTCATTTCTTTGAGAGAGCTTTATTTGGAAGAATGTTCAAGCTTGAAAACATTACCCGAGGGACTTGGGAACCTCAGTTTTTTGACGGTGCTTAATTTGCGTGAATGTTCGAGCTTGACAACATTACCCGAGGGACTTGGAAACCTCACTTCTCTGTCATAGCTTTATTTGGGTGAATGTTCAAGCTTGAAACCTGTGAGGCCAAACCCACCACCCTTAAGCGTCCTAGTCCGGATGATGGGTTTGTGAATCACATGTGTAGTATCAAATCTCAATGATATAAGAAGTATCCTTCATCTCAGTGAACTTTCTAGTTCTAAAGTTCATGATGTTTTATTAATACTTGTTTCTTGAACAAATGAGGCCTTAGCCTTCTCCAAGGTCCATCCCGCGGCTTTGGCCACGCATCCCCGTAAAGACATCCCCCTAGCACCCTTAATCTTTACTTCCTTTGCCTTGCCATTGCTAGGATCAACCACATGTCCCATTCTTGAACAAGTAACTTATTTTGACCAATAAGATGCAAGCGTTTAAAAACACTGTCCTTGATGATCCACCCCAATCACATTTACTAGCAAGCCACGCCTCACGCTAACTAGCCTAATAAACCTAACACTTACATACGTGCTAGAATAATCTAAAATGCATAACTTGACCTATGCTTAGTTTTAAGCCCTTAAGCTGCTCCAATAGCCACTAAATCAGTTCGTCTAAGCTGCTCCAGCAGCCACTAAATCAGTTCGTCTCAACTGCTCCAGTAGCAACCAAATCAGTTGGGTCCCAGCTGCTCCAGCAGCCACCAAATCAGTTTGGTCACAACTGCTCCAGCAGCCACTAAATCAGTTCGGTCTCAGCTGCCCAGTAGCACTTAATCAGTTCGGCCTTTAGCTATGGTTGAACAGAAATCTAATAAGTTCTACAAGCCATTCTCAACTCCTAGTAGTTAATCTAACATTCCTCTAATCTCTTAACTAATTATTAACCTATCCTACTAATTTCCTCAAGTTAACCCCTAATCACACGTGTTTATCTAGTAATTCTAAGGGCTCCCTCCACGTGAGAGAGATTGAGAGAGAGAGCTTAACTAACTACCTTCACTACAAACTAATAACCCACCCACGTGGCCCAAGCTCTTAAGAGCTTGCTCTCTTGAGAGCTCTTGATGGAGAGAGACGTAAATGAGAGAGAAAACACCTTAAGTAGCAAAGAGGGAGAGAGGGAGAGAGGGAGAGAGAGGTGAGGATAGGGTAAGAGGATTAGCACCCCCAATCACAATCCTTTAATCTTCCCCTCTAAAGTAGGGACTAATCCCCATCCACCAAGCTACCTTCTTCCTAAACTAACAAGGTGGATCCAAAAGTGGGCATTTAACCCGCGGAGCTCACCTTGCCCTACCTTACCCCTTACTCACATAATCAAGGCATTCTCCTATTGAAATCAAACCTTGAAATAATCACACAACACCACCTAATGCCTAAAGTTAAATCCACACCACACTTCACTCTTTTTATGTTTTGTGAATAATCATAGCACCTCAAAGTCAAACTAAAATTGGTTTCGAAGAGTTAATCACCACATGTGGGCACCATTTTGGGCTCACAAAACCATTACTTGAGGAACTTGGAAACCTCACTTCTTTGATGGAGCTTGATTTGTCATATTGTTGAAGCTTAAAAACATTACCCGAGAGACTTGGCAACCTCACTTTTTTGACGGTGCTTAATTTGCGCAATGTTCAAGCTTGACAACATTATCCGAGGGACTTGGAAACCTCACTTCTTTGGCACAACTTTATTTGGGAGAATGTTCAAACTTGACAACAGTACCCGAGGCACTTGAAAACCTCATTTTTTTTACGGTGTTCAGGTAGTTATATTGTTCAAGCCGGACAACATTACCCGAGGGACTTGGAAACCTCACTTCTCTGTCAGAGCTTTATTTGGGTGAATGTTCAAGCTTGAAATCATTACTTGAGGAACTTGGAAACCTCACTTCTTTGATGGAGCTTGATTTGTCATATTGTTGAAGCTTAAAAACATTACCCGAGAGACTTGGCAACCTCACTTTTTTGACGGTGCTTAATTTGCGCGAGTGTTCAAGCTTGACAACATTATCCGAGGGACTTGGAAACCTCACTTCTTTGGCACAACTTTATTTGGGAGAATGTTCAAACTTGACAACATTACCCGAGGGACTTGGAAACCTCACTTCTTTGGCAAAGCTTGAATTAGAAGGATGTTCAAGCTTGACAACATTACCCGAGAGACTTGGAAACCTCACTTCTTTGACGAAGCTTGAATTGGAAGGATGTTCAAGCTTGACTACATTACCCGAGGGACTTGGAAACCTCACTTCTTTGGCAAAGCTTGAATTGGAAGGATGTTCAAGCTTGACAACATTACCCGAGAGACTTGGAAACCTCACTTCTTTGACGAAGCTTGAATTGGAAGGATGTTCAAGCTTGACTACATTACCCGAGGGACTTGGAAATCTCACTTCTTTGACGAAGCTTGATTTGTCATATTGTTCAAGCTTGACAACATTACCCGAGGGATTTGAAAAGCTCAGTTCTTTGAAGGTGCTTAATTTTTCATATTATTCAAGCTTGACAACATTACCCAAGGGACTTGGAAACCTCACTTCTTTGACGAAGCTTGAATTGGAAGGATGTTCAAGCTTGATTACATTACCCGAGGGACTTGGAAAAGTCAGTTCTTTGAGAGAGCTTTATTTGACCAAGTCTTCAAGCTTGACAACATTACCCGAGGGACTTGGAAACCTCACTTCTTTGACAGTGCTTATTTTGTGCGAGTGTTCAAGCTTGACAAAATTACCCGAGGGACTTGAAAACCTCACTTCCTTGATTGCGTTTTGTTTGGGAGGATATTCAAGCTAGACAATATTACCCGAGGGACTTGAAAACCTCACTTCTTTGATGGTGCTTCATTCAGAAGGATGTTCAAGCTTAACAACATCACCCGATGGACTTGGAAAACCTGACTTCCTTGACGGCGTTTAATTTGTGTGAGTGTTCAAGCTTGACAAAATTACCCGAGGGACATGGAAACCTCACTTCTTTGACAAAGCTTAAGTTGTCATTTTGTTCAGGCTTGACAACATTACCCAAGGGACTTGGAAACCTCATTTCTTTAAGAAAATTCTATGTGGGGGAGTGTTGAAGCTTGACAACATTATCTAAGAAATTTGGAAACCTGTGAGCCCAAAAGGGTGCCCACATTTAGTCTTAGACCCTTGAAACGTTAGTTGATGCACTTTGAAGTAGCATGTTACTTCACAAAAATATAAAAAGAGTGAAATGTTAGTCTTAGAAGTACCATGTTGTAAGAGGCTAGGATGTGAGTTGTTATTGTGTTTTTACCTTCGGAAGGATTTGAGTGAATGAGGATAGGTAAGGAGAACTTGGATTGAGTAGTTAGTGAGTAGGCTAGTACAAATGGATGGAGACAACCAAAGTGACTCAAGAGGCAAGTGCATTCGAATTGGGATGAATGGAGGATCACATGGAGCGCACAAGTGGACCACCTCATCATGGCCACTTAATGGGGAAGGCCCAAGGAAGAATGCAAGGTGGAGGATAAGCAAATTCTCAAAGCACCAATCAAATCACGAGTTAAGCATCGTGGTTTGAATTAAGTGGTGAGCGACGATTTGGGAAAGTAAGGGGAGAAAGTTATGGCGGCGGAAAGCGAAGGAGGCTAAGTTTGGGTTGAAGCATCCCAAGTTTGGTAAAGTGTGGTAGGTAGAAAGCCAAGGCTAGTTAAATGTTCGAATTAGGATCCTTGTTGATCATTTGAGGGAGGAAGACTTAGAAGATAGGATTGGCGCCTACTAAGTAGGAGGAAATCTCAAGGGCTTATCGTGAGCCTTGAGGGTGCTCACCCCCTCAAGCTTACTATATAATCCCTCATTCTTCCCTCACTCATCCTCTCTTCCTTTGTGCTCCAAGGCACCCCACGAGTTATAAGTGTGGGTGTGGGAAGCCATATTGGAGCACATGTGTGTGCTTAGTTTTTAGTTTGAGAGCCAAGGCTTGTTAGCCTTGAAGAGGGCTTGACCTCTTGGTAGAATTAGTGTTGACGTGAAGGATTTTAAAGTTAATTCATGATTCCAATTTGTGGTACTTAAAGTTCATGTTTTGAATACACGTGGTTGCAAGTTCCATGTTTAAGAGTTGAGCACTTGATGTTGTGATGAGTGCAAAAATATACTTGTGTGGATTAGTTAGTCTTAGTGAAGTTAGGAAATTCTCTCTCCCCCTCTCCTCTCTAGGATTTTAGGATTTTAGGATTAGAGAAGAATTGTGTGATTAGAAAGGGGTTGTTAGTAGAATTAGGGAAATTAGGTAGGAAGATTAGTTAAGGGCTTGAATAATTAGTGAGGTAGTTGGGGATTACAACTACAAAGTTGTGGGTTTATGAAGGAGCTGGGTTTATGAAGGAGCTGGGTTTGTTTAGTTAGAAAGTAAAGAGCTGGGTTTATGAAGGACCTGGGTTTGTTTAGTTAGAAGCTAAGGAGCTGGGTTCATGAAGGAGCTGGGTTTATGAAGGAGCTGGGTTTGTTTAGTTAGAAGCTAAGAAGCTGGGTTTATGAAGGAGCTAGGTTTATGTAATTAGAAAGTAAAGAGATGGGTTCATGAAGGAGCTTAGTAGATAGCCTACCTAATTAGCTCATAGACAAGTAGTTAGTTACATTATGCTAGTTAGTGTTATGTGTGGCTTTCACAAGTAAATGTATTTGAGATTGACTATAGATAATAGTGTTTTTTTTAACACTTGCATCCTCTCTTTAAAAATAAACCACGTGCACAACTTAATGGAGAATGTGGAGCACTCTCGCGATGGCAAGACAAAGGAAGCAAAGACCAAAGGTGCGAGGGAGAGATTGACATAAGTCACATAAGTATTTCTTAATACTTAAAGGCTTATGTACGGTATGGAGACACCAAGTGAGACCTCTTATAGTAGCGATACGGAATACACAAGTGATAGTTCAAGTGGTAGTATAGAGTCAACGGCACGGACTCCATTTAGGAGAGGGATATCCTTAAGGGCTTGTGTAGCTAAAGCAGCCGGATGGACGTTAGAAGCAAACAAAGACAAAATAGCACCCGAGCATAAGGAGGTTAAAATAACATAGTTAACTTGTGCATTCTCCACATACGTATTGAAATCGTACATTGAGTTGTTAAAAGTGAAATTCCAGTTAAATCCAAGACCACTTGAAGGGTGAACCTTGCACTATGGACTCATCCAAGTCCAAATCCAATACCGCGGAGGAATGTGAGCCCAAACCCACTACTCGGACTACGGACGCTTAAGGGTGGGGGGTTTGGCCTCACAAAACCTCCCTTCTTTGACATTGGTTCCTTTGGAAGAATGTTGAAGCTTGACAACATTACCCGAAGGATTTTGAAACCCCCCTTCTTTGACGGTGCTTAATTTGCGCGAGTGTTCATGCTTGAAAGAAATACCCCGGCATTTCGAAACCTCACTTCTTTGACAGAGTTTGAATTGTGGGGATGTTCAAGCTTGACAACTTGCATCTTGCACTCATTGCATGACTTGTATCCTACAAGAAATGGGTGTAGGAAGAAAAATATCCATCTCACTTACATTCAATACCTTGGTAGTAGAGTTTTGTTCATGGTGGATGTTCATGGTGGATGTTCATTCTAACGACGTGCGGCACAATAGAGGGAGGACTAAATTTGTTTGATATAAATTTTATAAAATAATTCTAAATAATGATGGGTCCATTAAAAGTCGACAATCTCATTACAAGTAAGGTAGATAGGTATAAAATGTGGGCCATTTCTTTTTTTGTAAAGATAATATAGAAGCTGAAAATAAGGATCCTAGGATGTATGTTTAGTAGGATCAATTTTGTACGCATGCCTCATGAAAGATGGATGGAAATTGGCTCATCGTTTGCCAAAAGATGGATGAAATTGTAAGCCTAACCCTAACTCTCTTCCCGACTTCTCTCCCTTTTTGTTGCCATGTTTTTTCCCACTAGTTTGGATTTCATACACTTTTGATTAATTTTTATTATTAAAGGGAACGTAGACTACAAAAAAATGTAATGACATGAGCGTTATAAGTAATGGCAGGGTACAAAAATTAATTAATAATAGGGAGCCTTTCGTTCGTGTCTTGGACTATGTTCGGGGAAAACCGACGGCTAGTTCATCATCAGCCGATGGATTTCCCCTCGTGGCCGGTCCAAATTGCCAACCATCGGATGGCAATCCGACTGTAATTTCAATCCTTCGGCAATTAGCCGATGGACCAGAAATGTCCTGGAAATGTAGCCGATTCTTCTTGTGAGTTACTGGATTTCAGTCGGAAGCATCCATAGCGTTATTTGTCTGGGGCATCTGATGATGCACTTGAGGAAGCACCCTAAACCTTAAACTTTTTGAATTATGCAACTTTTTCATGACCAAATCCAATTGCTTCTATAAAGAATTGGGGGACCCTTGGCGTTCAAGCGGTGAAGGCATTGCTAGGTTCAATTCCTGCCAAAGATATTAACTCTTCAAATTTAAAGTTTTGAACATGCCTTTCTTTTCACTTATTCAAGATTTTGTACTAAGAAATGATTTCTAATAACTTTTCATACATTTTTTAAACAATTAGTGCCGATATGAATTCCATTTAATTGGATATTGGCCAATTGAAATATGAAAATAAAGGCAATTGGCCGATTGATTTTTTTAAAAACCGGCTCTTGCCGATGTAAATTGGAAAAAATCCGACCCTTCGTAGCAACTACTGGCAATTAGCCACTAAGGCTTCAAAAACTTCCCGAACTATGGTCTTGGAGGTAAATGGCCCCTAAAGAAATACCCATCCACCGCACGTGGTGCACAAAAGTCCTATAAAGTGACCTACCCGTGGTTGGGAACTGCAACCTTGACACTTAAGTCAAACGTTGGTGGCCAATCGGTGGCCTATACACATTCGGTGAGTCAGCTTCGAGGAGGGGCATCCATGTCGCACCGGCCGCGGCTGGATATCACAAAAAATATATATATTCCTCTATAGAAAAACGATGATCCCAAGATGGATTTCTCCATCCACAATTTCAAGTCATTCAGGAACAGCATTCGACCATACAACCATCACTCCCTAACCTTTGAATTACATGAGATATGCAGATGGGATTCCAAAATTACCTCAAATCTTGGACCCACAATTTGTTCATCAGAAATTGCAACGCACAAATACTCTTCGGAGTGATCTGCACATCTTGGAGCTGAAGCTGAAGAATACCGGTAATCGTTCATCCATACACTACGATCTCTTGAATATCCATCCAAGAACTACACATCCATCCAGTCCTGGGTTCTTCTTTCCACGTGGGATCTGAGTAGGTTTGAGGCAATCTAATACTGCCATGTGGCATTTTTTTTCCAAGAATATAGGTTTAATAACCCTTTGATGAATGGGGTGTATTTGTACGGGACTCTATGTGACGATTTGTTGTGATTGGAATAACACATAAGATAAGTGGAATAATCATAGATAGGAAATTTTATATATTTAGCTAAAATATAAAGAAGTAAGCTTTAATCCCTTTGTATTGAAGTGTCAAAATACTTAACATAATATTGCTAAGCTCCACCTACCACTTGCCCTAGACGTGAGATTAATTTGGCCAAGGGCTGGGAATACACATGAGGTGATTCTTAACAAACAACAGCTTCAATCTTAGTGCCATAACAAGATTTCATCTCTTTTTAGCTATCTAGAATGGGTTTAGGAGCATGAGGCTTAGTAATACTATGATTGTATAAGGACAAACAAAATGCAATCATAGTGAAGTTGTCTTTGAGGTGCACATGCTTAATGGGTTTTGGCTTAATTTGCCAATGGGTTTTCAAGCTTTGGCACAAAGAGTAAAATTATGTCATTGTATGATGTTCTCAAATGAAATACTCATGCTAGGTGTCTATTTAGGATCTAAGCAAATGACATCTTCCACAACCAATTTTAGTTGTCCAAGGGGACATGTATAATGGTCCAAAAAATATATGGTTGAAACCTAGTTGCGATTTGTTAACACTCAACAAGGTCTTCAACGCACATAAATGTGGCAGGAATCTAAATGTACCTATTCGGACATGATTCATGAAGGCGTGGAAAAGTGTGTAAAAAAGTGGAGGTAGAAAGCACTCGACACTATATGAGGTTCAAAATGACCCCAAATTTGTGGAATTTATGTTATTGATCTCATATCCACTCTAAACTATGTTGTATCAACCTCCTCAATGTCACTCTTTCTCTAACATCTCAAAACCCTAGGGAACGTATTTTCTCAATTTAGATCTTACTCTTTATTGTTACACCTCCCTCCCATCTAATCATATGGTTTTCACATTAAACTAAACCACCAAAGAATTCAAATCACACACTCCCACGCATCACCTTGTAATCATTGTAATTATTGTTGTTATTGCAATGTTGACTTTGTGTTATTCCATAATGTCACATTTACATCGATACTTTTTATCACACATCCATGTTAACACTATAAAACTCCTTAACTTCACATACATTTTTTATTGCCACAACTGTGATATTACAGAGTTTAGAGTGTATAAGATGAGGTAGCATTGATTTAACCAACCAAAGTCTATCAATAAATCATTCCCCATGAACCTATCATAGCATTACTCAACGTTGTGCTTCCATTCAGTGGGCCATGGGAATATAACCATGGGATGACTTAGATTCAGATTGAGCTCCCAACATCCCATGGCTATATTCCTATGGCCTGCTAAACAATAGACGCACAATATTGAGAAATTGCTACGATTGACATTGACTTATTAGAGGATTAACATCAAGCTAGCAACATGGTATTTGTGAAAACATAACCTAGCACGTAAAAATGTCACATATGCCATTTTCTCAAATATAAGGAAGGCCAATTTGACCTAGTCTTTGTAGGCAATATTTGCCACCTACAACTTTTTCAAAAAACTAGAAACTGAGTCAGCCTTGAAAAAAAATTCGCATGGGAATGTGTCATTTTCAAGGCATATACTAACTTGTTTGCACTTCTTGTTTGAATGTGAATGTGTGCTTGGGTATCCATCACCAAGATGCAACTCTAGCTCATAGATGGCTCATCTTTCTCCCTCCACCTTCCCATAGGGTACCATGTGGGTATATAAAAGGATAATTTATGCTAGTTTGCTTTACAAAGTATACTTTTGGAATGAGTTGTGTCCACCTAGTTTAAAAATATATAAATTATGGGAGAGAGGTCAGTGTGCCCTAAGTCCCCCCCCCCCTCTAAGCTTTTTTAACAAGAGGAGTTTATGTCTTCTATATATACCTTATACCCCCCAAAAGGGGTCTAAAAGTTCATACATATTCATTCATGAAACAATATTTGTCATCCCTCATGTCAAACTTAATGACTTTGTCAATATAAAGTGATTCGTGAACATATATACTAGAAATTTTTAATTTTATACCAACCACTTGACTTTGTATACATAATTGAGCCAGTTACTTGAGCATTTCATAATTCCCATATACATACATGAGACTATCATGTTCTTTATGATTTGTATGTATATTGTAGAACCTTTACCACTTTGGCACTCATTAAACTAGTTTAAGGAAAATAACCGATTTTTTTAGAAATTGTACTTTTAAAATCTCAAAAAGTAATATGAAAATTTGATTTTTACTTTAAATATGGGTCTGATTGCCAAATTGAAAATATAAACTATAATAATGATTTGCATATAGCCGGAGTGGTAAAGGTACTCCAGTATTCTTATTTGTTGTCTTGAAAAGTTTGTATGTAGAAGATTTTTCTGAGATGACCCACATGCATCTGGCTCCGACTCTCAATAAAGACTGTTTTCCTTGTGATAGAGAGCCAATGTATGTACATCAATAAGTTGAGTCAAGTCCTAGGAATCTTTGTGTGATAAACCCTTTTGGTAAGATGACTTCACAAAAGTGCAAAGTCAATTTCATGAAGGTTCCAAGCTACTTCATGAACCTTTCAAGTTATGTTACCAGAGTGTTCTACCAATTTCATGAACCTTTTAAATTAGTTTTTGATTCTAAATCAACTTGGCATGTGGCACACCTCAATTTCATGATAGTGGACCTTTACCTTTAGCAACTTCATTAATCTTCTAAACCAATTTCTCGAAGCTTCCAAATCAATTTTGTAAATCTTCCAAACCAAGTGGTTCTCATATTCTTAACTTCTCATTTTGCATTATTTGCCTTCTTGTTTTGCATCATCCATTGTTGGTGAGAGCCTTCATACTAGGTCTAACAAAGATCGATTTGGAAGCAAACTTATGAGCCCACATACAACTCTCTAGTTCTCTAGCAATAATACAATTCTCTAGTTGTGTCTCAATTTGCATGTCTCAATAGAAAGTGATACCGTAGTTTACTAGCAGGTTAGGCAACTTGCTGCCTAATATTTAATTAAAGTTCAAAAAGTAGGTTCGGCACCTTAAAATAGTATATTCATATTTTCGGCAATTTTCTCTTTTAATTTTAAAAAATTCGGCTTACATTCATTTTTAATTTTCTATTTCAACTTATATCTTGTACATCTCTCTTGCATTGAATGACAAGTAAGATGTGAGTGAAGAGTTGAGAATACTCTGTGCTTTATGCAAGTAGAGTGGAGTTGTGTTCAACAATGCATATGGGATATGTAAACTTTGAGGTGAAGCACCTAGTTAGACGTCATTTTTATAACACGCATAACTTTTGCATAGAGTCTTCAAATGACATAAAATTTGTTGGAGGTGAAATATTACTTGATTTCTAAACTTTTCTTAGACCAACAAAATTCCAAAAAAGTTGATCTTCTATGCACAAATGAGCTCCAAAAAACTGTTATGAACGCATTTTAATTTTTTGATCTTTACACGGCTGCAATGTTTTGTCCATATCTTTTGCATAAAGACTTATTTTGACACAAAACTTGTTGGAGGTGGAAAAAGCCTCGCCTAGAGTCTTGCTACTTCTTAACCCATATTCTTTGTGGACTAATGTACGTGAGCTTGATTACAAAAGGAGCACCTTCTCTCCTTCAAAATTCACATATGCTTCCACTATAAGTAAAACTCTAGTGAGAAGTAAAAATTTCTTACTTTTAGGCAATTTTGAAAAATAATTAATTTTATATTCGGCAAAAAATGCCAATAATATTCCAAAATTTTAGGCATCTATTTTTAGAATTATTTTGTGCCGAACCTGCTATTAAACTACGGTAGTAATTTTGTTTTTTCTCCAAATTCTTTGTGTTCACAAACTCTCATACACATGTTTTATTCAAATTCACAAAATTTATTCATGTTCACATATTATAGATAATCATAGAATTTGCAATTTTCGCATATCACTGGAGTCGTCTAGAGTAAATGAACCAAAGTGAATAAATAAGCAAACTCTGAGTGAATAAACATGTTCGATAAAAAAGAGCCCAAAATATTTTTCGTGGTCAAGTTTGCAAAGAGAATTTGCTTTCTATTGAGCATGCTTATAATCTCATCTATCTATAAGACATCCTTGTCAAGTTGGCCCAATTTTTGCATGTGGTGAATCTATAACATTCAAAAGTATGTAATGTTATGATCAGGCCTTTATTATCGTCTAACATTTCAAAAAGAGGCTTGGTCTAAAGGCGGGGCCAACAAACTTTGAGTAAATAAATATATGATTATCTACAATATGTGAATTTGATTTATTCAATCTAACCACTATGTGATTTATTCAAATCACTCAAGTCATCTCCTAGATAATCATATAATTTGCGGGGACCTATTGTGAGTGTCAAAAAGTTGTGGCCTTGTTGATTCCTTTACAAACACATGGTTAGTTTTAGTCTATATCACTCGAGTCGTCTCCTACATAATTATTGAATTGCCTAATCGCCTACATAGATAGAACCCTGTAGATGATGCACTTCGCTCACGAATCATATATTCTATCTTTAACGAGGGCTTATCTTACGCTGACACAAATGAACATTACGGTTATCCTTACGAGACTATCAGGAGCATAGCTGAAGTTTTTAAGAAAATGGTCAACCAATGCCCAAACCTAAAGGCGGTGTTTGCTATCTAGTTTTACAAGATGAGCACATTTTGTGATTAGTAGAAAGGTTTCATGTAGATCCAGACATCACCGTAGAATTTCTCCATTGTCAGATGAATGAAGTTCGTCAATTCCCACGCCCTGTATCTATCAATTGTGTTTCAATAACCATTCAAAGTCAAGCTAGATATACCCTCAAGTTCATGTGCTATGAACCATATGATTATAACAATGAAGATTGTTTAGAGAGCACATAGAGTGGTGTCAGAAGTTTTAAAGTTCGATGGCAATATGGCTAATTATGTCTACGTGGATAAGGTCAATTTCAATTTACATTTGACACGTTGATTTGGAAGGGCTTGTCGGGGACAAAAATGCAAAGAAATTCGTCCAACTCAAAGGGGTCGAGATTTATCTTTGGTGGTTTGTTGTTGGTTGTGAAGGAGTCATTGCACACGATGTCACACTTGGTGCATACAATATAGACAAGTTCTTATAATTCATTCAATCCAAGGTCATTCCTAGCCTTGATAGACAAAAGTTCATCCTCATGGACAATGTTCTATTTCATAGATCTTGTGAAATACAACATGTTGTTGAAGATGTTGGACACATCTACTTCCGTTTTGCCATCATATAGTCCATTTCTAAATGTTGCAAATTGAGTATTTGGACACATCAAAAGCCATGTCCAACGGAATGATCTCCAAAATCATCAAACATTACTCCTTCACATTAATGATGAAGTACAAGCAATCATTGCAGACATGGTGCAAGGTTGGATAACAAAGGTCAATATAAATTCTGATAGAGCTAGTCACAAGGAGAAATTAGGAGAATATTATACATGATGTACCGTTCATTGTGACATAAAGCTATAAAATTCATACAATTGATTTTGTGAAGTTATAAATACGAGCACCAAATCATGAAGTTGTTCACAACATGTAGTGAAATTGGTTGAGCGTTCAAGTTGAAATGGTTGTTTGTACAGTACGTGAACTTGGTTTGCGGTTCCAATGAAATTGGTGGAACCTATTGCTAAATTGATTTGTAAATTCATGAAATTGAGTTCACACATTTGTGAACTCATCTTACCAAGGGAGTATGATGTATGTGTGTGCAATGTAGTACCAATTAAGGAAAGAAAATCGTAACCCTTAACTTCATGAGAGGTCATTTCTCAACTTATGAATGACTCTTGAAGGCAAACTCGTCCAAAAAGAAGGTACTATGAAGGTCAAGATAGGTATCATTGTGTTCCTCTTGAATTTCCTTGGCAATGGTGTTGATCTCACTCCAATATAAATAGATGCTTGTTCACAAGAAAAATTGAAAGTCAAGAATGGATTAAGTTTTCCTTTGTTGATACAATATTGTATATGAGAACTTCATATTGTTTTGATTGAAAATTGTCAATTTTCTGTGTACTCTTGTTCTTACCTCTAAGCATGTATCTATGTAAGATAATCTTGAGAGTTTGGACCATAATTTCAATGCATATATATATATATATCACAATTTATTGAATTTATTGAATTTAAATTTATTTTTTAATAAATTTATTAAATATTGCTAGTAGAATTCATGTGATCTTATAATCATCGGAAACAACTTTTTTTTTAGGTACAATAAAGATTGAGCTCTAGAAATCTTTTTACATGATCTAATGAAACCGCTATATGAACTAGGAAGTTAAAGGTTAAAGGAGCCCTTATATTTTAGTGCCGATTTCTCGTAGGTTGCAAAACATGAACTTAGTTCAAGGTGATTAACATGTACAATATGTACATGTAGCCATATTCCATTTGTTCAATAGCCCTGCTCAGTTAACCCATTCCATGTTCATATATGAGCTTGCGGCTATGATCAAGGTGAAGCATCTCTCTCTCTCTCTCTCTCTCTCTCTCTCTCATATATTGGAGCTCGTGTGATATATTATTCCTTATCAAAATGCAAATTTTCTTTCTCATTAAGTGATCATTTAGCCTCCCCCCCCCCAGATTATATCTATTGTTCTTAGATCCACACCTAACCACACACCACTCAGATATAGGTGAACCCGTTGAACATGAGTAATTGAATCGGGCATGCTTACCAAGTGGTGTAGCCCCGTGTCCACACAATGAGACCACTAACTTGCAAACATGTCAAGATTCTCCAAAACATTCCTTGTGAGGCTTATCCCTCAAAGAATGTAAGGAAGCATGCCTAATTTGCTCACAAAGTATGCTATCATGTGAGCGATGAGTGGCAAGTGGGATATTTTCAATGGTATTACACACGCTTATATCTTTAACACATTCAATAAGTAATTTTTTTTACAACTCAATATTCTCTTAGGTTTATATATGAGTCCTCCAAGAGCAAGATCTAGAGTGCGCACCTCCATGTTCCTACTTATATTGCTTTAGTACTTTGGATAACTAGCATTCCATTAGGACTACATGGTGCAATAAAATATAATGGCCCCATTTAGTACTTTTGAAATAAGAATTAGCAAAGTTATTAGAAAAAAGTAGGGTATTAATAACCTTATTTTGCAAATATGCTACATATATGAAAAATCATCAAATGTGTAGAATATCCCATGAATATTTGCATTATTTCATAGCCCCCTTATGCCCCTTTAGCTCATGGGGTGCTTATCTCTACAATGGAGTGACCCCCCATGTAAAGAGTTGAGGAGACTTGCCACTTTTGGATATGAGAGAAACAAATGTATCAATGTATTGTGAAGTCGGCCACATTGAAGCTACGAAAAAGCCTTGAAAAAGCAAGTCTCACACAAATTTTAGCCTCGCCAAAACCACAATCATCATTCTCAATGGACACTATAAAGAGAGAGAAAAATGATGAATATGACCATATGGATAACATCTTAATAAAGTAAAGATTTCACACAAAATTTCAAGCATCCATGTATTCTAAATCATACATTACATAGACGTGGACGTTGCTATGGTCGGCCAGAAGTTGTGAAAAAACACACTACTTCTTAGTGGAAGAGGCTTTCCGTTTAAGCAAAAGGGTTAGCATAGGTCCCGGATAGTAACTTATCAATGTTATGACCTCCAGCCTTCAAGACCATGATGAAGGCATTGTAACTCAATAACTGGTACCTACCTAAAGTTGCGCAATAACCAAATCCTACAATCTTATGTCCCCCTCCCACTTGACTTCACCAAATAACCAAAGTCTTTCTTAAAAACTAGGTAAAGCTCTCTCAGTTATAGTGGAGGCATCCAGCTATCCTAATGCATTTACAAGAACTTGCTCCGGAAATTTTCGAGTAGGTTTTAGTTAAGTAACTTTCACACATGTTCATCGGTGTTATCTACCAAGCAATGAATGTTCAATAATCTTTGTCCCATCCCGAAATGTCTTACTACTCATCTATCTTATTACCATCGGTTTTTGTTAATGAAGCTCCACGTGCCCTTATAGCTAAGACTAAGGCAACCAATCACAAGGGCGGGAGGCGACACTTTAAAGGTCATGCATTCTTGCCTCATGTCTAGGTACCGATGTGAGGCTCAGTGCTTGAGGCTTAAAACCTCCACTTTTAGACCATGCCACATCATTTGCCAACTAGGCTCAGGACTAGGTAGTGTCGATGGTGTGAAGGTTGTGTTTTTAGAACCATCTTTTAGGCTTAGCTAAATGTCAATTGGGAAGGGGGCATAAGATTTATATGAGTTCAAGTTTAAGTTCATATACACAATTTCTATGAGCCTCACCAAGTCTAAGAATCACATATCTTTGATTTATGAGTTTGATATTTCATTTGTATATTATCTCATGTCAATGAGAAATAGGACTATACTCACATGTTGCATTAATGATCAAAATACAAAGTAGATATTTGCATTCAATGGCACCCATGCCATATCTTTAGACCTAAATCTTCAACAACATTAAGGTATTCAATAGATTCAAAAAATACACTAAATTTAGGTCAAGATCAATTTTGATTAATAAGGAAAATATGTGCTATGATATGTGCATTTAAGCTGACCCACAAAAATATATTATCATTCCACACTATTTTGAAATTTATTACTATGGTAAAAACACATATGTAATTCTTATACGGTTGAATAAACCAAGTTATAATTTTTGTGGTTTGGTTTTTACTCAAGGTTATTTGCATGGATAAAGAGTCAACCCAATCGCTAGGTCGATTTAAACAGTATAGCTTAAGGTTTACGAGTGTTATTCGGTTACTTTTCTTAGTCAAACACATTCTCATTTGAGTGGTGTTAGGTATGGATCTAAGTACAAACACCATAACGACACATATTTAGAAAAGATTGAACTACATCTTCAATTTTTATTGACTACTCTACTCTCAATAGTAAACACAATTGGGAGGGACCTATGTATCCATCTAAGGAATCAGCAAGCGTAAACTTTAGTCAACCATAAATAAATGATGGAGGACCGCTTTTTAGTCCAACTTTTGTTGATGTCTCATCATACATTTGCTACCACTACGTTAACTTCAAGAGGCAAAGCTCATCAATAGAAGATGAAAAACAAAACAAAGAAGACGAGCCACAAGTAACATTGAACACCACGTACCTTTAATACACATTCTTGTGCATGGAGAGGTTCACAGTGGGTCTTTGAAATACTTAGGGGTTAAGGCCCACATTCCTCAAGTAATGGTTGAATTCTTCCTTCATAATCTAGCCTACAAACATAGTCAGAGAATTGTCGCACATGAGCGTACCTCTCATTCATCCAACATAAAAACCTTCAAATACTTCACAACCCACATGATATTATTTTTAGTTTATATGACACCAAAATTAGATTTAAAGATGGGCTTAATTTAGTATAATCCACATCCCTAGGATAGAACAACCACAAACATATAGGAAGTTAGCTTTTTATGTTGGATGTATGAGAGGCATGCTCATTTGAGACAATTCCCTCCCCCCCCCTCCAAACATGCTCAAAAATTATCTACGAACCTAGAAAAGGAAAAATTGAAACTTCTTATTTTAGGGTTAAGTCCATGCTTATGTACTTTGTGTGATGAGAAATGGAGAGAGGGAATTTATTGTATACGAGCGTACCTCTCATTTATCCAACATAAAACCTAGACCATGTATTGTTCTCCCTCTTTAGTATGACACGTTGGGGAAACACAAAAAAAGTCGTATTATCGAGGTGTTGTCTTCTCATTAGTATTATAAATGGCGTAAAGTTGTCGTATTATTGAGGGAATACGAAAATATAAGTAATATGAGCTCATATATATATATATACACACACACACACGTACACACACACAACGAGTTAAAGCAATATAGATGGTGTGAAATAATAACTTGTAACTCCAATTCTCATTAAGTTACCCTAATTCTCATTAAATTCCCAAGGGTAAGTGAAGTTCCCAAGTGAAAACATATGTCCTTTAGCTGTACACAACATAGACGAAAGGAATTTTAGCATCAACTACCTCTCTAACATGACAAAACTATGGAGATTCTACATGCCGCATCATCGAGTGCCGTAGTCGTGTATGAAAGAGGGAGATTTGGACCCAAAAACGTTCGGTCGCACAAAAAATGCGTCGTAATATCGAGGGTGTTGTATAAACGAGTGTCGTAAGGAGTGAGGTTAGACCGTATAAACGGTTTTGGTGGAACGTGACTCCAAAACCCTAATTCTTCCTCACACAATCAAGCTCCACAATCGTGGGAATGAAAAGTAACTTCCGGGCAGCATCATACTAAAGAATAGAAAAGAAAAAATAACACCCGTATCTCGGTACTGGCATGGATGTGAGCATGTTAACCTTATGTTGATCACGGTGTTCCGTGATGCAATATAAGGTGTTTTGCCTCCACGGGAGGTGGGCGGCATCATACTAACTTATGTTCAAGGCATCTGTGTTGGATGGACGAGAGGTGTGCTCGCTCGGCACGACTAGAGAGTGGTTAACGAGTTATGATATTTCTACCTTAGGTTTTGGTTAAACGTGACTCCAGAAACCTAATTCTTCTTCACATAATCAAGCTCCACAATCTAAATGGGAACAAAAAGTAACTTCCGGGCGGCATAATACTATTTTAAGGGCATATGTGTTGGATGGACGAGAGGTGTGCTCGCTCGTATACGATTAGTTAATTAATTCCCTCTGCTCTCCGTGAAGAACTGATGGCTGTGCTGAACTTGATGCGTGGATCGAGGTGATTGCTTTTGTTGTTGTGTGAGGTGGACAATTGAAATTGATGAGATGCAGTCAGACTCGCTCTTTGCCAGTGTACCAGACGAATCTCATGTGATTCTGAATCACAGTAAGTTAGTCTCGAGAGGCGTGACAAATTGCTTGAACCGCTGCCCGGGAAGTTTTTGGGCATAGTCGGCAGTGTTCAAGATTGAAGTCTTCAATGCCCTTCAAACACGATTCGGCCCTTCAAAATGCAACTCCAAATTGAAAATGAAGATGTCATTTGAAGTCTTCAATGTAATATGCATGTCACAAGAATCAACAAGCGCATGGTATTGTCACTACAAGAAGTGGAGTTAGATGGTCGATTCTTGATTTCTCACATTGTATTGGAAACATGTATCATATAATTCATGCACACGTTTAATATGCGTTTTGTATCTCTCACTTCTATATTCTTGAATTGACGTGTTGGACCAGCCCATCAACTGAACAACTCAAATTTGAGAGCCCTTCAAAATAAAACTCATATGGGGGCTTCAATCTTGAACACTAACAATCGGTCAAGATCCTACTAATTCTAAATGCAACCGTTTACATGTTGACATCTTCCAGTACTCCTTTATTCACTTGAGGTGTATTCTATACATTATTCTAAAATGCTCAGTCATTCTCCTGAAATTTTCAACTTCAACTGGTTATTTCTCAAACTTAACCGGTTCTCCCCGAGCAGTGATCGGTGAGATTTTTGGGCATAATCGGTTGAGATCCTAGTGTTTGCAAGTCCAACCGATTACATGTTGACATCCTCCGGCTTTCCTTGATTAAATTGGGGTATATTCTATAAATTCCTTCAAAATGATCGGTAATTTTGCCTGCAGTCTTGAACTTCAACCGGTTATTTCTCAGGCTCAACCGGTTCATTTGTAACTAACTGTCGGTTCTCCCAGATCATTGTCCCCGAGCAGTGGCTTGAACTAAGCTTACAAATTCTTGTGTCCTTGCCCTGCAAAATATACGTACCTCCGTCAAGTTGCATCATCTTCCAGCCATTTTTCAAATACGTCACAAACTGGTTGATGAGTGACAATGATCTATCAGAGATTACCTAAGTTAGAAATCGTGGTCCTACAACACACTGTCCCTTTGAAACGGGCGGTCATTGCGACATGACTTCATTCACGTGTGTCAAGTCCAATCTATGACAATTGTCATAAATTCAACTTGACACATCTAATTGGGGTTATGTCTCAATGATCATCTGTGTCAAATGGCATGTATGTTCTAGGTCCCACAATCCTACTTGTGAGGAAAATATACAAAAGTCGTGTGATGTGGGTCCATATATGTATATACACACATAAGAAGGGACGAGGGTTTTTTGGGTCACTAGTAGGCTATGACATACTTAGAGCTGGTTTAGACTACAGTGAAGAAGTGCACTAATCAAAAAAATTAGGGGAATGAAGCAATATGGTTGGCTACGAAATGGGTTTTTCGTTGGCGAGGGTTCGCACTACGGTGAAGAACTTCAAGCATGGATGAAAAAATGACATGGTTGTCAACATGGCAACACTTTTTGTTGGGGGAATTCTCCAGAGATCAAGTTTCTTGAGCAACCTCAAACCCAACCAACAAAAAAAATCGATTGTTGACTCTACGTACCATGACACATAAGCTTCATGTACACTGAACCATGACTCGCATTCCACTGTCAATATCTAGCTACATTGTTAGCTACACCGTGGATGGTATTCAGTGTCACATGCGAAATCGTGTCACTTACCCTATTTTGAGGTGTATGCTAGGTTGCACCGATGATGGGCAACTTCATCATTAGTGACACCTTATGACACTTGAGGTTCAAGTGCGCTTACTAGGAGTCGAACTGCCTATTCTTGATTAGGATTCCATCGAGAATCTATAGGGCATTGGAATTTCAATTACATTGGGACTGACTTCAATAATTTCCTTTTGTGGGTGGTTGAAATAAGGTTTCATGTTTCACGGCTTGGGCTTTTGTGCATAGCAAGACATGATTGCGAGATGTCATGTTCATTAAAGCACAAGTTAGTGAGAATGGCAACCTATATTATTGGTAATTGAATAAATTGCAAACTAGCAATGCACACCATTCTAGCGAGAAAGACAAGAATATGCATCTCTCTCCAAACTCCAAGTGTCCAATAGATTTGTGGGTTTGTTCCACACTCGGAGTAGCCCTTGCAAAGTAACCATAATAATAATAATAATAACAACTTCGGTCTCCGAAGGAGACCGACGTGAATTAAGTGTCTGTTCGATCTACCTTCAATCCCAAGCCCACAGGACAGAGGTATGAAGGAGAAGATCTACTCCCCCCTTTCGAGAGTAGACACTTTAGACACAAGAAACCATTAATGTAAACTACGCCTAATATAATACCCCTTGCCCCTTACCCTAACTTTTAAGTTCTGAGTTATGGGGGGTCTGGATTTTGGGGGAGTGGTTGGTGGTTTTCAATTCTCCTTTTATGGAGGAGAATAGACATAGCATATTGTATTGCAATGGTGTTAATATTTTTGAAAGTATTTTTGATGGTGGCCATAGGTATTTTGAATTTGGTCTCTAGTGCTTTCATAGATGGGATGTGGGCAGTCGCTCTGGCACCAGCAGTGATGACAATAAGTGGTTCGATTTTCAACCTTTGGAAGCAATGCTAGCAATTAGTGGGCTGTATTTGTTATTTTTTGCTTCAATTGCTTCTGGGGAGAATCTGTCATTACAGTATGTGAATTCAATGAATTGTATGGTAAGGTTAGGGTCGACATCGCTGGGAGGGGCATTTTGATAGGGTAGTCCTTTAACACAAAGGATATCAGGTCTAAATCTTGCGTTGCAGTGACATCTTTGTGTACTACATGTGCAGGGGAGTAGCCAATTGGGGACTGTGTTTTCTTGGGGGTTGTTATTGAAGATGCCAACATTCATGAGAGTAAAGCATCGGGATTTTTCTGATGAGATTAGGAGCTTCCTAATTTCTCCGACTGCTTTGTTATGTCTTTTAACTCTAAGTGAGTGTATATGTTGGTGTTTACATGTAAGTAATACATGTATCCATGTATCTGGTTCATTTGAGTTGCATATGGGGCACGTGATAGTGGGAAATCTTTGGTGGCCAAAAAACATTTGTTTTCTCGCATTACCCATGTAGGTTCCTGTGCGGAATTTGATGAGGCATGATTTTTGTTTGTCGGTGATAGCGGGATTTGTCCAAAATTCGTTCGACAACTCGTTGTCTATATCTATGTTTTATGTCCATTTACAGGTGTTGGAGGTTTGTGTGGCCATAATTGCTAGGTTCGTTTCCCTATCATATTTTTTAATTTGTTTTTCTAAGAATCTAACTGGGCCTTTGTCCGGAACGTCTTCCATCGAGGCCCATATGTCTTTTTGGTAATAGTAAGGGGTGGCGTGGGCATGTTCGTATGGGTGGGCGGCAATTCTGTGCTCTAATTCTAATCCTTCTTTTACTAGTTTGTCTGCTTTTTCATTGCCGTCAATGTTGACGTGTGCTCTAACTTTGTATAGTGTAATTGGTTGTGTCATTTTTTGGAGAATTTTTACCATGGAGGCTAGTGTGGTTTGGTCTGGGTGACTATTATGAAGTGTGGGGTGTTTAATTTGAGTGTTAAGTAGGTATAATACATTTAGACTGTCTGTGAATATGAATGCGGGTTCGTTGGGATATTGTGTGTTGATGATGCTTAGTGTTTCGTGTATAGCAATCATTTCTGCTCGTAATATGTTTTGATGTCCATGTAATCTATTGGCGATGTTTAGCCCTTTGGGGCTGTAGATACCGTATCCAGCTCTTTCTCTTCTCCATTCCCCAGGGGCTATTTCTGTGGGTTTCATAAAGGAGCCATCAGTGTAGTAGCTGAATTGGGGGTGGAATTTTAGTGGTAGGTTCGTTTGGGAGTTTGGGAGTTGTGGGGTGAGGGTGTTATTGTTTGGAGGTATCTTTGGGTAGTTTGATTTAGACCATTTTTTACTAGAGTTCACTGTGATGTTTGAAGGGGTGGGTGGTGCAATTTGGGTGTGGCTTTGTAATATTTGGAGATTGTCTGCTATGTCCTTTAGTAATTTCATTTGTTCATAGGTGCCTATGTTATTGTTTTGGTGGTGAATACAAAATATTTGTAGGGTAGGCGGTTCTTTTCTTGTAATATTGAGTTCGGGGGGTATTGTGGGTTCTTCATATGCAATCGTATCGGCTGCAAAGTGGGCAATGATGTGTGTGTCCAGGAATGGACCTATGTGTGGGTTTGGGTTTTTGTACCAATCGGTATCCGGAGATATAAGTATAGTGATTGCATATGGATCATTTTGGGCCGCCATGCGAGCCCAGTGAATGGCTTGTTGTAAGTCTATTGCGTTGTGGGGGTGAGCGTATCCTATTCCTTGCCATTGTGGTCAAATGCTTTCCCTAAGGATCCAAATATTATGTCATGCGAGAATGGCGAGTAGAATTGGGTGAGTTGTGTGGGGCATGTCACTGGGGATGAGAAGTATGACTGGTTGATATTGAATGTGGTTATTAGGAGATCTAATATTGGGGTTGGTATTGTATATTGGGCACGTTTGAGTGGGTCATTTTTCGGGATTCGGTATTTGTATCTTTGATATAACCAAATCATTTCGGTTTCGAAAGATTGGGTGGGCGGTTCTAGACCATGTGTGGTATTTTTTGCCAATTGGTATTGTTTCCATAACCACATTAGTCTGGTTTTCGGGATGGTGATGAGGTGCCTACCATTATCTTCGTATAAGTGAGCGACGTCAAGTTGTATTTGGATAGTATCGGAGTTGGTTTCGATGTCATTTTCTGGGTTACATTCATTAATAGAGATATGTGCTAGTGAAATTATTGTGGTAGGTATGACATATCTCGTGTCTCTTTGTTGTTCGGTGGAGAAGTAGGCATTAATAATGTTTGAGAGGTGTTTGTGTTGTCTTTCCGTGTAGTAGTGGGTAAGTAGGATGGTGTTGTTGTTGCATGTGTTGGCATCGCAATAGGGGTATAGGTCCCTTGGAGTTTGCCATTTGTTGTATGTGTGGTTAGTTGTTGTAGTCCATTGACATAGGTATGACGTGACTGTTCTTTTTATTCCGTTATGGTCGGTAGATTGTTTTTGTTTGTGATCAAGTATTTTGTATATGGGATATTGTCGGGGGTCCTTAAGTATGTTGTTGGGGGAAAGGGGATAGAGGGGGGATGGGAGGGTTTGGGGGGTGTATGGGGGGAGTCGGTAGGTGAGGTAGAATGTTGTGGTGTCTTAATATATATTTGTCTTTGAGGGATCTGGGTGGATGGTGTCGTTGGCATGGTAGGGGGCATTCGAGATTACAGAGAGGTTGGCAAAATAGTTGATTAGCGATGTTTAGAGCACTTTGGATGAGTTTGGAAGGGGTGGAGTGGTAGATTTTGAATTCATCTAGGTTCATTAGTGTGGTGTCATTAGGCATGGTGATTTGGTCTAGTGTTGTTATATTATGTATGAGCAGTTTGTGTAATAGTTTAAGTGAGGTGTTGGGATTTAGACCCTGTAGCATTTGTGCTTCTTGCATCCACGCATCTTCGAGTGGGGATGGGTGTAGGAGGAAGTTGTTTATTGTATTTTTAAGGTGGACTCCGGCTTCATGCTTGAGCAGAAATAATGTTCTAGTGATAGGTGATCTAACACAGTGGTGGTATTTAATACGGGTAATTTCTTTAGAACCTCTGTATTTGGCAAGTATAAATTGCGTTAGGCCAGTAAAAATTTGGCAATTCGGCCTTTATCGTTAAGGGCGTTTTGTAGTTGCTCTCCAATACACCGTAGGTAGGCATTTTGTAGTGAAAATGCTTCAATTCCAAATAGGTTGTGGGGGAGTTGTGTAGTAATATTAGATGTGCATTTGCGTATTCCGCATATTATTTTATGGAGTGCGATGATCTTTTTGTCAAGTTTTTTTATGGCTGGTATGGAGTATGGTACTGCATAAAAACTATATGCTATTCCAGCGCGTATGACTGTATCAACCATGTTGATTTTTTGTTTCATAGTAGTTGGGCATGCTACGAGGGTTTGACATTGTCTGATTACTTTAGCTGTAGTGGTATTTATTTGTGCTTTCCACTTGAGTGATGGTGCAAGATTTATTCCTAGGTATGTGTAGGGTTTGTGTTGGTTTAGGACTGGTATATGTTGGTTTCTATAGTTTATGTTGGTGGATTGGATTAGGGCCTTGAAGGTTGTGGGGTTAAGTTTGGATTTGTTTGGGCATCCAGTTACTACGCATTTTGGTATTCCTAGGTCCATTCCTGCCCATTCACAGAATTTGTCTAGTTTATTTAATTGTGTTTGTAGTGTCTCTAGTTTGTTGGCGATTGCTGTAAGGTCGTTTGGATATGCTGCTGATGAGATTTTAACTCTGGACGTACCGAAAGTATATCCATTGTTTCCTTGTTGTAGCCATCTAAGTAGGGGTTCTAGAAATATGATGAATAAGTATGGACTAAGGGTATCGCCTTGTATTGTACCTCTTTGAATGTGGATTGGTAGGGTTTTCCGAAGTGGTCGCTAGTGAATATGGTTGAAGATTATGAGTATATGTTTCATATGAGGTTTATTGAGTCATTGGGGTAACCCAAGTCTTTCATTATGGCTAAGAGTCTGGCGTGGTTAATAGAGCCAAAGGCGTTTTTGAAGTCAATGTAAAGAATGTATATATCTTGGTTTGTGAGTCTTGCGTCTTCAAGCGCTGCAATTAGTATTTGGATTTGTCTGGAGGTGTTTCTTTCTGCTCTGAATCCTTCTTGGCTATCGTGTAGTGTTTGGTATCTTTCTCCGTATGCTGATAGGATAGAGGTTAGTGTATTTGTGTAAAGTTTATATATGGTGTTAGCTAGTGCAATAGGTTTGTGATTTGTTAGTTGTGATGGGTTACCTTTTTTATATAATAAAACTGTTAGGCTAGTTTTCCATGATGCGGGAATTTATTTTTGTTTATAACAGTGCTTAAAGAATAGGAAGAATAATTTGTGAAAGCGCGGAGGCATATTTTTTAGAATTAAGTTGGGAATTTTATCTGGGCCTGGGGCTTTGTTGTTACTTAGGTTTTTAAGACAGAAGTCGTAGGTTTCTTGATCAAAGTATGTGTGTAAGGGGATTTGGGGTTCTCCTCGTTTGTCAATTGTGTATCCTTCTAAGTCGTGCCATGGGTATTGTCTGACTCCACATGTGCAGTGTAGTGGGTGTGTATTTTGATGGTGGCATGTGGGGACTGTTGGGCGGTTACTGATAGATTGTTGCGCGTATATTTCTGATGCAATGTCTTCAGGGTTAGTTAGTATATTATTTTGTCTATCAATGATGGAGTCAAGAGGTGAGGTTTCAGTATTTTTTAAGACTTTACGATTTATTTTTTTTGAATTTTTTTCATATATTTGGCGGTATTTTGATACGGCTTTTAGAATGCAGTCTTTGGTGTATTTTGTGGTGATTTTCCTAGCTTCTTTGTTTGCAGTTTTTGCGATGATTGTTATGGTGTCAATCCATTCAGCAGGAGATGTTGTTGTAGAGGGTGGGTGCGGGATGTTGACGTGTTTGTGATTTCGGATATCGTTTAGAATGGGGTGCGCTTGCCAGTGTGGGTCATGTTGTGCTATGTATATGGTTTTTCTGATGAGGTGATATGTGTTGAGGTGTCTTTTCCATTCTCTAGCTAGTTTGCATGGTAGAAAACCACCTTGTTGTGATGTTTTGTTTGTAAGGCTGGATAATGGGTCTGCTTTGTACGTTTTTTCAATTGTTTCTGAGATTTTGTTTATAATATAATCCAATGATGTACAGGCTTCTTGCCATTGATCAGATGTTAAGTGTTGGTGATTTTCTAGTAGTGTGGTAAGTGTTTTTAGTTGTGTAGAGTTTTCTTCGAAGAATATTATGTTAAATTTTTCTAGGTTTTCTGGTGGTATCGGATTTAGTATTCTATTTGGTGATATGTTTGTGGGGGGTGGGGATCTGGCTATAAGTGTGTTGTGTGGGATGTGTAAGGTGACTGGGTAGTGGTTTGAGTTTAGATTCATGGTTGTGTTTGTAGTGGGAGTAAATTTGTTGTTGTCTGGAAAGTGGATGTAGAAACCATCTATTAGACTTGTTGATGTGTAATTATAGCCCCCTTGTCGGGAAAGACTAATGTTAGTTGGTATGTATTCAAGGTTGAGAGATGTGGTAAAGTGTTTCCATTGTAGATCCTCTTTTTGGGGAGGGGTATAAGTGTTGTTAGTATGTCTTCCTCGGAGTGCAATATCTCTGTTGAAGTCACCACATAGTGTGTATATGTGATTTGGATGTGTAGTAATTTGGTTAGTGATTTTGGTTTTGAGGAATGGGATAAGGCATGTGTCTGCTACGTGTGTGGGCATATACATGTGTAGGATTAGCCATGGTATTGAGGGGTGGTTATTGATTTTGATTATTTGTAAATACGGGGAGATGTTTGTTGGCGTTGGAATTTTGGTGACATTTCCAGGGAATGCATACTTGTTGTGGATAAGTGTGAGTAGGCCGCCTCTTCCAGGGGTGTAGGGCAATCTTTGTTGTATGCATCATGTGAAAGCATGTGTGTTGTTAAAGATAAGTTTGAACTCAGGAAATAGATTCTGTATGTATTTTGTGGATTTGTTTGCTGTTAGTTTAGTTTCTTGGATATGTATGATTGCTGTATTGTTTAAAGAGTTATTGATGAGACTTTGTAAGTTTGGTAGAGCGGTGTTAAGTGAGGAGGCATTCCAAGTTATTATATTTGTTTCGTGATTGGTGCTAGTGTTGGTTCTAGGTTCTGGTGTGGGGGTGACTGGGGGTGGGGGCGGGTGTGAGTATTCGTTAATATTTTCTAGGCAGCGGAGTGATTCAATTATTAATTGATTTGGGAGAAAGGGAAATTTGCTTTGAAGAGTGGTAAGTGTAAGTATGATCTCTTGGTTATGGATAAATTCATATAATTCTTTATGTATTGAGTTTTTGGGGTGTATTATATCTTGGTTATTGTTTGTAAATGTTGTGTATGGGTGTGGTGTTAGAATGTGTCGCTCGGGGGGGTTGGAAAGGTTAGCTAGTCTGATGAGTAATGTGTTTGTCCATATGTTGTTAAAGTGATAAATGTGGGGTTGGGCTAGTATATTGTTGCATGTGTTTATTGAGGGATGTATAGTAATGGTAAGAGCATATAACATATGAGTTAGTGGAGAATGACTTTGTGTTATGATGTATTGGTGTAGGTGTGGGTATATAGTCATTGTCTGGTGGTGTAGGGGGTGTGTATGCTTGAATATGGGGGCAAATGTGCTTGCTATGTGTTGGTATTCAGGTTGTAGTTTTATTGTGTTTGGGATGAAATATATTTTAGCTCGCTTTTTGTGTGTAGCGGGGTGTGTCCGGAGAATATTGGGCATTGGTCCGGGGTTGGGTTCTATGTCTCCACATTGTAGTAGGGTTAACTTGTTGATGAAGTAGTATCCACGGAAGTGAAGTATTTTTGGTTTTTTCTTATTTATTTTTAGGTATTTTATTGTTATGAGTTTGGTTGTGGTAAAGAGGTTGGGTAGGGCGGGTGTTATGTTTCTTAATTGTTTGGGTAAGAAGTGTGCATGTGTGTTGTTCTTAGTTATGTGATTTGTTATTGCATTAGGTTTCCATTTGTTTATGAAGTGGTATTTGCTATTAGTTTTATGGCGGGGCCGGTAGGTCGAGGCCATTTTGTTTTTGGGTGAAATTTTGTGTTTTGTGTGGAAGTGGAGTTGTGCTTTGAGGCAAAGTTTTGGGTGGGGTTTGAGGTTTTGGTATTGGTATGGGTTGAGTGTTTTTGATTTGTTTTGATTTGTTTTTTGGTGTTTTATGGGTACGGTAGAGGGGTTGGGTGTTATGTTTCCTAAATGTATAGATGGGAAGTGTGTGTATGTGTTGCCTTTAGGTGTGTGGTTTGTTATTTTGTTAGGTTTCCAATTGTTTGTGGGGTGGTTTTTATTAATAGTTTTGTGGTAAGGTCGGTAGGCCGAGGCCGGTTGGTTTTTGGGGTAGATTTTGTGTTCTGAGTGAAAGTTGAGTTTTACTTTGCAGTAGAATGTTAGATAGGGTTTGATGTTTGGGTGGGAGTTGATTATTTGTGCCTTTTTTTTGTTTGTTTTTTGGTATTTTATGTGTTTAGTTTTAGTTGTGGTAAGAGGATTGGGTGGGGTGTGTGTTATGTGAGGCTTCCTCTTGATTGTGGAGTTATATTGGTAATTCGTTTTGTGGCGAGGCCGGTAGGCCGCGTCCATTTTGTTTATTTGATGAATCTTGTGTTTTGAGTGGAAGTAGAATTTTGCTTGGAGGCAAGTTTTTGGCTGGGGGTTGAGGTTTGGATGGGGGGGGGTGTTTATGATGGAGTTTGAGTTTTGGATGCGGTCTTTGTTTTGGGTATAAACTATGTTTTGGATATACTTTGTATTTTGGGTGGCATTCATTTCTTGGGTAATATCTGTATCTTGGGTGAAGCCTTTGTATTTTGTGTTTTGGATGGGAGGTATAATTTGGGTGGGTGTAGGTTTATTGTATGGGTGATTTGTGTAATTTGGTTTGTGTGTAGGTTTTTGATGCATGTTTGATGTACTTGATGTAATGAAGTAGTATCCATATAAGTGAGGTATTTTTGGTTTTTTCTTATTTTGTTGATTTTTAATGAGTGCAAGTTTTGTTGTAGAGTAAATGTTGGGTAGGGCGGGTAACTTAGTTTTGTGGCGATGCCGGTAGGCCGAGGCCGGTTTGTTTTTGGGGTAGATTTTGTGTTCTGAATGGGAGTTGAGTTTTAATTTACAGTGGGGTGTTGGATAAGGTTTGTGGTTTGGGTGGGGATATGGGTGGTAGTTGATTTTCTTTTGGCTTTTTTTGTTTGTTTTAAGATATTTTATGTGTTCGGTTCTAGTTGTGGTACGAGGGTTGGGTAGGATGTCGGTTATGTTTCTTGATTGTTTAGATGAGAGGGGTGGATATGTATTGTCCTTAGGAATGTACTTTGTTGTTATGTGAGGATTCCTCTTGATTATGGAGTAATGTTGGTAGTTTGTTTTGTGGCTAGGCTGGTAGGTCGAGGCCATTTTGTTTATTTGGTAAATGTTGTATTTTGAGTGGCAATATAGTTTCGATTGGAAGCAAATGTTTGGGTGGGGGGGGGGTATTTATGTTGGAGTTTGAGTTTTGAATGGAGTTCTTGTTTTGGATGTAAGTTATGTTTTGGATGTAATTTGTATTTTGGGTGACCTTCATTTCTTGGGTAGTCCTTATATTGTGGGTGAGGCCGGTGTGTTTTGTGTTTTGGATTAGAGGTATAATTTGGATGGGTGTTGTATTTTGTTCGGAGAGTGTGTTTTGGGTAGTTGTTATTGTGTGGATAGTTATTGTGATTTAGTTTGTGTGTAGTTTTTTGATGCATACTTGATGTACTTGATGTAGTGAGGTAGTATCCATATAAGTGGAATATTATTGGTTTTTTCTTATTTAGTTTTTGGCATTTAGTGAGTGCAAGCTTTGTTGTGAAGAAAGTGTTGTGTAGGGCGGGTATTATGTTTTCTTGTTGTTTGGGTAGGGGGTGTAATTTTGCATATTTTTTAGTTATTTGATTAGTTATTGGGTTAGGTTTCCAATTATTTGTGAGGTGACATTTGCAATTAGTTTTGTGGCGAGGCCGGTAGGCCGAGTCCGTATTATTTTTTGTGTAGAGTTTGTATTCTGAGTGGGAATTGGGTTTTGGACGAGGACATAGTTTGGAGTTTTGGTGGGAGTTGTGTTTAGGATGGAGTTTGTTTTTTGTATGTGTCCTTACTTTAGGATGGGTTTCTTGTGCTAGGTGTGAGTTGTATTTTGGGTGAGATATGTGCTTTGAATGGGATATGAGTTTTGGGTGAGGCCCATGTTTTGGATGGGGTTTGTTTTTTGGATGAAGTATGTGTTTTGGGTACCTTCTGTATTTCGGATGGGGGTAGTTGTTTGGATGAAGACTATGCATTGGATGAGGACTATGTCTTAGATGATGATTGTATTTTGGATGAGGTCGGGGTATTTTATGTTTTAGATAAATATTGTATTTTATGCGGCGGTTAGGTTTTGTATGGTAGTTGTAGTGTGGTTGGGTGTTGTATTTTGGTTTTTGTATTGAATGGGTAGTTTTTTGGAACATACCGTATGGGTATGTTTGTGGAATACGTTTGTATTCCATATAATTGTTGGTATGTAATTTGTATTTGTATTTGTATTTCATATAAGATTGTTTACATCGTATGGTATTCTGTAAGATACTATGATATATTGTATCTATACAAGTATGTTTTTTTTTGTGTATGGCTACATCTATATACTGCTATGTATCTAGGGCAGTATTGTAGTAAATACTTTTGTTCTTGGCGGTTTGTGGTCACTCCACATTTGGTTGGCCTTTTAGCATGAGGTTAGGTTGTACCGAGCCCGTAATTTGTTGCATTCCGGTAAGTGCCAAGGTCAAAGTGCTTTGGATGTCTAACATTTGCTTTTTTAGTTTATCATTTATTTCATCCGCATAGATGTGTGCCTCTCTAACTATATCATTCTTTAACTCCTTCATGTCTTTGTGGAATTCAAGTTTGAGTTTCTTGTTGCCTTCTTCAATTGCCTCCTTCATGACGTTGAACACGTCTCCCTTTGTTGTACTGGCCTCCTCTTGTGTTTGATTTTGGATGGCTTCAATTGTGTTTACCAAACACGTGTTAGTATCTTCAAAACCAAATTTGATTAGTAATTCTTTGGGGGGTTTGTCATTACCTTCAAGGCTTCGGCGGTGTGGGGTAATTTCCACATGGTAGGCCCCAATTTTTGCTTCTTTGCCTACAAACTTCATGTATACAAAGGGGTTAAGGCATTCCACATTTGCACTCCCATTGTGTCTCAAGCCATCTTGTTTGTGAAACCAAATAGATACGACATTTTTGGTTCCTAGTACTTTGCAAATTTCAAGAGAGGTATCTTCAATATTCATCAAAATGGGGAGGTTATAGAGGGTTAGGGTAAGAGCCTCTTTTCTTGCCTTTTGCTCCAAAGTGAGAGAGGGACCTTTTGTCACTTGACCTTCAAGGATTTGGTGTTGTGTGGATACTTGGAGAGTTTGGATTTTCTTGGCTTGGTGTGGGGTAGGGGCAACAATATAAGCATGATTGTTAGCGGTGCTCTTTTGAACCTCTACAATCTCAAAGTTGTGCCCTCTTCTAAAGCTATTTTCTAGGACATCAAGAAAAAGGGCATGGGATGATATTCCAATCAATGTGTCATTTGAGATTCTGATGGAGAGGTTGTTATTCCTAGCAATGGAGTGGTATGATTTACATACCTTGACTAGGCTTCCAACATTTGAGTGGGGCTCAAGGTGGAGGATGAAGGGTCTAAGACCCGTGAGCAAGGCTACTCCATCAATTTGAGGGTGAAGGAGGTGGAGTTTGACTATTCCGGCCCAAACTCCCTTAATTCCACCTCTCTTAATGCTCATGCATAGAATTGAAATGGGTTCAATGAGGTTAGTACCTAGCAGGATTTTCATGTCATTTAACCTTTCTTTGACAAGCTCTTTGACATGGTTATGGAAGAGGGGGTTATTGGGGAGCTGAAAATGGATGGCAATTTGAAAGTCTAAAGACATGCAAGTGATAGGGTCGATTTCTATTTCATTTGGGAGTTGAGTGAGGTTAAGATGTTGGCCGGGAAGGCCATCACTTCTCTTGTTGGGGTACAAGATTTGTGGCACCCTAGGGTAGGAAATGCTTACACTTTCTAGTTCTTCGGCTTCTTTGCGGGGAATGCCTCTTGTTACTCTGTCAGCGATGGTTTCGTCCATGAATAATTCGTCTAAGCCTTGGTCTGTGGCAATTTTCTCCATTACTTCAAATCCCAACCATAGCTTAAGTGGTTGTTCGGATGAAGGCTCCGAGATTTCGGCCGTAGTGTGTGGCGACTGTCTCTGTGGGGGAGTAACGGCGAGGGGGTCCCTGGTTCGTTTCGCAGCCCCTTTGTTCGGCAGTCTCGCCTTCTCGGCAAGTAGCCGTTTCAGGCTTAGGGACGGGGAGTCGATTTCCATTGTGTCTTCTTCTGAAAAAATCTTGGACAGTGCCGTGGGGATGAGTCCCCCTCCCGCTGCGCTCCCATTGCGCTGTGTGTTCTTCTGTTGGGTCATCGCGGTTTGAGTGGTGATTCCCCTTCTACTTTGGGCTCCTCGTTTGTTGTAGCTTGCTGGGTTTTTCTTGTTTTCGGGGATTGATGGGTGATTTCTGCACTGATGGTTTAGGATTACCTTCTCCCTGGAGATCTTCTGGTTTGTGTCGCTGGGGTCGGTTTGGTGCGGGCTCCTATTAGTTTCGGTGCTATGTAGATCTCTGTACCTGCAATGTGGGTCTCGGTGCGGACTCCAATTGGTTTCGGCGCTGTGGAGATCTCTGTACCTGCAATGTAGATCTCGGTGCGGGCTCCTATTAGTTTCGGTGTTGTGTAGATCTCTGGACCTGCAATGTGGATCTCGGTGCGGGCTCCTATTAGTTTCGGTGCTGTGTAGATCTCTGTACCTGCAATGTGGATTTCGGTGCGGGCTCCAATTGGTTTCGGCGTTGTGGAGAACTCTGTACCTGCAATGTAGATCTCGGTGCGGGTCCCCTTCTCCCGCCTCGCCTTTCGTCCGGTGCAGCTTGATGTTGTAGCCGTTTTGATGGAGATTCCAGCTGCGGTGCAGGTTACCTTCGGTGTAGACTCGATCTCCCGCTCCGACTTCTTCTTCCTGTAGGTGTGGCTTGGTTTCACTGCTGCCGTGGTTTCGGTGTAGATTTGCTCCGCGGCTGCGGTGCAGACTGTCTTTCTCGCTGCTGGTCTTTCTTCAGTCGCGCCTTCCTCTCGGGGTAGTGAGGTTTCGGTGATGTGGCAGGTTTGATGCTCGCTCTGGGCTTGGTATGGCCCTCTGTCCATTCGGGTGACAATTTCGATGTTGCTGCGCGCACGGGGAGGCTTGCTTCCAGCTTCGATCCTATGGCTGATGCCGTACTCAGTAATGTAGATCTTCTTATGTAGATCCGTTCGGTGTAGTTTTGGATCTATGATCCCTATATCTGTATAATTTTGAGGAAAAAGAGAAACTGTAATTGCAATGAGTATGGAGAGGAGAAGGAGCCTATGGCTCCTGTATGTCTTTCTATCTATTTGGCTGGAGTAAGTTCCTGGATCAGTGATGCGTCCGTGGGAATCAGTGTGTTTGTATCCTTGATGCTTCACTCCCTCCTATAATGTGGTGCTTTAAGTACAGATCTAAGACATTACAGCAAGGAGAAATAATGTTCAAACTCAATGTAACCAACAGGGCTCCCAACTCATCAGAATGCTCTACACATGAGATCTTAACTATTACTTGCACTTGCTGAACTCCCTAGATCTAATACCAAGCATGCACATGTACCCCTTTTCAACACATTTAAGCACCTCTACAAACACAATGACCAACTGTTTCTCTGATGTGCGCGGGGTAACTGCTAGTCCAGCCTCTAGCAGTGCACATATCAGTCCACAGTGGCTAATCCCTCAGACGCTCACCTCTCCAGGAAATACGGAGCTCTCAGCAGCTCTTCATCTCGGTCTCCCAAAGTAACCACTATAGAATATAGCCAAGCCATTCCCGCCCTACACCACATTGCAAACAACATCTTTGACTCATAATGTGGGGGAAATGGAAGGTGTTGTTGCAAATTCACGGGTGCATCGTAATATTGGAGATAGGTGGGAAGTTGCAGGGATTGAGGAGTTGGCTCATGAAACCAATCTTGGCTGGTGGTGGCGAATTGGATGAACAGAATGAGGTTCACAATAAACCTTTCCTACCAACTTTTACACTATTAGTTCTTGGTTTGTAAGTCTCCAAACTTCAGTTGTGATATCACCAGGGAATCCATAGTGCCATGACACATGTCCTTGGTTCTGAGTGCTAAAGTGAGGAGAATGAACGGTTATGGCATACTCTAGACAATGGTGATGTGTTCGGGCCAACTTTTGGCTTCCAAAATTCATCATAATCTCAATTTGAGGAATAAGATTATCCAAAGTTCTTGTAGTCCTAGAAAATTGCACCGGCTTATACTTCTCCAAATTTGGTGCAATATCTCTTAAGTGATTGGTTATGTGTGGCTCGACCTTACTATCTTGGCATGAGTATCTTCAATTGTGTTATGAGGTGCATGCCTATGTTACACAATGATTTACAAGTTGCCTAAAGTGTCCACAAATGACACTTGCCATTAGTATGCTCAAAAATATCTTCCTTGGCACACTAAAACGCAAGAAAAATATCCCAATGTGCTACTCTAAATATCATAATGGAGAAATTTTCTCACTTAAAAAAGTTACTTATGTTGATGAATGAAACCATATTGACAATTAGCGGGCATGACACTTTTAGACCTTTAGGCATCTAGCTTAGGTCCTTCACAAATAGTGTACCTGAAACTAAACAACATAAACGGTGTAGTGAATTGTGATTCCTACTCTTCTTGATTGGAAACCTATTGCTGAGTGGCAAGCTTATATGGCAAGGTACAAGTGCTCACTCACCAAGCTCAGTAAATCAATCTTGAAACACATTACCTTACTTGCAATTGTGGAAACCATGAGTAAATAAATAAATAAAATTGAAGGTATGTGGTCATGTGTGGGCACCTCCAACTCCACAACATTTCTAACCATAAGATTAGATCATAAATTGTGTCATCATGTCGATGATTGTGAACCACCTAACTTATCATTTCAAGTTATTAGGATCACAGTTAAGATGCAAAACTTATAGGAGGTCAAAGCCAAAATAATCTTTCTCTTTGAGATGATCACATAAGTCCTCCCAAATGTTTTTCAAATCACTATTGAACATAGAATGGTTGATTATACACTTTGTGCACATACCTTCTAATCTCCTCATAACACAACAATTTTTTCGGTGTTCATTCAAGTTAACAACACTAATTCTGAACTAGAGGTTTCATGTGAATTGAAAATGAATGTGGGTTCTAGTGAATTACTTTGACCCACACTAATAGATTGTTTAGTGTACCTTTTAAATCTTGATGGTAAGTTAGACAACCCTTGTTCGGTTACTTTTTTTTCTTAGAACACCTTTATTTGAGTGGTAGATGGTTTTGTGTGGCTCTAAGAACGGATACCATAAAGACATATGTTCAAAAGAGATTGAATTGCGTGCTCAAAGTATGATTAACATTCTATGCTCAATAGTTCACATAATTGGTGGGAGCTAGATGACCATTCAACTTTGAGCACAAGAATCTTCACTTTGACAATGAAAAAAATATTCCTTTGAGCTCATTAAATTATGAGGAAAGTGGCCATGGCCTTAATTTTTTATTTTTAAAAAACGAGACTAAAGGACAAAAAGCTACCACCAAACTGAATTAAAGAGCCAAGGAAAATGCCCCCACTTCAAAGGGGGGGGGGGCTTGGATGAGAAACACCACCACGTAAGAAGTAACAAAAGGCCCAACCTCACCAAGGACAACCCACCAACACCACCTACCAAAGGCAACCCCCATGCTACCAAAAGAATATTAAAGTGCCAAACTACCTAAGTGCGTTACCATCTCCAATTGCAAGTAGTTTTTATATTGTCTATCCCACATAGGACATTCCTAGCACCTTGCGTTTTGTCAAAACCTTGGAGAAGAGCTTCGGCCAAGAAAATGCTAATCTTGACGAACCTGATCACCTACTCTCAAGCAACTTTGGCATACATAATGAGCTCATTTGAATGAGATATTCGAGAAGAAGTCTATGGGCGATGAAAGCAGCTTCTGGCTTTAGGTGAGGCCACGTTGCCTGTGCTTTCTTGACCGTCAAATTTGACCGATCTAACCCTCCTCCCTTGATCTCCTCCGTTCGTACCACCACTCATCCACTGCTTGACTTTGGACTCATGCCATTGATTTTGGTTAAACTCCTTTTCTATTGCATTTAATCCAATGGCCTCAATTTAGATTTTTCTATCTATCCCGTTCTACCTATTCACGTGTTTCACATCCTAGGAAAAGTGGGCTAGTTGGAAAAAGTAACCATTCAAGACCCATCTAAATTAGTCATATTCCTTCTAACATGACCAGTGTCCAAGGAGTGTTTTTTGGCATAAGAGATGTGGATGTTATTTGGTTCGTCTTCGTAAGTGGACCCCTATATTTTATTGGTTTGTGGTTTGGTGAGGATCAAAGAGCAAACACCATAAAGAAACATGTTGAAAAGAGATTGGACTATGTCTTCAAATTTTATTAACAACTCTACATTCAATAATGAACACATTTGGGAGGACCTATGAATTCGGTTCAGGAGTCAACAAATGTGCACTTTCAATAATCATAACTAAGTCTAGGGAGGTCCGATTTTCGTTGATGCTTCATTGTAGATTTGTTAATGCAACACAAGTTTTGTTGTGTAAATCTAATTGATAGATGTTGGAGAACATGATAAATGAATTGAAACCTAAGCTTATTAGTTGGTTCTCCCCGTCCATTGAACATAACGTCTCACAACAACATCTCCCAATGAGCGACGTTGAGGATATTGTTGCACCCAATACATGTATGCCATAACATTACCCACAAATGACCATGGCTAAGCTGAGTAATGTTATGCAACGTAGGCTTGATCCTCAATCAAATGTCCTAGAATTGGGACAAAATGATAGTGCAGTTGGAGATCTGAAATATTTTGACTCATATTTTGATATGATCATTTTGTCATATGATGATCGCATGGGCCATGCATGCATGCATATGTAAATAAGTTACATAGTCCCATTACTTACAATAATAGCTTGTAGCTTGTAGACTATGTTAAGGGTGCTTGGGCATCCCAAGAAATGAGTAGGTTATTGCATTATTGATGACATAACACTACACTAAATATGATATTTAGTGTTAGATACACTAAATACGAACACTACACTAAATATCACTAACCCTATGAAAGTAAGTAACATTAAATGTAAACTCAAACACTAAATATCATCTATGGTAATATGTGAAAGTTACATGCACGAATTTAGTGTTTAGTAGGAAAGAGGTGGCAACAAGGAAGGCGATTGACTGTTTCACAGGAAAGAGGTGGCAACAAGGAAGACGGCGGCGTCGCATTTATGTTTAACACTAATTATCAAAGAATTGAAAATCAGTGTTGAGCAGAGTAGGGTGGTAAAACACTAAATCTAATCAAACACTAAATATCATATTTTGTGTACTTAACAACGTGGGCCCTCATACCGTAGTTTACTAGCAGGTTAGGCAACTTGCTGCCTAATATTTAATTAAAGTTCAAAAAGTAGGTTCGGCACCTTAAAATAGTATATTCATATTTTCGGCAATTTTCTCTTTTAATTTTAAAAAATTCGGCTTACATTCATTTTTAATTTTCTATTTCAACTTATATCTTGTACATCTCTCTTGCATTGAATGACAAGTAAGATGTGAGTGAAGAGTTGAGAATGCTCTGTGCTTTATGCAAGTAGAGTGGAGTTCTATTCAACAATGCATATGGGATATGTAAACTTTGAGGTAAAGCACCTAGTTAGACGTCATTTTTATAACACGCATAACTTTTGCATAGAGTCTTCAAATGACAAAACATTTGTTGGAGGTGAAATATTACTTGATTTCTAAACTTTTCTTAGACCAACAAAATTCCAAAAAAGTTGATCTTCTATGCACAAATGAGCTCCAAAAAACTGTTATGAACGCATTTTAATTTTTTGATCTTTACACGGCTGCAATGTTTTGTCCATATCTTTTGCATAAAGACTTATTTTGACACAAAACTTGTTGGAGGTGGAAGAAGGATTGATTTCTCAACTTTTGTTAGTTGGACAAAATTCTATAAAAACTTCATCTTCTATGCTCAATTGGACTCCAAAAATTTGTGTACAACACATTTGAAAAGCCTCGCCTAGAGTCTTGCTACTTCTTAACCCATATTCTTTGTGGACTAATGTACGTGAGCTTGATTACAAAAGGAGCACCTTCTCTCCTTCAAAATTCACATATGCTTCCACTGTAAGTAAAACTCTAGAGAGAAGTAAAAATTTCTTACTTTTAGGCAATTTTGAAAAATAATTAATTTTATATTCGGCAAAAAATGCCAATAATATTCCAAAATTTTAGGCATCTATTTTTAGAATTATTTTGTGCCGAACCTGCTATTAAAGTACGGTAATATAGAACATTGGGATGTTGGGAGCTAAGTCCAAATTTGAGTGTCCTTGCGCAATTTTCTGAGCATCCCACTATTATATTATGAGGGCCCACAAAATGAGAGTTGAACGTTGAGTAATGTTATGAAGCATGGTAATATATGGGGAGGTTCCATTGGGTGTGGCCAACTGTCTGAGTAAGAAAAGAAACTCTGACATAAAGATTTATCACTACACAAAATATTGTATTTAGTGTCACCAATTTTCTATTTGTCTTGTTCAATACTAATTGTAATCCATCTGTGTAGAGTCACCAACACTAAATGTAAACAATATTATTATATTTGTCAATCCTTGAAAAAATGTTTGGGCATTATAGATTTACAATGTTGCAAGGACTGACACTTAGCAAGTGAACCCGAACTTCAATCAACCATGACAACATTTCATCACATAATTATTAGGATGCAGAATATACCAATTTTTGTTTCAATAATTGGCATGGATTTTATCCAAATTTCAATTGTCAATGACAATACTTGTAAACTCATTCATAAGAAGTGTCATTAGAAAAGTTATCACAATGACATAAAACATCATATGAAACTATATACAATATTTTGTGTACTAGAAAACATGGGTAGGGCCACTTCACACACAAGACCAAAGGTTCGTGACCATTGCATTTTAAGATCTCTCATTGGTCAAAAAGGCCGAGACCGTCCTAGTTCACTTCACACTAGAAGGTGAAGGCCTAAGGCCCCAAAGAAATTATCATGGATGAAAAGTTTTCATGGCTTGCCCAAATTTGAAGGTGGGCCTAATGCAAATTTTGGTAGACCATGTCAGTTAAACATTTGGTACAACCTTTGGATGAGAGCTGAGGACCCTCACAATTACATGATCATGGCCCTTGGCTCGTGTGTGAAGTGGCCCTAAGAAAGAACACACTTCCCATTTAACACAAGCAGTCGTTGAACACGACCCCGGTTACATACGTCGAGTCCAATCTACAATTGTCATAGATTCGACTCGACACATGTAAATAGGGTCATGTTTTGAGACCTCCCATGTCAAATAGGAAGTGTGGTTTAGGCCCCACAATCCTAGTAGCGTATGTCTAGATAGGAGCTACACTAAGTAATAGTCCTATTATTGTGGGGGCATGATATTTTTCTAGAGCCCACACTAATTTTGATAATTAAAATTAATGCAGGCCACAATGATTTTTAATCCAAGCTAAATTTCTAGTAGAAAACTAATGTGGGGCACATTGATTGTTCTCCTAGAAAATCAATGTGATTATATCTTATTTTTGTGTGCTACGTTTGATGTAAGGTGACTAATTTATTTAATCTAAGGTGTCGGTGTAAAGTCTCAAGGAAACATGAGGGGAAGACCTAGGGCTTGGAGCCACATCCTTTCAGCCATAACTAAAGAGTTAGAGTAACCACGTAATTATTTCCACCCACATGATGTGACTCACACCAACCGCATCACAAAGGTGTGAGTCGATACTGCCGGTGTGGTTAGGCCCTTACTATAGCTTTCTTATTCATTCTGCCAACTGGTGGGTCCAAATCCCTTTTCAGTTCAACTTTGCGTACATGGTTGGTGAGATGGGTTTTTCACAAACAATTTTGATTTGCTGAATTTTCTTACTAGCTTGAGTAAATTTTTAGAGGTAGCACATAGGACCGCTTCATCCTGAATTTCAAGCCATACTTTGTTCAAGCAATGTGATCGGTGGAGAGCTAAGTCCTTGGGCTATTGTTGGTTTTACACTAGATTTTGATTCTAGCTCTTAAGATTGTACATGGTAACAAATTATTGAGACTTACTCTTGGAGTTCATTTGGCCATAAGGGGTGCCCAACTCCAAGGGCCAATCCCAATTCGGGTCCCAATGCACATTCTCATTGAAACACTTAGCTCTTAATGACAAGACGTCCCAAAATGAGGCTTTCAACTTCAAATGGATAACTCTTTCTCAAAAAATTGTAATGTCTATTGGGTAACTTTTTCACATGTAGCCATTGAACTTGGTTAACACTTTAAAAGCTCGTCTCACAAAAATAAAACAAAAATCAATGGCATCCTCATGAATGCCTCATGAAGTGTTCACATTTGGCAACATATTTTGACAATTACAACATTCAAAAAACATATTCAAAGCAACATCCCACCACCCTATGATATTTATGATTCCAATTATTCATACCAACTTTGTCATCAAAACAATGAACATTGTGTTTATATTGATTTTTTGAAGTGATAACTTCTAAATACATTATGTGATGACTGAAAAAAAATCATTTGAAACCATGAATGGATGTGATCTTTTGTGACAACTATCATAAGAGCCTTGAAATATTATACTTTTATAACATATCTTAGAATGTGCAATACCCCTTGACCTTCACACATTTTTGAAAAAATGCATCTAAACTATAGACCCAAAAGCAATTGGTTACAAGTCCACTTATTCTTGAGAATTGCCTTATTCTCCAATCTATAACAATCAAACCAACGTATCAAATTGACACATTTTCAACAAATAACCAACTTCAACAAAGATAAAATGTTAATAATGATTTGTTTCATTCATGAAGAGGGCAAGGACAAAAAGAATGACCATGACTAAGAAATTTCAAAAAGAAGTGAATTACAACAATTCAAGTGCTTAAATGAATACAGTGAGGCTTGGAACTTTACAAAATGCATGGGACTTGGGACTTGCACCTGGCCCTTTGCCCTTTACACTATCAAGACACCCCAAGTTCCATAAAATGCAATTTTTTATGTTTTCATGTTTTTATTCACTTCTAGGGCCCATGAAGTTGGGACTTTCACCTCAAAGTGAACTTGTGATGTGGTGTAAAGTGACCCTTTGAGCAAGGCCATTCAACATGGATCTTAGCGCCACTTTTTACACGGTTTGGGGCTGGCCCGAGCACTGGCCCAATTCATGTGCAATTACGCCCTCAACCCGGTTCAAATATCAACTTTTGCGGGCCCAACCTTCTCACATGTAAAGTGATGAGGCTGATTTTAGGTCCCGATGTTCTCGAGGGGAAAGTCTAGTGAAGAGAATTAATACATATGTTCACTATCCAACGGATGAGCCTAATCTGACCCATGTTGAGGGTTCGGGCCGAGGAAAAGCTCTTCCTGATTTCTTCCAGCCGGCCCGATGATTTGGCGCCAAACTTGTGCCACCTAGGACACCACATGGGATGAGTGAGTGTTAGGACCGGCCCCTAGTATAAAGCCTTGGATTGGATTTGATGAAACCAAGCGATCTTATTGACCCCAATTATGAGAGTTCACGCCAACCCTCTTTCGGCCCCAAGTATAAAGTGGCCCTTAGCATCTGCAACATTAAATGCAGAAATGCCAACTTATCGCAAATACTAAAGTAGCTGCACCTATGAGTGACCCCCCCCCCCCCCACAACGGGAATTGACCACAAAATGAGGAGGAAGAATGTGTCCTGATGAGGTTAGTATTTGAAATTCTCACATTCAACCGCTAGAAGTGAGCTTTTAGAAGTAAGTTCACAATGTTGAATCTCTAGATCTTGCAAGAAATGGTGTGGGAACATTAGAACTTTTGACGACATCGCTTGACTAACTACCCTAAACAGGGAATTGAATTCTAGATTTGGCAAGAAACCCTAGATTAAAATAGGGTGAGATGACATTTGGTTTTCTAGATATGCAAAGGTGCATGTGTAGTTTCTTTGGGAGGACGCTAAACACCCCCCACGAACTTCTAGGGATTCCATATTCGGGCGGGGGCAGCCCTCCCACGAAATTTCTGGCCCCGCCCGGATTTTTTCCAAACCCGCCCGAAAATAGCTGCCCGCCCGCCCGAAAACGAAAAAAACATTGCTCTTCCATTCTTGAAGGCTGCTTGACTACAAATCCCATATTGAGTGCACTTCACCTTCAAGGTCTCAAATCCAATATATATGTGCACTTCCACCTAGCAAATAAGGCATTAAATGGGATTTCATTCCGGGAGTGAAACCATCAACCAAGAATGTAATTAACTTGGAAGTCAAAAAATTAGAAAATCCTCATCAACATTGAGGTTATAATTTTTATGACTTACCATTTGAAATTGTCTTCGTCATTCTTAAATGACACTTAAATTTAGTGTGCTGATGTGGTATGTATATTTTATGATATTTTAGATAATTCTGGCTACTTTCAAGAATATTCATACGCACTTATTTATAAAATATACTTAATGGAACTAATTAATCAATTATTTGTTGGTTGGTTGCATGGGCACAGGTGAGGCAGACCCTTCACAAACTTGACGGCCATATTAGGTTTTGTATACCATCTTGTTACGAAATAGTGTGTGTATAGAGGAAGTAAAACATTCTACAAGTTAGAAAGCATGTTTTACAATGATACCTTGTTATTGACTTCAAGAGGATATTAGGACGTCATGTTAAACTTGATTTAGCATATGATGGACTTAGGTTGCAAGTTGGTTTGGAAAGGATTTACACTTGATAACTTTAGAGATGTGAATGCTCCAAAGTTACACATATTGCAAGTTTTGTCAAAATGCTCCAAAGTGTGAAAGTTAAACTGTGCAATGTACTTATATGGAGGGAAGATCCCACCCACCCTCCCGGGTTTGGATAGATACATAGATATATGAAAGAATGGAATGGCCTCTTGACAAGAGGATGTTGTAGAAAGAAATATGCTTGGAAGTAAGCATAGCTTCACTCAAGAAATGCCCAACTCTCTCTCTCTCTCTCGTCCTATTTGGACTCTTGCGTTGCTGGCGCATGGGACGATCCCCATCTCCATCGTCAAATTCACTTCTTCCTTGACCTCAATGACCTTCTGGCACTTGCTTGATCCAACTCTTACTGTGCCACATGTGAAGAAACCGCATTTGCAAAACAATGAGCTTGGCCGCTCCTAAGGGTGTCCATCGTGGGCTCCGCTAGGGTTTACTTTTTGTTGCCTAGTGGATCGCATCAAACTTCGATGTAATGTTGTCTGTTAATTGCCGTCTCGTGTGCCCTTCGTTGATCGCATTCGGTAACCAACCACACCACTCCTGAGGGCCTGAAGTCTCTGATTGCTTCGACGTATAAATCACAAGCAACTTCAACTTATCGGTGCCAATTGAATTAACAACAAGAGCAAGTGTTACATGCTCCTTCTATAACTTCCGACCCTTCACCTTTCCTTATGCTCATGTTTTATTAGGATGTGCTTTAAAATAAAATTCAATCTCATCCATGTTGTAAACATCTTCAGGGTCATAATTTGACAAAAGAATAGGAAGGAGGCCACTCTAACCCTAACCATGGCCATTCTACACTAGAAACCTTAATTATGGTTAAGTTCCCAATGATAAGTGAGTTTCCAAGTAGTTCCCAAGTGAAAATGAATGTGTTTTGGATGTACATAACATAGATGAAAGGACTTTTAGCATTAATTACCTCTTTAATATGACAAAACAAAGATTCTAAATGTCGTATTATCGAGCGTCGTAGTCATATAAAATAGGGAGTTTTGGGCTAAATTTTTTGGTCGTGCAAAACTATGTCGTAATATCAAGGGTGTCATATAAATGGGCTAGGGATTCATGACGCTCAAGTAAAGTCATCCGTTAACAAAGATCGGATGGGTCCATCAAGAAACCCGGATGGAGCTTACTTTAGTGAAACGCCTCCGAGTTGGCATGGACGACATATTTTCTCCCTCATAGCTATTGTGAACTACTAGTTATTTTGTAAGTATCAATTAGTAACCTCCCATGAGCTGTTTCCAAGGCCATGATGTGGCTTTGAATTCCACATGTTTATTTTGATAAATATGGCAAGATATCAACACGTGCAACATATAATTATGACATGTCGTCATAGACATTTATTTTGGTTTATAATTCATTTATTTTGCACAGGTGTGATTGCTCAAACATTTGGAATATGTCAAAATAACATATATCACTTTATGGTAAATTGGTGAGCTCAAAAATCAATTCAATATAATAATAATAGTAATAATAGTAATATAATGAATTTTATTTGAAATAATTAATATACACCATGTGATTTTAAAGATAATACAATATGTGATGAGGATAAAATATTAAAATAATTTAGATAGACTATAGTGAGAAACTTATGATTTTTTGAGTATACCCTATCCATAACATTGTCCCAAAAGTTTGATTCCAAATAACATACCATTTATTTACACCTCATATTATATTACCTAAAAACAAAATTTTCATATAATATATTTCGTTTTATATTTTATCTTCATTGTTTCATTTTGGTCATCTTTTGAACACTTGCACTAACCTATCATTAGAATGACAAAGATAGTTTTAAATGGTAAGTCACAAAATTATAACCTCAATGTTAATGAGGATTTTGTAATGTTTTTGACCTCCAAGTTAATTACGTGCTTCATTGATGGTTTCACTTCCGGAATGAAATCAATTGCTTATTTACTAATTGGAAGTGCACATATATATTGGATTTCAAACCCTGAAAGTCAAGTGGATATGGGATTAACCTTAATATGGGATTTGTAGTCAAACGACCCTCAAGAATGCAAGGGCAATGTTTTTTTTTTGAAGTTGGACGGGATGGGCAACAATTTTCAGTCGGGTTCAAAAAATTCTTTAGAGGGGCGCCCCAGCCCTAGCCCGGATCTTACACCCCTGAAAGTTCGTGAGGGGTTATTTAACGTCCGCTGAGATTAATTTCTTAAAAATAACCGGATTAGTAATGATAGGTTCGCAACGCATGATGCACCCACTTGCTTCTATACGAGGCATTTATTTATTTATTTATGTACAACTCCCTTTGTATTATTGCCTCAAGTATTAGATTAGACTAAGATTATTTAGAGCTATTAAAACTTGGTATTTTTGAAACCCTTGCGACAAGGAGCTGAAGACGTAAGGTAGTGTCTAAAGTGGTTCATCTCATCCACAAAAATGAATGAACTCTCTCTAATGAAAATACATGAGTGTCATGAATCCCTGGCCATATAAACGAGTGTCGTACTAACGAGGGTAGACTGTACAAGACATTTGGGCCCCCCCAGATCCCTAGCAGGCTACCCCCACAGACCTCCAGCCCCAATGCTGGACACGTGGGGCTACTAAGGGGGACTAGTCACAGAGAAGTGTCGGGCTAATGAGAGAGTAGTGTACGGCTAGTGAGAGAGTAATGTCGGGCTAGCGAGAGAGTAGTGAGAGAGTAGTGTCGGGCTAGTGAGAGACTAGAGAAAGACCACTACATAGACTTTTGAGGGAAGAAACCCCGAGAGGGAGAGTGAGAGAGAGACAGAGACAGGCGATTTCGGTGAGTCAGCTTCGAGGACGGGCATCGATGTCTCACCGGAAGCGGCTGGGAGCGAAGAGATCTTCGTGCTGAGTGAAGGAATTGAGAAAGGAAGGAAGCTAAGGGAAGGCAGGGAATTAACGGAATGGGATGAGCAGGGAAGAGCGTGAAAAATTGTTGGGAAGAATTGTTGGAGGTGAGTGCGAGTCTGAGGTCACCCCACAAGTCGGGTAGCAAGCAGCTGCGATTGTTTTTGAGCAAGCGTGAGAGAGCAATAACATCTCGGAGTGGGGAGGGGTGGTGGTCTGGACTCTGGTCTGCTGGTTGCAGCAGACATCGGCAGTGCAGCTTGGAATTTCTGTCGGTTTCTCGTGAAAGCTCTGAATTGACAAGAGCCGCGGGTGGCAGGTGGCCGGGACACAACTCAGAGCTGAGAGGAGCAGGAGGTAATATAGTTTCATCTTCGTTCGTTCGCCTGTCGTGTGCAGTTTGTGTCTGTCTGCAATTGCCATTGGTCTTTTAACTGCGTGTAGTGTCTCCGAGCTTATAAGTTCATGCACATGATCATCTCTTGACAGAGTTACTTATCCATATATACCTCAGTTCGTCAATATGTTTGTACGTACTTGTATGTATGTATGTGCGTGTGTGGGGCTTTACGACAACAACGTGCTGCGGAGGTGGTCGCCATCAGACTGCTGCACATTTGAAGGCCACGTACAAGTTGTTGATGCATTTACGATGCGCTGGAAAAAAATACCCAGTAGTGAGAGAGTCAGCGAGTCTAGTGTCCTTTTTTTTTCTTGTTTTTGTACTTTAAGAAAATAAAAGTAAAAATATTTATCCCTGTCAATTTCTGATGTCTGTCTGCCCGATAGATGCATGAGGAGCTAGTGATGCATCTTTGCACTCTAAAGTCAACTGGAGGAAGCTCGATCGTGTTGCGGTTGTTTTGCAGCTTCAAGGTGGCAGGTGATCCACAAGCGAAGCTTTTACTCTAGAAGGACACAAATATCTCTTGTGCTCTTACGCATACGGTCGTCCAACTTTTAAGGTGTGTGAAAACTTTTGCTCTGCTTCTTGCTTGAACATCAAGCATAGTGTTGTTTTGTGCTATCGACCGCTTGGGCTCCAAAATCGCGGAATTCTGGTACCTAACCCTTTGGTTCGTTGGAGAGCTAGATGTACGCAGGTAGCACACGAAATCGCCTCATAATCTGACTTTGCCGATGTACGTTTGCCTAACCCTGTTGTGAATTGTGTGTTCAGGGCTGTGGAGTATTCGATCCTTGTGGAGAACGAGAGGAGAAACCTACAAATAATTTGCGGTATGCCTGCATACAACCATCTCTTCTTTATAAATCGCTCCTCTCCATTTATTTGCTTTAAGATGTGAGATGTATCTTGGAATTGTGTCCCGGTGCAATGTTGAAGAATCAGAAAGACTCGTCACATGCTAATGGCACGCTGCTTCATCGGAGTATTCACTCTTCCTCCGCTTTGGGGACCAGAAGATTAGAACTAATTCATTGAACCATACTTTATAAACTATAGTTCGTGTTCAACCTTTCAAGTTTGCAGTCTTCAGTTTCTGTGGGCCTTGCACGTGAAATATTACTATCGAGGAACATGGGGAGCGGAGGACGACATGGCGCCTCAGAGGGCGGCGATAAGAGTCTGCAAAGGGGAACTTTCAAGAGATCCCATGTGTGTCTGTGTTTTTCAATCTGCTGGAATTGCTGACTGCTCATGCTGCATGTCTTCGTGTGGGAACCCCTGTCGACCAGCTTCCACATATCGAAGCACAGCTGACACATGCCCATCTTGTTACACACAGATACGCAGAGTTGCACCCTGACCAGCTGGACGCCATGTACGAAGAAAAAATTGAGCTCGACCATGTCACGGAACGAGATAGACGACCAAAAATAGATTTTACATGCATTCTTTTCCTGGTCTCGCGCTTTACCTTGTGTAGTGCCAGGAAGAGAATTGAAGTTGTCGGTATTGGCAGGCGACAATAAAGGATTAGTGAAGAAGTGTGAAGAGTATTATAGTTGTCGGCATCCCCAGGTCGTTGACAACTTCAATGATCTTCTTCCCCAATCCTTTAACGCAACCTGTTGATACCTACAACCTCAGAACCTCAGAACCTCAGAACTTCAGAACCTCAAGGTTTAGGGGTTCTATTGGAAGGACGTATTAGGTCCTATTTTAGGACCACAGTGTGCATCTGACTGTTATCATCCGTCTTGTAATTTGCAGACCCAATACCCTATGCACCTTACTCTATTCAAGGATAATTTGCAGCAACATGTCTATAATGATGTAACTGAAGCAATGACGTCATGCTGGGAACTGGAGCAGGCACTTCGCACCGTTACTGGTAGGCAGTGGCTGATGAATGAGGTAACGTCTGGGTTGATTTCTGCACTCGTAAGAATTATGGTTAGGTGATTTCTGTGAAATCAACACATTTGTTCGTCATCTTTGCAATTAGGCCACATGTTGATCAATCTTCATAGTAGGTACTGTAATATTTTATTCACCAAATCCCATAAGAGGAAGCACAAAGGTTTAGATTGTGCACAAGATCAAGGTTTGTATGTCATTATATTTAGTGAAACTTTTGCAGGGGATTCTCTTGCAGTAGGGAGCTGGAGATTTTTGGACTCGACGGATGGCGGCCAGGGTTTGGTGAGGCTGCTGTGAGGGAGCTCTGCAGGTTGGAATTTGGAGCTGCACCTGAAGCAGGTGCAAGACGGTTACTAGGAGATATTTGTTGTAGCCACTATGGAGTTTTGAAGTATTTGGAGCTGCGGCGATTGTTTTTCATAGCCGCACTGTCGAATTCGGGGAAGAACAACAGGGGGCTGATAGCTCTGCATTATGCAAAGGCGAAGGTGAGAGGGAGGACCTTCGAATTCAACCTTTGTCATGTGTCAGCTTTGTACGAGTGATATCTGTTTAGATGTGCTCCTGTGAGAGTCTCAATCAGGGTAGGCCTTCAATTCATGCATGTGGTGTTACTCTCTTTTCTGTTTGACAGGAAGTGTCCGTACACGACACTGCTTTTGTTCGCCATGAACAATACATACTTTTGTGTTAGTCTCATTGCCATCGTGAAGAATTTTCTCAGAATGATTTTGATAAGTATTTGTAGCATGTTGGTTGGGCTCAGAGAGGAAGTCTTGAAAGCTCGGCATTGTGCAAAAGCGAAGGTGGGAGGACATCCGTCATGTGTTTGCTTTCTATAAGTGACATCTATTCAGATGTGCTCCCGTAAGAATCTCAATCAATCAGAGCCTTCCATTCGTGCATGTGATGTTACTCTCTTCTGGGTTTGACAGGCTTTGTGGTGACATGACAAAGTTTTTGTTTGCTTTGAACAATTCATACTTTTGTGTTGTCCCATTACAATGGTGAAGATTCGTCTCAGCATGAGTATGATAACCATTGCAATATGTCGTTTGTGTTTGGAGTGGAAGTCTTATAGGCTTCGTATCGCATAGTGGTGACACATGACAGCCAAAAGGTGAGAGGACTTTCAAATTTGGCAGTCATGTGTTAGCTATCTACGAGTGACATCTGTTTAGACGGGCTCTTGGAAGAGTCTCAATTAGGAACTTCCGTTTGTGCATGTGATGTTACTCTCTTCTGGGTTTGACAGGAATTGTCGTTACAGGACACTCCTTTAATTGTCTTTGAACAATTCATACTTTGGGGTTTTCTCATTTCAATCGTGAATAATCTTCTCAGCATGAGTACAATAAGCATTGCAATTTGTTGTTTGTGCTCAAAGTGGAAGTCTTGTACCTGAGCTTTGCTTAATAGTACGGCAAGGTTAATCTTCATGTGTTCTTGGTGGACATGATATCTCAAGGGTTTTCGCATCATTGTCTATGTGCATATCTATATAAGATTTTGCATGTGAGACACTGGATAAATTGTATTGAGAGGCCACAATGAGTATGCCAAGCTCATGTGACCCTGCAAATTAGGCACAGGTCACATGATGTTGTTTGCCTTTTAGTAAGCCAGTACAAAGTTTCTAAATCTACTTTGATTTGCACTGTGCAGCTCTAGAATCAACAGCGTTGGTCGATAAATATCACAAAATGACAAGCTATCAAGTGTTGGAAGGGTTTTTTATGTTATCGGGGTGGTTAATAATGGGCTATGGTGTGGCTCTGCCATAGGGTGTCTTTCTCGCTGTTATTGACACACTGAAAGGGGCGGTCCTCTCTGGCAAACAATTGTAGTTTGTTCCCTTCACATCTTTCACAGGTGTGACTTACCGTGCGATTCAAGAATGACTGCGGCACTCTACATTGGTTCTGTACACATTCGTGTCGATTAAACTCTAGGAAAATAGATTGCAAAGAACCTTGATCTTGGTGGATATATGTGAGGTCATGTGCGAGTTTACAATGTTAACACTTTTGTCACAAGAGCCAATGAAACACATGGAAACTGGGTGGATCATAATTGCACAATGAAGAACAAGAAAGGAGCTATCTCTATCCGGAGAGGGTGATGAAAAGGAAGTGGAGAGATGGAAAGAATATGGAAGCAATTGGAAACGCGAATTTGGAATTGGCTTATGTAGTGATCAATGTGCAAGACGCGCAACACTTCTGTGTCATAGGAATTGCAGGAAAGGATATCACACTTCCAGATTAGAGTTATAGCGAACACCAGCAATGATGCACCAAGATGTGGGCTCGCATCGGACCACATGGATTTAGACGAAAACACTCTTCGCATTTTGTCCAAAACAATGGTATATGACAAGGACGACACGAGGATGATGGTTTAGGGTACATGGATTTGGATGCAAACATTGTTCACTTTTTGTCCAAAACAATGGTGGATGATAGGGACGCCACGAGGATGAAGGATAAGGTCTAGGGTTTCTTCACGGCTAGGACACAGAAGGGAGAGAGGCGTTGCCGTGTCTTGGGAGTGCTAGGAACGTCGTCGCCAGTATCGTGAGGCAGGTAGTGTGAGTGCGTGCGGAAGGAGGGGGGTTGTTGAGGAGGCGAAGTTTCCGTTATAGTCAAGCCCAGGCCGTCGCTCATTTTCTTTGAGAGGCCGTTGGTGGAAGTGTCCAGAATAAGATTGGTAAGGTTTGAGCTTATTCCTACTATGTGCGGTCATCGTTTTGGCTTTGATTGGCTTGTGGTGGACTACTCATCATGCATGCGAGAGATTTTTGAAGGCTAGGGCTCTGTTTACAACGTGCTTTGAATCAATAACTCAAGAATCTCTTAGATTTCCAAGAAACGGGCTACCTCACATGTCTTGGGAACTAGTCTCCCGGCAGTAGTGGTGGGTGGGTGTGAGCCCAAAATTGATACCCACATTGGTTGTTAACACTTGTAAAACATTACAAGTGGTGTTTTGGTGATTTATGATTATTCACAAAAATATAAAAAGAGTGAAGCTTGAAGAAAGCTTAGTTTGAAGCATTAGGCTTTTGTGGAGTGGATTTAAGTAGGAGAAGGACAAACCTTGGTAAAGTGTAGTAGGTAGAAAGCCAAGGTTAGTTAAATGTTTGAATTAGGATCATTGTTTAAAAATTTGAAGAACTCATTTCTTGGCAGTAACTCTAGTTTTCATGAGGATGAATGTAGTGTGTGAACTTTTGGCGATGGCTTACGTCGAGGTGATAACTTTGTATGAGTTTTCATTAACTACACATTTCATAAAATAGAATTTGTATTTTTGTGGTTAATCTACAACTCCAATTTTTATCTTGGGGGATCATGGTTTATTTATAGTTGTGAATGAAGCATTGAAGTCTATGAAATATACTACAATTATGTAGTATTAAGTGTATTGAATTTGTACTTCAAGGAAGGTTATTAAATGTTACATTTTTAGGGATTGGGGAGTATGTTGGAAAAATCTTGAAATAAGCATGATAGCCCCTATCTAAATACTCAATCAATGCATGTTGCTAATAGGAGTGCAGTAAGGATTGCTATTATCGAAGTTGATATGTTTGCGTTTGGTATTGGCTACTTTCATGACAATTTGTGTGTAGTTGTTTTGATGGATACTTTCATTGTGAGGTGTGGAGATTTTAGGTGGTTGTCGCTCTGAAAACTTTATGTTACATGCTTTATGTTACATGGATATATGCAGATGGAGTGACCACTTTTATATGTTTGGAACCACACATATTATCCCGTCTTTGGACATTTGTTGGCGATCGAGACAATTTGGTTTTCTAGCAAACATTTCATCATGGCGAAGCTTTTGCAATTGTTTTTTGAGCAACTATCAAGGGTTTGGGATTTTATTGGCGCTTGCTTTATGATAATTTGGACATATTGGCAAAGAGGGACCATTTACAAATATGACGTTGGCGGTTTATTGCAATGGCAGAAGGAAGAAATAAGGAGACTTGAAGAGATTTCAAATGGAAATGAAGTATTGAATGAGAAGCAATGTAGACATGTTCTCACCAAGCTTAAGAAAGTCGTAGAATGTGTTGGTTTGATGATCGCATCGAGTTCCGAGGTCCAAGAGTTTGGTGTTGCAGTTGAGGAGCTATGTTGCATTACACAAAAATTGGGAGTTGTGGTGAGCGAATGCGCGAATCGGAATGGGTGTGGAGCAATTGCATTCCAAATGAATAACAAGGAGGCTTTTCGAGAACTTGTGTCCGATTTGAGGTGTTGTTGGGAAGTGATATTTGAGATGCATTTAGCAAGCCATCCAAGGACGAATTCTGCCATGTTCATCATTGATCTTGACATGCCCACATTAAAAGAGATTGAGGATGATGAAAATGTTCTTCAAGAAAGGCTCAAGGATGGTAGTAACTATGAATGGAGAGAATACATATTGCGAAGATTGGGGGACTTGCAACTAGAAGGTGGAGAACTTGATGGTGTGGAGATTCCAATTGTCATTGATTCAATGAAACCAAAACTTCTTAAACAAATTGGGAAAGGAGCATATGGTTCGGTGTATGAATCAATATGGTTGGGATTGCAATGTGCAACAAAGATTTTGCGAGCTCCAGATGGAACCTCAAGTTTTCGCAAAGAAGTTGGTATTTTGGCAGGCTTGAGCCATCCGAATCTCATCAAATTCATTTATTGTGGAGAAGGTGGGAGCATAGACGAGTTATGCCAGGAAAACGAAGGAAAGTTTTTGTATTTGGTGATGGAGTTCATGGACATGAGCTTGAGTGACATGTTGAAGAAGGAATCCAAACGGTTATCATATCTTCTTGCAATTGATATCATGCACCAAATTGCAAGTGGCATGTGTTATCTTCATGACATGCATGTTGCTCATCTTGATTTAAAGCCGGACAATGTGCTCATGAGACCCAATTCCATTAAAGGAGGAAAATTGAATTCTAGTCGATTTTTGGTAAAGTTGGCTGACTATGGTACTTCCAAAATTGATGTTCAAAGCAAAGTTTGCAAGAAACAAAATTGCGACTGTGTTGGTACAACTAAGTATATGGCACCGGAGATAATTCAAAAAAATCTTGAATCTAATGCAAGTCTATTCCAAGCTGATGTATGGTCCTTTGCTATGACATGTTCAGAGATCTTGTCACAAACTGCTCCGTATGGAAGCAATCATGTGCAAACCAAAGACATTTTGGAAAAAATTAAGGAATTTGAGAGGCCACAATTGCCAATGAATTGTGAAGAGCTTACGAGGTTGATCGAGGAATGTTGGGCCGAGGATCCTTTACAAAGGCCGGCATTTTCTGAAATTTGTGAAAAATTGATTGGTTTGAAGGAAATGTTTTTGAGAGGGACATATTCAGCAAGCCTACATCCGAAGTTTGAAAAGGATGGAGCCTCGCTCCAAAAGAACTCAAGAATTGAAAAGGCAAAGGAGGTGAAGGAGGAACTCATTGTAGAGGTACGAACCATTTTGGTGTTGAAATATCTAATAAACTATTCATTTATATATATACATATATATATATATATAGCTTGTCATTTCTATCGATTTAGATTAAATGTAGGTCTTTGAGGATGTAATTTTGAATCGAAATTATCTTTTGATTGCATGCGTTGTTCATGTAGGTGAATGAAGCACCAATGCAAGTTAATAACATTGGTCTTGAGCGAAACCTTAGAAGAATCAAGGATCGCCTCAAGGAAGTGAGGATTTTGGGTCTCATTGGCATGGGTGGAATTGGGAAGACTACATTGGCAAAAGTCATATTTGATGAATTGAAGTCTACATACAATGCATCATGTTTTGCCAAAGACTTGAAGAATAGAAGTGATTCCCTTGGAATTTTATGTGACATGTTCAACGACTTTAAATATCCTAAAAGTGTGCCAACAAATTTGGTGGATGCACAAGACATGTTGAAGCAATTTATGGTTGGTAAGAAGGTTCTCATAATATTGGATGATATAAGGGATCAAGATCAACTAGATGAGCTTCTCCGTCCGGAGATTTTGTGTGACAACGCAGGCATCACATTGATTATAACAACCCGCCATTGGGACAAGATTAAATATCATGTCGGCGAGAATGGCAAAATAATGGTTGACACATTGGATAGAAATGCAGCAGAGGAGCTTTTTATCCTTTATTCATGTGGGTCCAAAGGTAATTTACCAATTGAATTTCGTGATATAGGAGGAAGAATAGTGAAAGCTTGCAGTGGCTTGCCTTTAAGCCTAAGAGTATTGGGTGCATTTTTGCGGAATAAAAGAAGGTTGCGAAGCTGGGAGCGAGCATTACAAAGAATTAAAAGGGGAAGATATTTGGATGGTAACACTGAAGAATTTGAAGACACGGAGCTTTGGAGCACATTGAAGATAAGCTTTGATGAATTGGGAATTGATGAAAAATATATGTTTTTGGACATAGCGTGCTTCTTTTGCAAGGACGTGTGGCCTACAGGCATGTCAAGAGATAGAGCCTTGCATGTGTGGACCATTAATAATATCCCCCAAATTAAATCGTTTAATACATTGATAGAGCAATCATTGATAACTGTTGATATTTTAACACACATAGAAATGCACGACCAACTACGTGACATGGGACGAATGATTGTGGAAAGGGATGAAGAATTCTTGGGCACTCGAGTTTGGAGCGTTGATTCGATTTGTTCAACTCAATTTACAACCAAGGTATGAAATGTAATGAACGATTTGTATGACAATGTTTGTTTCATGCTGTCTTTGTAATTTCTATACAAACAAAACATGTAATTCCATTTAGATTTCATTGGACCGTTAGTTTCATGTTTATGACAGTTGAGATGCTCATAATCAATGTTGATTCTTATATAGTCTTTGGAATGATTCACTTTATTCCATCTATTTGCAAAACAATGTATGATTGTATTGATAAACTATTTGTTTTGATATAATTTTTACATCTTGAAAAGCAGGGAACCAAGAAAGTTGAAGGTATATCATACAAAACATCTCAATGCCATTTACATGATCGGAATTATTGCTTAGACTTGGATCTAAGCAATCTTCAATTATTGACATTTCATGATCATATCAACAATGCATTAATTAGTTTTCGACTATTCAAAGTGCTCCTTTCACAAGTTCAAGAACATTCATCTCAATTGAAGGCCATATTTATAAATGGTAAGTTTCAAGAATTCCCTAAGCAACTATGGCAATTGCATTCTTTAAGAACCTTAGATATACAGGGTTTGGAAACGCTCGAAGCCTTGCATGAGGAACTTGGAAACTTGACTTCCTTGACACACTTGAATTTGACACAATGCAAAAGATTGAGAGCATTACCCAAGGGAATTGGAAACCTCACTTCTTTGACGAAGCTTGATTTGGATGACTGTTCAAGTTTGACAACATTACCCAAGGGACTTGGAAACCTCACTTGGTTGACGGTGCTTAATTTGCGCGCGTGTTCAAGCTTGACAACATTACCCAAGGGACTTGGAAACCTTACTTCTTTGACGAAGCTTGATTTGTATGCATGTTCAAGTTTGACAACATTACCCAAGGGACTTGGAAACCTCATTTGGTTGACGGTGCTTAATTTGCGCGCGTGTTCAAGCTTGACAACATTACCCAAGGGACTTGGAAACCTTACTTCTTTGACGAAGCTTGATTTGTATGCATGTTCAAGCTTGACAACATTACCTGAGGGACTTGGAAACCTCACTTCATTGACGGAGCTTCGTTTGTCATATTGTTTAAGCTTGGAAACATTACCCGAGGGACTTGGAAACCTCACTTCTTTGACGGAGCTTTATTTGGGAGATTGTTCAGGCTTGGATACATTACCAGAGGGACTTGGAAACCTCATTTCTTTGAGGGTGCTTTATTTGCGGGGATGTGAATATTTGAGAACATTACCCGAGGGACTTGGAAACCTCACTTCTTTGACGGAGCTTTATTTGGGAAGATGTTATAGCTTGACAACAATACCCGAGGGACTTGGAAACCTCACTTCTTTGACGAAGCTTGACTTGACAGGATGTCCAAGGTTGACAACATTACCCAAGGGACTTGGAAACCTCACTTCTTTTTGACGGAGCTTTATTTGTGCAATTGTTCAAGGTTCACAACATTACTAGAGGGACTTGGAAACCTCACTTCTTTGAGGGTGCTTAATTTGGGCAAGTGTTCAAGCTTGACAACATTACCCGAGAGACTTGGAAACCTCATTTCTTTGACGAAGCTTGATTTGTATGCCTATTCAAGGTTGACAACATTACCAGAGGGACTTGGAAACCTCACTTCTTTGACGGAGCTTGAATTGGAAGGATGTTCAAGCTTGACAACATTACCCGAGGGACTTGGAAACCTCACTGCTTTGACGAAGTTGGAATTGGCAAGATGTTCAAGCTTGACAACATTACCCGAGGGACTTGAAAACCTCACTTCTTTGACGAAGCTTGATCTCTCATATTGGTCAAGGTTGACAACATTACCCGAGGAACTTGGAAACCTCACTTCTTTGACGGTGCTTAATTTGCGCTATTGTTCAAGTTTGACAACATTACCCAAGGGACCTGGAAGCCTCACTTCTTTGACTGTGCTAATTTTGGGAGGATGTTCAAGCTTGAAAACATTACTCAAGGGACTTGGAAACCTCACTTCTTTGATGGTATTTAATCTGAGCAAGTGTTCAAGCTTGACAACATTACGCAAGGGACTTGGAAACCTCACTTTGTTGACAACGCTTAATTTTGCGAGTGCTTAATTTGCAAGAGGCACAACATTCACCCATTTATGATAGGAATTTCCGAAATAGTTAACGGATCTCCAAACCTTCACAATGAACAATAGCAACGAACTTGTGAATTAAGAGTAGCTTCAAATTCAAAAACTATCTATGTAAGTGTATTTAGAATATTTCCGAATGGCTCATTCCTTCAATGTACACCATCCTATACATGATACACAATAACAATGATCAGTTGATGTGCCGAAAGTTGATTTAGTTACTGTAACTTTGCAAATTGCACATTGTTATAGGGTTCAGTAGCATCTTTGCAACAACAACTATGATTTGTTGGGATCTATTGTAATTTGTCCTTCACAAACCTCATAGCGAGGAGAGATATCAAGGACAATTTGAACTCAATATGCCACGGAAGCGTATTAATAACATCTACAAGCAACTTCAATCCAAACTCATCCCTTAGTTTCACTGTAACTTAGCTTAGTTGCGTTTGCACATAGGCTTTCACATCACATGTGCATTATCTAAAGGGTGGTGTTCTAGTTTAGTCAACTCAATTCTCAGTGTACTCAGGAAAAGAAGAAAACACCTTAGGTTGCATCACGGACAACCGTGATCAACATTAAGCCAACGGGCTCACATTCACGCCGGTACCCGGATACGGGCATAATTCTTTTCTTTTCTTTTCTTAGACACGGGCCTTACACTCCTTGGGCATCAATTCCTTGAATCAATTCACAAGTGCATTTTCAAGGTTTCTTTTATTATTGCAATAATAAAATAAACCATAAATCATCAAATATTATGTTCTCAAAAATGGACCTCTACCAAAGAGGTTAAAGATTTAAAAATCTTCCCTATTTGAGTTTGACATGGAATGCTTACATGTTGAAATGCGTTAAGCATGTAGATATTACATGTTTACAAAACCTTGGTTTTCAAAACTATTGAAACTTGGATTCCAATATCAAGTGAAGCTTAATTTTGGAATCCATCAAAGCTATGAAAATCCCCTAAACCTTGGAATCTCCAACATGAAAGTCATCAATGCGGAAACTTTTATATGAATATTTGTATTGATAAGGTACAAGCATAATTCTCAAATGTTATGATGGAAAGCAATTCCAAATAATCTACTCATAATTTTATATTCACTTAACATTCACATGACAATGTTTGAATACTCATTTGGCCTCTTCATTGCCTATTGGAGTTCCAACAAACATATTTATGAAGTCCACTCTCTTTATTTCTTGATAACATGGTCACTCGCAGTGCAACGTACCAACAAATACATTATCTTCTCCAAGAGAAGTGTCAAGTTGGATTCTTCCCCAATCTACTTCTTTGCATGTTCAAATATGTTATTGAGAAAAAGACAACAACTTCTTAATATTCCAAATTCAAATGTGGCGCAAGCACGGTCATAGCAATTTCTGTTGGTAAATACTTCTTCAAGAAAAGTCTACATATTTTAGAAGAGGGTGCAAGTAATGTGCAAATAGGTACATTGAACATATAATGAAAGTTTGTTTTAAATATGATAAAATTGAAATAAATTGATTTCTTCTACAAATGCTTGTAATGTTGCCCTTGAGTTTATAATTTATTCAAGGAATATGAAAGAAAATCCACCTTCAAGATATTTGAGGTTGTGAAATCTATGTCCAATACCAAATTTAGTCATTACCTTTGGAGCATAACTTTTAATGATGAGGTTTAAAGATCTCATCTTAATATTTTGTATTTGAGTACCTAACACAACAATAAAGGGCGCCATGAAAAAAATCCTAAATCAAAAACACTTTGCTATTAGTTTTGGGAGTTTGAGCCGAAAAATTATGGAATTAGTATACCGGAGCGGTTTTCCGTATACTTGACCATGCTTGTTCCCATTGACAAATCTTTGTTGCATGTTAAACTTCAAAAGAGTAATGTGCAACAAAATTCTCTAGCTCTCCAATAGTTCGAGGATGTCACCAATAGTTTGAGGAGGTCACCAATGCACAACTTTGAACATCTAGCAATATCTTCAAATTAAACTCTCAAACTAAAATCTTTCACATAGAGAGTGCAAGGCAAAAACAAGTAAGTCTTTGACCAAAACTAAGAGAAAGACCTAAAAACAATTTGGAGAGCTTCTCAAAATGCAAAAATGTTGAAAATTGGGAATTCCAATTTTGAAAATTATAAAACTTCCTTCTTTTTAGTGCAAGCACAAAAATATTATGGAATTAATGCTATGAGAATTCTCATAACAAAATGTCAAAGCAAATAGCCATTATCATAAGAATTAAAAAGTTTGGAGATCTCAAGTTTCCAGGGATTAACAACTCATAGACCAAATCTAAATTTTTTCCTCTTGGTTGAGGGGAAATAAAGATGTCAAGTTTTGCAAGAGAGCAAATGTTATGTGTGAGCAAGAATTCCCCCACCCTTGAGTGCGTCCTAGTCCAAGTAAGAAATTCTCTTTCACAATTGCTAGCTTGACCACTTACAAACGTGCTTTCATTCCATTCACTTAATAGTGAAGTGGTGTGCATAACATCCTCTTCCCTTTATTAAAACATGCAAGTGTTTAAGAACACTCACATCACATTACAACATCAATGCGGTGCATTGTTGGTTTTCCCAATGATTGCCCCTACTACTTTGTTGCCTATCCCTTAAATTAACAAGGCAATCCAACTTAAGAAAGGCTCCCGATGCATCCCTCACCAAAACTCCATCTCTCTTGGACGTGAGGTGTTTGCTTAAGTTGATGAAGTGTTGATCGCAGTTGCCCTCCTCTCCTCCCAGACTTCAAAGCGGGAAACTTAGTAGTGTGAGTGTAGAACGAAGAGCGGAGAGCAGAAAGCAGAGAGTGGAGAATGAAGAATGAAGAATTATGATGGACAATTTTGATAGAAAGAGTGCCTATGACCATGGAATTTGGAGATGTTTTGAGTTCAATTTGTTGAAAAGGTACCCCAATCCCATGGAGATTATAACTTAATATAATTCCATCAACAAGTAGAACGTGAAGGCGTGGAAAAATGTATTTCTTAAGAAAGGTCTTGTAGTGTGGTTTCTAAATGGTTTAGGATGAAATTAGGGCTAACGTCAGCAAGTAGAATCAAACATCAACATAAGATAAAGAACGAGTTGAATGAGGATTTGCAAAAGGTAAATGGAAATAAAACAAATGAACTAAAAAAAATCAAATAAAAACATAACATATGAGCTTGAGTCTCCAAACCCACGAGGCCTAGTCAATAGCTTAGACTATCATGTCTATTACTATCTCTGCCCTACTCGGCTTCTATGTCTAGGAAATCCAAGACTAGGTTGTTGAAAGGGCGGATGCAAGTAGGAAATGAAGACGGTGCCTCCGCGAAATGATGGGCAAACTCAACAGCATACGAAGGGAGCTCAAACGTCGTTAAAGGGGTTGCAGACATGTCCGCAGTGAAAACACAGATCGAGCTTTCCTTTGGAACTCTGAACATACAAGACCGTGAGCCCAAATTCGTGTGCTCACTTGGGTGTTAACCTTAGAAATCAGTAGAATTAGGAGCTTGAATTTTATTTATGGTGAAAAGAAACATAAAAAGAGTGATGCTCGGGGTTTGGATTATGATTAGGTGTTAGACGGGAAGGGTTAGCCGCACACAACTTATTGGTAAAGGAGGAGATCAAAAAGAGGTAGAGTTGGTCTTAAGGCTAGATTGCATTATAGTTTGGAAGTTATTAATTAGTCGAGTTAAGTGTGAGCCGGGAATTACTAAGATAGAAGACAATTAGGGACAAGGGCGGGGGTTTTAATTGAGAGTTTTCGCAAGGCTTAGGTTAAAGTGCTTAGAAGGGGGAGTTAATGTTCATTTTGGGAGGGTTGGTTAGGTGGATGATTAGGGAACGGGGAGGATAGGAGGGGCCAGGGGGCTCAACTCTCGCTCTCTACTGTTTTTTCCGAGGTGTGGGAGCGGCCGTGCGGCTCAACAGGGGAGGAGTCCAGCCGAGGAGGCTCAGCCAACAAACACTGGTGGGTTTTTGAATGTTTTTTCCCTCTCTGCATTGCAATGGGGTGAGTGGGTAATGGGAGGAAGGACCTTCTGCGGGGATTACATTGTGGCTGAATTGCCTCCAGCCTGAAAGGGTGGATGGTTGGACCGAGGGAGCGATCCTAGATTCAAAAGGGCGTTGTTGTCATCCCCGGGTGGGTTGAATTCCCCAAGGGCGGGGTAACACGAATTTAAAATTCCATAGGTTCGGTACAGCAGCTGTAAAACCACCGAATCGGAATACAGGGGCATGTTGGGCATTGTGCGAAACAGAGGGTCTCACATTAAGCGAGAATGAAAGAATTGCCGTGATGAAAATGTGGGAGGAGGGCGAATTGGCCACCGAAGCACTACCCCCGCAACACAATGCCGTGCGCTTTCGGTTGTACACTGATGGAGGAATCCAGCAAGGAGTGTTGGTCAAAAAGATGAGTAAGAGGTTGGGCAGATGCCATTCCGGTAGAAGCTCCTTGCAGCTGAGGTCTGGTGGCCAAACGCGGAGAGCAGCAAGAGACTGCAGCTGTGAAGTAAGGCCAAGCAGGTGTTGCTCTTCCGAGAGCTGAATTTTTCCTCGACTAATGGACGAGGTAGGCAGCGGATCGTTGGCCCCGCTGGGCTAAGGAATTGTCATCACAGCTACCAATCAAGGTTGTTTATGAGAGGGGATCTGATGAGGAAGTGCCGCCAGAATGGGCAGTGAAGCCTTCGGGATCTAACTACCGGGTGGAGTGAAGGTGTGGTTCACGTTCTGTTTAGGCTACTCACAAGGGGAACATGCCTCAGGCTGTATGAATCAGGGGCCAGGGGAATATGATTCAGAGGCATTCGGCTCCAACCGCGGCTAAGGGTGACGGGTACTGACGGGTGGACTGTACCAGTTCTGGCTGCCAACCAGCAGAGGCCGAGACCCACTGGTGTGGATTTTACTGTGATTTTTAAGTACTAGGGTAAGGCTCGACATTTAGAATTAGTGGTAGTGGTTGGGATTAGGTGTAGGGCAGATTGAGGGCCTATCGTAAGCTTAACCGTGTTGTTGGGTACACGAAAGGCCCTTGTGATTGTGCTTAGGGTAACTTGGGGGTTTAGTGTGTAAATTCGCCCGGAATGTGGCCAAGAGGTGATGATGGTGACAAAAAGACTAATGAGTATTTTTTAATGCTCAGAGCTCTTGCCAGGAAAATAAAAAATCTTACATGTTATATCTAAATTGTGGAGCATTGGAGCTAATTCTAGGGACTTAAGGTCTTACACAATTACATGTGAGCCACGAGCTCTCACCCGGACTACGACGCATAAGGGTGGGGATTTGTGGCTGACAAGGACGAGAAATAAAAACATAAGTACATGCAAAAAATTGCGATCCAAGAAGATAGAAATGCAAACAAACAAGTTAGAAGCCAACATCAAACTTACGCACATAACAAATCAAAATTCCACTTTGTCATCTTCCAAGGGGGGGGGAGTGAACAAAAACAGATCCTCATTGTGCAGCAACTTGTCGGGAAATGTGCCCCTGCTTAGGCTCACGCATGGGAAGAAGGAGAGACTTGAAGATGTCGATGTTCGACTCGAGCGCCATAATGTGGCGTTGAATGGAGCGGCAAACAATGACAGAACCCCTTAGAACACATAAAAAGTTAGAATAAGAAAATGAATGTGAAATGCAATAAGTACAAGAAAAAATAAAATATAGAAAAACAAACAGATGAAATTCAAAGAGATGAAGAACAAAGCAACGCCATATTGCCAATCCATGATAATGTCGTCCTTGTCCATGAGGGTGGAAGAAATGATGGAGAAGAACGCGTGACACTTTTCATGAGCACCTCTCCAAGGTACCCCGTCTTCCCTCATCGTTTGATTTTTCTTATCGGTGAAGATGTTGAGCCAACCATCTCTCTTGAGATTGTAACTCATGTCTTCAAAGTATAAGGTACAAACATTCAAAACGGATTCATTACGCACGAGGACCTTAATATAGAACTTGCGGGTCTGCATGAAATGTACACAATAGAATTAGGAATACGTGCATGAAAAAGACAAGGGTATAAAAAAATGGATGAAGACTAAAAAAATTTTCCAGTTCAGAATGATTCGTAGGCGATTGCAAATCGAGGTCATTCATGCCAAACCAGCCTTCAGCAATATATAAATCCTCAATGTGTACCCAATCATGAATTGATCTAGAGACATGAAGATCAATGATGTCGCAACCTTTGCTAACGTCCCTTAACTTATTTGGTCATTTATCAATTCTAGCAAGGGTCACAAACGCTAATTCTTCGCATTCCACCATGCTAATGGATAGCTCCTTATACCGCAGACCTTATAGTTCATAACAGGCAAACCAACCCTCCTACTTAGTTTTCGAGACTCACTCCTTAATCATTAACCAATTCTTAGATATGTGCTTCTATTCATGAAAGTCCAATCTTGTGTTGATCATCGTGTTGCCGAAGCAACACTATAGCAACCCAAAATATACTAGACAACTATGCCCTTACATTGGTCTAATGCCCATGGACGTTGTGTTGTTCGGTCTCGGGTGGGTGAGACCACACCACCTCACCCATATAAACCTTTAGGACTTTTGGCAAGGCCCCTATCCTACCATCAAGAAACCTTTTGTCTCTCTATCAAGAGTTGGGGCCAAATAGACAATGCCCCTTGGCCACTAGGGCTAGAAGCCTCTAGCAACTTCAAATCATCATAACTTCCTTGTATGATCTTGGATGCTAACAAGCAACCACTCCATCATCATCTACGTTTCATGTGGATGCAGATGGACCCCTCAATTGCCACATTCGGGCAAGCATTGAAGAAATTATGCATGTTCAAACATTGGCAGTCCCGGGAGCCACTCCCAGGCCACTACTGTACCAGGGCGCTGTCCCAAGACAACGTCCCACTCAAATTGCCATATCTCCTAGCTCACACTTCCAATTGAAGTGTTCTTGAGCATTCTAGAATCAGCACGCCATATGCTACGCATAGCTCATGGTCTTATCCTTGTGCCTCCTAGTCTTCATGGGTGGGAGGCGTTCCCAATGCCCCAGGCCTTCACCCACACTTGAATCATTTGGATCATCTCACCAACAGTGCCATAAGTCTTGGACGTCACTCCGGGGTCCCCCTTGTGCCCATGGTATTTGGGGCTCTCCTCATGGAGATGTGCGTGACAAGCGAACCACGTGAGGACAATGGGGTTGTCATCATGAAGGTTGGCATTTGCGAAGACAAACAAAGCCTCAAAGTATGTAGAAGATCAACCGCCAAGGGGATACCCAATTCTGTTGTTCTTAGCGCCTTTTGGTATGTTTTGTTATTGTAGCTTTTATTATTAAAAAAATTTCATGTGTGATAAAGTCGGATTAATCACCAGCATGACTACTTTACTTGTTGTTGGTGGAAAAGTGAGGTTGATGACTCACAAATCCACTATTATGTTGTTGGTTCCATAGATTACGAGCTATGGCCCTAATCCTTAAAGATTATGCAATAGGTAGAACCTATACATCATTTGTTACATTGGTTCCATTAAGTTGTATTTTGTAGTTCATCTAGTATATTAACACACTTAGCCATAAAAAACCATCAAATATATCATAAATCCTTGTTAGAAAAAAAACTCAAATCGGAAATTTAACTCGGTATGGTGACACTATCCTTCGGAACGTTAAAATCTGAAGGATTTGAGTTGTCACTTGACCTTTAAGAGACTTGTACGAGGCCCTAGAAAGTTGCGAGTTAAGAAGTGCACCAACAAGGTAAGGGGTGATGCCTAATGCATGAATATAGTAAAATAAAATGTGTGAAAAAAATTAACTAAATTAGAAGGAAGTTGTATAAAGGGTGGAACTTAAGCCAAGTCCCCCGCTTAGGAAATTTAAACACAACTAAATAAGGAAGTAGGAAGGGATTGAACGGGCGATCAAACTGTTGTTATTTCGTCCACTAAACTAAGGCTCGTATGAATCACACCCGGTTGGTGTATACCAGAGTCATCTCAATTCATAAGTTATGATTGCATTGGGTCCAAGGTTGGTACATCTGCGCTTAGACTAGGTCGTAGGTCGTAGGTCGTAGGTCTAGGTTAGAACTGGGTATAAAAAGGATTAGTGGATTTTAGAGCCATAATAGTCAAAACTAAGATCCAACCTCTAAAGGTGCTATAGCAAAATTCAATCTCCCTCACGGGGAAGTCACTCAGTAGGATTTTTGTGTACCACGTGCGGCGGAGGGGTATTTGTTTAGGGGCTATTTACCTCCAAGGCACGAATTAAAAGCTCCCTATAATTACATAATATTCTAAAATGGCCTATTTTTTTGTACCCTACCATTACTTATAATGCCCATGTCATTGAAATTTTTTGTAGTCTATATTCTTTTTAATTAAAAAAATTGAATTTAAGAATGTATGCAATGCAAAAGTGATGGGAAAAACATGGCAACAAAAAAATATAAACATTACGTACCATTGCAAAAACCAAGTACAACAACTTAAAGTGAAAATACAAAAAGAAGACTTAGGATGGAACACAACATGATTGAGTGTGTGTTTACAAACACAACAAGATTGTGTGTGTGTTCACAAACACAACACCCGCTCCATAAAAAAAATTTATTCAAAATCACTTTACATGCTAGTAAAGACCAAGACCATATAGTGTGAAACACTTTAAGCTTGGTCATGAATCTTATATAGTTTGTTCTGTCACAAACTTGGACAGTTGCTCTGAATTATTCCTATCAAGAGTGTACACCTCATTTGTAGAATTGTAGCTCATGGTTACCGTAGATATAATGCAATCTACATCAATCCATTTGCTATCCGTGTAATCATACTTAAATTTGTTACGGCCTGTATATTTTCTATAATATTGCAACATTACTTCGATGTGGGGATTATTAGGATTTCTCCTCCCTGATTCCTCCATTCGAGCAAGGAGGTCAACCGCTTGCCTAAGTACTCCAAATTGTTTCCCATTGCGCCGCTGCATAGCCTGCACCCTACCCACCCACCATGAACTGGAATCTACTCCGTTCAATATGTTAGTAGCATTTTCAGCTTTAACATCAGTCATTGAACGTCCCCTTTTTCGTCTGGCAGCGGATTTTACAGTTGGCAATAGCATTGTTGTGCTCCGTTGGACAAAATGCACCCCACAATCAGATCCTATAGATAACAAACTTGATCCACATAAAGATCTTGCTTGGAGACAATTATCATGGTTGTTGAAATGAATACTATGTTTAATTCTTGCTAATCTATCTTTGGATAGAAAAACATTATCATTGAGTTGCGAGACAAACGTTGACTTGTAAATGGAATGCCCATCAACTTCTACGGTTGGCAAAAATTTCCGGTTCTCTGTACTGAGGCTTCCAATTTCATCCATTTATGGGTGAATGATGAGTAATTTTTCATCCATCCCTCGTGAGGCATGTGTACGAAATTGATTCTACTAAACATACATCCTAAGATCCTTATTTTCAGCCCCTATATTATTTTTACTAAAAGGGAATGGCCCATATTTTATACCTACCTATTTTACTTGTAATGGGCTTATGTACTTTTAATGGACCCTTCATTATTTGGAATTCTTTTATAATTTTTATGTCAAATGATTTTAATCCTCCCTATATTATGCCGCACGTCGTTTTTAAAATGCACTAAGTGACCTCCCCGTGATCTCCCTCCAAAATCTAAGCATTCACCTTATACACCTACCATCCAGGTTCCACTTGGGCACCTACGAGTGCAGGCAACCTTCACCAAAGGGTTTGTGTGGGACTTTTAACCTTCCTTAGAGGGGGTGGCCCAAAAACGCCACATCAATACATAAACATTAATTAGAATATGACATTCACAAACAAATTCATTTAAAAGATTTCCAAATAACATTGTATGTTTTCCACATTATATGCAATACGTACAACTTCCATAGAAATTGAACCCATACCTCTTAATATGGCAATCAAAATAATATTGACAATTGTTTCACTCCAATTCGGAGAGCAAGGTTATCTCTTGCTAAAGCCCGTCCTGCTCTAAGCCAGCTTGTGCGATCCTCCGCCCATCTTATGGTATCTTCAGTTGTCACAGTTGTAAGTGTTGAGTGTTCTTCCACACGCCCATCAAATGCCCAAGCATTTTGTATGTATGGGTGCCCAAATGGAACCCATCGCCTGTATTAAGCATTGTAAATATTTTCCCCCAAAGTGAAAGAGTACCAAAAAAATGCAATTTGGACCTGTGAGCCCAAATTAGTGCCCACATGTTTCCCTAATTGCAAGAAATGGCTTGCACTTGGACTTTGATAGTGTTCAGTCAAGCGAAAAGATAAAAAGAATGAAAATTAGTTATTAGATGTGCAATTGAAATAGTTGTTGGGTTGGAGTTTGTGTTGGATTTTCAATTGGATTATTGAGATTAGTCATTGGTGATGATAGATTAGTAATTACATGTCATTTAGGATTTCGTCGATCGGTGTGAAGGGATGCCTTCTGCCGTGAGTTGGTTCCTATCAGAAACTCACTTAGGCTTGGTGCTTGTTCATTTAAGGCTTTGGGCTTGTTGCAAAAAGGGGGGGGGTTAGTTAGCGGTGTATCAGGCTGTTGGGATCTCGGAGGTTGGAAGGAAGCTCCATTGTTCACCGAGAGTCTTTCTCCCAGCTCTCTCTCTCTCTCGATATGCACAGACTAGGGGCGGCCGGAGCAGGCCCAGGGGAGAGGCGGCCAAGGTTGCGGCTGGAGAATGGTGATGACCTGCCGCAGTGATCCAGCAACCGAATGGGGTTGAGGGAATGCCGAAGAAAAACAAGCCAGCAGCTAGAGCAAAGGGGAGATGGGCCGAATTCCCCAGGGGTTTGGTTCGGTTGTCCCAGCACGAATTCAGCTGGTACAAATCAAGGTGGTGAGTGCTCACATTGCCTCAGAGGGGGGCGCCCGGGACTGGGAAAGCCAGAAATGCCATGACAAAAACTCTGGAAGGACTGGAAGGTAAGCATTCAAATTCAGGACTAGGAATGGGTGTCGGTAGGAGAGGGTCATTCAAACTCGGAGGATAGTGATGAACAGAAGAGGAGAGGACAGTTGTTTGGGTTCTAAATCACAGGGAATCCATGTCAAAGAATGCCGTAGAGCATGAATGGTATGGGAGTTAAGGGCCAGAGATTCCAATGCGACCTCTAAGCCCAAACCAGGGGAGCTGAGCGAGAGACCATCAGCCGAGAGGGGGTTGAAGGTTCGATAGCGGCCACAGAGGCAGAATCCTCCGAGGAAGGGATTTGTAGTACCTACGTGGCCGAGACTCAAGGGGTGGAGACTGAGACTTACACCACAAATAGGGTAGCTGCAGAGGGGAGCCAGCGCATTCAACCAATTCAAATTACATGCGCCTGGTAACAGAACAACCTGGGCGAGGCTGGGGCATTAGAATTAGAGTAAGTGGGAGATTAGGAGTGAATTATTAAGTGGGAATGAGATCAGCGTGGTGAGCTAGACAAACCAGCTGGGTAAGGGGTAGTTTGGGGTTTATTAGGGGGTGAATCATACTCACCTAATGAATCGGGAAGTGAGTAGAAAGTAGGTGTTGATTTAGGAGTGGTGGTTTAAAGAGTTAGACCTTGGGTGCAAGGGAAAAGTATTTCTAAATACTTGTGATCTAGCATTTTGGGAATAAAATGTGTGCATTAGATTATCATGATGCTTGACTATGGGTGGCTTAGCTAGGACATTAGAAGGGGCATGATAGCATATGTGAGCCTTTAGCTCCCACCTGGACCACATACGCTCAAGGGTGGGGGTTTAAGGCTGACATGACCGCATCTTGGACATGCGTGGTTCCCTTTTACCATGCATCCATTCATTATGCATATGCCTCCTGATCATGCATTGTCATGATCAACATGGCTTTCATGTTAAAGACCGTTCACCCACCATATGATGCCGCGTCCCGTGTCTTTGTTCCATATTGCCAAAGCTGCATAAGCTCGTCAACTAACAGCTCCAAAAAATGTCTATATTCTTTGCATTCACACATTTTGGCTCGGACATTATCATAGCAAGAATCACAAAATGCTTCTTTGTCACAAGCCACGGAGGCAAGTTGAAGTTGATAAGTGTCATGGGCCAAGTGGACCAATTTGATATTTTTTTTGCAAAGGGGTTCATTCCATCGGATGCAAGCCCTAATTGAATGGTCTAGGGGTCAGCTACAAAATTTGGCCACTTTAACTCAAAAAACCTCCGTTGTGGACTCTCAGACACCATCCTCATTTTCCCGTCTACACTTCTATTCTTTGAATGCCAAGTCATCAAATTTACTTGCGCTCTGTGCCAAACATTCTAGAGCTTGGACAACTGCTATAATAACTATAGTTAACTAGATTTTTTTTCAACACATTTTAGGGATCAACTATAGTCAACTAGAAAATTTTCAAACCGATTTGAAAACAAACTATAGTTGACTAAAAATATTTAGGTTCAAATTCAATAGAACTACAATTAACTAGAAGAAAATTACACAACTATAACTTGAGAGTCCCAAAATTTGTAAGGAGCCAGCCTGCAAAATTCTTTCATTTATCTCAAAAAATGAAAAGAAATATGTATCACAATAACTTTTTTAAGAGACCTCATGTAGCAATCAATGTTTGTCAGCCATACCCGCCCATATCAAGAAGGAATATAACCCACTGTTCCTTGCAGTAGTTGAACCCATTATACTCTAAGCTACGTATAACTAGATATAACTATAGTTAACTACATTTTTTGGCAGGTCAAATCATGAACAACTATAATTACGAAAGGCAACTAGTTAACTAGTAGTTGAATTAGTTGGTTAGTTGTCCAAGGTCTAGAACATTCATTAGAGTCATGGGTATATGGGGAATTGTCAAAGAATATTTCTTGGAACACGACAAGCTCCAACTTATCTGAATCTAGGTTGATGATATTTTGCGTTGTCTTCGATATCTTTGTTTGTTTTTCAAAATAATACACAACCCGCACACATGCATCAATTGTATTGTACCCAAATCCTAGTATTTGCATCTCCATGCTTGCTTTGTACTATGATTTGGGTAGATGATTGGCCTTCAGATGTACAGTAATCTCCCGCTTAAGTACGCACCCGTTTAAGTACGCATCCCGGTTAAGTGCGCAAATTTTTTGACAAAAAATAGGGTTCATACTTTATTGTTTGAACATGTCATGCAGTGTCATTTGCCATGAATAAATGAATTTTTTACAGTTGTAATTCAATGTCAGTTTGTTAATGTTTCACTAAAACGTCTCAAACCATCGTCGCAGTTCATCATACATATGTTCAACTTCTGTTTGAACATTAGAGCAAAGCAATTGGTCATCAATGTCGAGGACATTGTTGTGTAGAGCTTCAAAGCCTTTGAAGTCTGTAGCACTATCAGAGTCAACAAATGTCCCGATAAGTTGGATTTTGTTGTTGTATGTTCTCCCGGTTGTCCCAAACTTTCCGGATGGTGCCTTCACTGACTTCATACTCCCGCCCCAGTGCCCGCTTGCTTTTGGTGTGCTCGGTTTGCTCAACTTTGTAATGATCTCACATTGTTGGGCTTTGGTCAAGCGGGTTGCCTCAAGTTTCATCCGTTTCCCGTTGCAATTCATTGAATCAGAAGGTCTAGAAAGCAATATAAGTAAAGTACGCACCTACCAACTAAGTGCGCACCAACGGCTCAGGTTCAAAGTGTGTACTTAAGTGGGAGATTATTGTACACTCTTCAATCGGAGACTTACAAGATCATCTATGAAATTATTTGAGTATCTATGGACGCGACATGTGTTCACAAGCAATATTGTGGCTGCCAAACTGGACAATCTAGATCCTTCAAACAGGGATGTGCATGCAGCTTCATTTTGGAGAATGTCCTCATCATCCCATTCTAGCGGCAATCCAAGAAGTTTTTTTTCGTCCTCATTGGTATCAGAGGCCATTGCTCCCATGTCTTATTCTATTGGTTTTTCCTTGTTCTCTCCCACTGAGCTCTCATTTGTATGGACACCATATACCTCCATCTCGTCAGTATCATATTCATCATGTTCACCTTGTTCAAAATCTCCCTCCACTATCATGTCATCTTCCTCTTCTTTTGGTGGTAGGCCACCATTACCCCCCTGCACGGCCTCCTCTTCAACATCCCCATTGTCTCGCTTCCTATCTTCACTGTGAACATGCACAAAACCATCTGCCACCAAATTCACCATGTCTACATCTACATTCAAAGCATGTTCTTCAAATATACAGGGATGGTGGGTGCATTTCACCACTTCCTCGTCCCATTTTTCATCGGAAAAGTTGTATGGATTACCCTGCTACAAACCACATATGATAGCATTTAGGGAATTTTGAGGTTGGCATAAACCAAATTCCAATGGTATTAGGTAAGAACAACATCATCATCAAGGACCTAAATGTGAGAGGGAAATCAATCTTACCACAGTCCACCCTTTTTTAATATGATGGCGGCCCAACAACCTCACGTGGTTCAAGATGGTGTCTCTCAATAGTGGTCTTGTTCCTGGACATGTCGGACAAAGACAATGCTATTGGGTTAGACCAACCGCATTTGCGCGAGTTTCATCCCGTCTCCATAATTGAATGTCACAAGCAAATATCCTGAGAGGATGGTTCGATGGTAGCCGATTCACATTGCGGGGTTCTACCATCAATGCATGGAAGTTGTCGCCCCATGTTCCCTAACACAATAGATAACCATAAAATATCAAAATTGGTGTATACAATGTGGAGCGTGATGGCTCTGATAAAGGAAGTGTGATTCTATACAAATAATGCTCACAATCTGCAAGCCAATTTGCAAACAAAAAGTGTATATCCAATTTTTTGATATGTTTTATTGTAGATATCCGCAAATTGTGAAGGTTTCACCATTGCAAACCAGGATACAATGTACATGAATTTACATATCAGTGTTCCAAATCCCAAATCCATTTAGTTTGGTATAATTGGGGAGGTGGCACTTCAGTTTGAAAAAACACATGCGTGCAAATGCCAATTTTTCAAACGTTTTTCTATTGCAACCCTTCTTTGGACATGATGGTGCCCACTTTAGGTGGTATGTATATCTATGCATTGCTTTGATTAACAATTTCCATTGTGCCATCTTTGGCAATCTCTAGACCGGACTTAAGCATGTACACCCACCGGTGAGAACTGTCTCGGAAAGGTCCAATCAATGAGCGATGCCACATAGCTACCGTCACCTTCTTAGGTGTAGCGAGCAGTGACAAAACATTGCTATTCTTCTCAAGCGCATGTCAAAATGCGATTATTGTGGAGGTCCCCCGCATCACAAGGCCCTTGCTATTAGATTTTGCTAGTCAGAATGCAGCCCACTCAAGCGATGTATCAACCAACCATTTCCACTCAATGTTCAAAGTTCGCAACTTGAACAAAACATTGAGGTAGTCAATACTTTGTAGATTGCCTGCACTCATCGACTGGATGGGTGCCACTAGGAGTGGCCATATATTTTGAATCAATACTAAATTCGGGAGGTTCTCACAATATTGATGATTTGGCATCACCCTTGCATGTTCCTTGTCAACCACGGTTGGTAAAACATCCATCAAAGTTATGGAATTGCGGTGCAACGGCACAAAGACAAATAGAGAGAAAATTCATGTTAGTTTGTATTTGGGGTTGCATTCTACGACGTCTAGTCTCTTTGCTTGACCGGTGGAGCTCTCTTGCTGCCTCATAGTCACCACACCATGGAGGTGTACCGGTGCAATACTTCCATGTTGTGCAAGATTGATGCTTTGTAGTTGCAAAACTAACTCTCATGCATAATGGTTTGCATACTTTTTTAGTACCTCAAAACAAGTGAAACTGAAGAGTTTGTTGATGGACTACAGTGAGACAATGAGTCATCAAGACGAACACCAATAGAACTTTTAGCACGACAAATACTCAAGAGGATGAATGGAACTCAATAATTCCTAGATTGCTTTCAAGGTGGAATGGATACAAAGAGCACCGCATGTTTAATAGGTTATGCATCCTGCATCTCATGAGGAACACAATTTTTTTATGAAAGGTGGTGTGGATAGCTTGTCAAAGGCACAACAGCGCAGTGTTTGTGCCGCTTGCCTAAAATGCAAAAGGACTAGGGCCAACATTATTAAAATAACATTTTCTTATCACGTGTGCATAGTTTGTTGGACATATGATATATGTTATCAAATCAATAAGTCCGTGTTATTAAACCAATTAGATCAACTAACCAATTAGAGACTCACAAGACTCACAAGTGATCATCCAGTCAAACAAGTACATAACAATTATGGATTTACACTAATATGAATGGTAGATTGTAGTGAATCAACATAATCATCAAACGTAACAAAATTTCATAATAGGACATCAACGACCAACACATAATTGAACTAAGTGCGATAAAAAATACTCATGCACAACGTACAAATCTAGTGGGTGTAAGCACAAAACAAGAAGATGTTTGCACCGAGCTATGGAATCTTGGCATCATAAGCTTAGAGAAGAAGACGACTTGATTACATGCATAATTTGTATAAAATTGTAGTACACACTAATATATTCAGAGCTATTAATTTCATTGCATAACACATTTCTGGATTTGGTGCATGATACATTAGCAAATCTTGATTGTATAACACATTGACAAATCTCATTTGCATAACACATTAGCAAATGTGGTGCGAAACCGAGGAGATGGGAGCAAGGAATGTTCCCAATGTCCGAGGAGAGTATGTGGCTTGAAAGATGACTAACATCGTTGGAGCTAACCCCCCCCCCCCCCCCCCCCCCCCGCGGTCAAGCAAGTTGAGGTCAACATCCTAGACATGCCCAATAAATTTTGGTTTGGCCACTGACGTGTGGGCCACATGCGGTGGACTCTTAGGCGGACAACCCAATAGAGGTGCTTTAGTGTCCAACATATATCAACACTTGAGACCAACTTTGTAAACTCCAAATATTTCATTGTACAAATGTAGTTGTTGTACAACTCAACCACCTAGTTGTTGCCAAAAACCAATAAAAACTCCTCAAACTACTCTGTACAATTACACTCTATGTTAGTGCCTAATAATCTCCTCTACTGAAAGTGGCGTACTTTAATTTACAACCTTACACACGAGAGCAGAAAAAGAAACAATGAAAATGTTAGTGGTGCTTAGGGTAACCTTTATGACCAACCTTCTGAAACTCACTACCTTGCCCCTGTGAAACTCATACAATACCCTTGAAAATGCACCTAGTACAAAACTGGCAGCTTTCTGTTTGCCTTTTCGATGTAGTCATGGATGGGATTTTCACGCTTTAGGCTTTAGGGTTCTCATCAGCAGCACAGCCTTTCACGCAAGGGAATCACCAAAACATGGGAGTCCAGCTTGTCTGATGTTACATAAAACTGGGCATTCTATAACTCCCCAGGGGGGTATGGCATGTCAGTAATTGTGAAACTACAGAAACCTTCAACACCACTCGGTGTTTCTGGGACCACCAAGCTCCCGTGTTGTTGAACCTCCATCCCAAATCGTGCAACTCCAGAGTCCTCAGGGTTAAAACCCTGCACCGACACAAATCATAGCATTCTGAAGCATGTTGAGGACGTTCTCTTTAAATTGTAGCTTCAAGTGCAGATTCAAGAAATAAGGTTCTTGGTTTCTTTGTGCATGAATGCCAATCATAGTCAATTGGCTAGCTCTCATTATTGAATTCCTCATTGTTACCTATCTTCAGATAAAGCCTTCTCCCATCTACCATGATTCAACTGAAGGACCTTGCCAAAAAGGATCTCACCAAGTGTAGACTCTCTAGGGAGATCGCCCACTACACCACTTGAGAATGTCGTGATGCATCCCAAGAATCAACAAGCATCTTACACGTTTACTTTTTAATTTATTCATTTTATCCCTAAATGCCTATTAGGCCCAAAAATGGTTGATGGATTATTCAATGCACTCATTTCATCGTAAGGGAAGCTTCTAGGAATGCTGTCACCACGTTCGTTGGACTCCATAAATGTTTTCTTCGACATGGAAGTGGTCCCATCTTGATATGATCAAGTTTGCGATCCCAAGAAAATAATGTCAATTACTGGCCTTTGTTGGATATCCTACTTTATATTATTATTGTTTTTTGCTACAATCCTTACTTTTTGACCACACTTGCTTGATTCCTTTCAATCAATGAATGCACATGGAACTCATTACCATACCATGTGCAGAAATTATGGATTTTCGAAGGTAAAACGATTCTAGATTGATAATATAGAGTTCATGAAGGAGTTTACATACTAAACCAAACTGATAGTCTCTATAAAAAGAAACTATCTGAGGTTCAGATGCAGGAGTGAAATGAGATAGGCAACCTGATAAGAAGGTTAATGGCTCTTGCGGCTTGTCTGATCTCTGATTCATCCGAAAGCCCTCATTTACTTGGGTACTATCCTTCGGCTTGGCTTTGACATGCTCAGTCTTGGTTCTTCGGCCATTAGAATCGGACACCTTTTGACCTCGAATCACCTGAGTAACAACAAAATGACAGCATCCAAAGGTCACAAGGTGGTATACGTCATCATAGTAGATTGTATATGGTATTTAGTCTCACTTACTGCAGCAATTGGAAACTCTGCAATACTGAACCTTATTACTAAAAATTTCACTTCTTACAAAAGTACAATAGGTAGTTTGGGCATCATAGTACATAAAAGATAATACCGGGCAAATACTTGCATTATAAATAAAAAGCTATGGTACAGCGTGATTCTGAATAGTAAGTGACACTTCATACTACAGTTTGAGGGCCTGTGACTATTGATTTTATGGTGGAATATGTCGTTACCATCCCACTCCACTTTACACTAGATAGAGGTTGAGCCTAGGAGACCAAGGATGTTTGAATGAATGAAAACTTACATACAATCCAACATGACATGAGCATGTTTCATGGTCTACTGGATTTTGCGTCAAGCCAATCTCAAGGACGTGGGTCTACCACAAAACCAAGAGACCATGACGCTTCAAATTTCACAACCCTTGATTTATTATTACTTATTGTGTAGGAAGACCCAAATGAATAGGATGGTCATGAGAGCCCAGTCACGTATATCTTTCCACTTGAAGGCCCATGCCCACATGAAACTCAATTCCAATTCTCCAGGTAAGGTGTTCATATGAGTTTCAAGAGCCCTCATAATTTCATGGTCACGGCCCCTGGCCATACAGGAAAGTGGCCCTAAATACAATAACAAACGTAGTCCACATACAAATGTAAGAATAGACTCACATAGGTGCCTTGGTACGTTCGGTAGCAGAGAATTAGGTCGCCTTCTCGAAGATGATGATATATCACAAACTCACCTGCATGAGTACAAGGACAGCCACCCCAGAAAATCAATTTTTTTGTGAGACAGGAAATGCATCAGCAATTCATTTAGGCCAAAGCACACAAATGGGACTAGTTGGGGGAATCCGTACCCATATTCTCCAGTATATACATCCGGCTCTTATTGTTCGGCCAGAACCTGGCACCCCACCGTTTACAATGCACAGTGTTTTCTGTGTCAGTAGCTAGAGGAAAAAAGTATACATTTCTCAAAAGGTAAACTGGAGGGGGGTGCGAGAGATTTGGACTTGATATGATACCGGATGAGACATATTCTACTTTAAGAGCATCTCCAACAATCAATGTAAAATGATTCTCTCAATAATTGGCTATCTAAGTTTCACCAGGGCAAAGTTGCATACTCTTCTCTCCCACCCACAAAGCCCAAACCTTGTCCAATAATTTTTTGAGTCCATCAATGATTCAATAAAAGAGAGTCAACCCTCTAAACCCTTTCCCAAACTTGCAGATCGAGTAACCAAGGACTTTAGAGGGTTGTCTTTCTCTCAATTATCAATGGCTAGTGAAGATTTCTGACATAAGGTAGACAACCCTTGATCACTTTTCTTGTTAGGACACCTATATTTGAGTGGTGTGTGGTTTGATGCGGATCTAAGAATGCTTACCAAGAAAACATTTGTTCGAAAGAGATTGGATTGTGTGCTCAAATTATAATAACCATTCTAGGATCAAGAGTCAACATAAGTTGAGGGACCTAATTTACCATTTAATCAACACAAGAATTTTCAATTTGATAATGATTGAGATATTCATATGAGCTCCGGAAATTAGGGAAAAGGTGGCTACGGCCTTGCTTTGGATTTGCTAAACATCTTGTACTAATAGCGTGTTTCATATCCTAGGAAAAAGCAATTATGGAAGACTTGTCTACCTTGTATGGACTTCATGTGTGAGATGAACATGTGGCATTCGCCCAAAATACTTCAATATCCAATAACTATTGAGAGAATCATTTTCCAGTGAGCATAGGAGTTGGTCGAACATCTTGGACCTGATCATGTTTTATAGATTATTCAATACCATACCTGTAGCGCACATTCCAGTACTTGCCAGTATCATAGTCCTCCAAGGCAATCGACATCCCTTCTCTAATGAGCAAGAACGGCAAGTGCCGTTCTGCTTCTTTCTGCCACACCAATTTGCTGAGGGTTAGAGTTTAGGGTTTTCTTGTAGGAAAACATTTTTGAAGAAGCTGTGATTTGAAGAACATGGCATGTGATTGTAAATAGACCACTTGCCTTAGGCAGAATCATACGGCCCAAGCTGCTCACATCGCTGGGTCGAAGCTCCTTATGGAAGAGGAACACAAAACCCTGCCAAACGGGGAAAAATGAGATTTGACCCACAATCACGGGCATCATCATCCTTGGACACAAAAACTAATGCTGAACTCGTATCAACTCTTTTTTGATACCGCTCAAGCATGTATTATGACAATTTTACCATTTTTTATAAAAACCAGTAGGTGATGAGTACTTAAGGATAATTATGTTTTTGGTACCATTTGGGTCTATTGACCATGCAAGAACCTTCATTTTCGAGTAGCATTACCTTAATATAAGAAGCACATATAGTTTATGAGAATGTCCACCAGCTTAACGTCAAGCTCATGTGTTGGTTTTGGTTTATCTACCAATAAAACTGTGAGCCCTTATAACTTTCGCGTATGGAGCTCAAGACATACTTTGGTGTGAGTTAATCCCCTGTCAATTTCTAACAAGAGGAACTGTTTAGAGCTGATAAGAGTATCTATGCTCGGCCCTTAAAGTGACAGTTTAAGCAGCATCAACCCAAGTCGGAACTTTTGAAATCTGGAGTAAAAATGGGGAGATGTTTTTACATGTTTTTCTTTGGCAAGGTCCAGCTCCAATTCCTGCAACCTCCTATCCCCCATACTCGATCCTATTGCCCTGCGACTAAACCGTGGCTGCTCTGCTAAACCCAAGTTTTGGTGAGCTGGATGTGCCCTCCAGTGCCCTCGTTGACGCGCCATGCGCGACTTGCGAATTGCCCTTGTATGCGCCGCGGCTTCGCTCCTGGCCCTTTTATCCACTCCTGCAATGGACGTGAACAATACGCAATTTTTGGGAGTTTGCTACTTGGAATTGACAAGCTCTCATCCAAATCTTCAACTATTTATTGAGATTTTGACCAATCCTCAAGCTCTCAATAGTTTGAGCAAGTGTACAGTGGCCATGCTCAAAGTGAGATATCATCCAGGGGCCCAGATGGTACTAAACAAATGAGATTTCATCATGAGCGGAGAATGCTTGAAAAAAAGCCCGTTGGCTTTGACCCCACAAACCAAGAGCCTCAAATTGTTGACATTATTACGCTGCTTCCGTGAGGTTGCTCGTCTTAGGTTTTGACCAAGAGAGACAGACTGAGAGCTTGTTGGAGTCGTTCCATTGGAGCGCCGTCTACACACGTTGCCAGCCCAATAAAAAGGACAAGCTGTCAAGTTGAAACCTCAAGTACTAAGCGACCTCCACAAGATAGCAGATTAGCAAGAGGGACCAAGAGCTTGTCAGAGTGGAGTCGCTCCACATGGGATCCATCGAGGCGCCATCTACATGTTGTAAGCCCGGTACAACGTTCAAGCCCAAAAGGTTGAAAGCTCGAGTGGAAAGTGGAGTGTAAAGTGGAGCTGAGTTAAGAAGCGTGAGTAAGAGGCTCCTTTCTTGTCAATGAGAAGGATGTCTCCTTTCTTCAATCTCTCTGGTGTAAAGTTTGTAAAAACAACACTAGTTTTAACATTGAGGTATGTGCACCTATGTTGGTTTGTGAGTGGAGAGTTACTCTTTTACACTATAAGCAAGTGCGGAATGTCACTTGTGGTCTCACATTCTCACAATCGTGAGCTGTCAAACAAGGTGTTAACATATATTTTCAAGAAGCACTTTATCATATGTCTAAAGGCGGGGCATAAAGCAAGATGGAAAGCACAAACGGATGCCCCTATATGACCACGATGGTTTTTAATATTCAGACTCAGAAAATCCGAAAGGAATTGGGATACGAATTGAATGATTTTTCGTCGAATGGCTTCCACGTCCACTTTAAGAAGATACTCCAATGAGACAAACAATCAACACATAAGTTGGATCACTCTAATACGCCACTCGCATATGGCGAATGTAGGACGTTTTAGAGTCAAAGACCCTCCCCAAAGTAAGGGAGCCATCTTTTTATGCACTTCAATGTCGGATCACCAAGAATGTTCGACGTCCGATCGTGATGTTCTACACGGTCGTCGAACGTTTCAAAACGTTCGACAAACCTCAAAACACAATATACCGAAGACCAGTTACCTTCCTCGTCACAAATCACGGCTTGCGATTGGTGACAACTTAATTGGTGTCTCATTGTTGTGTGTGAGTCATGACTCTCTGCCGGAACACTTTACTCGCAACGTTGGATGTTTCGGAACAATCAACACCTCAAAAACTTTTTGCACTTGCACATGCGAGGCTACTTTCTGAAACGTCCGGCGTTCAACGTGTGCGAGCGGTGTATAAGTCCCCAACTCGCCCCCAAAAAAATGTGTGGGGAATCGATGCAACAAGCTTACCTTGATTGGAATTATAGCAATTGTTTGACTCGGCTATGCAAGGATGATGATAATGCCATGCAGGCGCCATGGGATGTTTGAACAAGCACAGATACTCTATGCCTTGCGCAATGGAGGTGAAATCATTGCGTTGCTTGGCCCACACCAGGATGTGATCCATCAAAGCTCGCAATCCTTGGTCGCCACCACCCAGTTTTTCAATTGCTTCCTTTAGAGGGATGTCGTTGATGTTGATCCTCCGCAACATATCTTGCAGATGCTCATCCACCATGGTGGGGGGTACTCTCAAGGCTGCAGCTGCTTCATCATCACATTGAAAAGGCGGTAATGATTCGGAGGACACTACACTCGTCGATGTCGATGTCGATGACGATAGTGCGGTAGTCCACAAGTCTGTGTTGATGAACAGGTCGATGTCGTCCATTGTTTCCACTGGGATCTGCAACTGCTGCACATCGGCGGTGTGAAGTTTGTTGGGCGGAGGAGGAGGTTGGTCGTATGATGATACAGCTGGATGACCTTGAGGTGCCATGAAGGTGGTTAGGCCATCTGAATCCAAATAGTCTTCAAAGCCTGCCATCATAGTCAGCATCAAAACCAACCATCTGTGTTGAAGTGAAGAGCCACCCCCATCCATCCTTCCTTTCTTTTTTACTTACTTTCTTTCCTTGCTCCATCAACCAGTTATCTGAAGCATCATCCAAAATTGCAGGCATTTTGAATTGCAGAGCACAGAGTGTTGCGCTTTGTGTCGTCGACAGCATCACCAGGCTTCAAAACCAAATGTCGAGCAATTGTTGTCCTCATACATCTACCAGTAGTTCAAAGCAAGGCTTCGGATAAATTTTTTTTAAAAAAACACCATCACGCAGACTGATCACACCGTATAGAGAAAATATCCTCACTTCGAATGATAATACACAAATTCGGACCCCACATCCCCAGTTTTGCTTAACAAATTTGGTCACATTATACTGCCAAGTGCTGAGGATATTTGAAACAAGGTGGTGTGGACTACAAGAATCTAACATTCTGAGAGCTATATGTTGTGATGATAAACATCTCCTTCCCGAAAACACCGGTCCTTCCATGCTCTCATTCCACCTGACCAGACGTTTGCTAAGCAAATGAAAGACTTGACTCGACTCCATCGATGCGACTGTAAATGGTCGCATACATCAAACAGCATCATGTTGGTAGGCATCTGCTACAAATTTGCTTTACAAATTGGTCACATTATACCGCCAAATGCCATTGATATTTGAAACAAGGTGATGTGGACAATATGGTGTGATAAACATCTCCTTGCCAGAAAACACCCTTCCATACAGTCGCTCCACACGACCAGACAATTGCTAAGAAAATGAAAGACTTCACTCGACTACATCGATGTCATTGTTATGTTGACCCATCGAGAAAATCGGGCACTTAATGGACACATCATACATCATACAGCATCATTTGGGTAGGCATCTGCTACAGACAGACAGATGTGGATTCCACAAAATGTGGCACAAACCCTTCGTCGATAGGAGAAAGACAGCAACGTCAGTCGAAGTTTTGACATAAGCATGCCCAGATTATAGATACCGATGTGAAGAGAACGAAGATTAGATTGGATTGATTCCTCCATACCTGGTGAGAAGTAATCGTATGCTGCCATGTCGTTGCTTCGAGGACACTCTCTCTCCGGATGGCTGGGAGGTGGATCCTCGTATGAAGTTGAGCTGCCTTGTCCAGAAAACAACATTTGCTCTGTCCAAAAGTCTTGTAGTGGTGGGCACGGGCTTCGAGGGATACTGACCGCCATTATGATTTGAGCGCAGGTTTTTGTGTGTTTGTGTCCAACCCAAAAAATACACACTGTTCTGTCTGCACCAAAAACACAAGAAATCGGTTCCTTACCCACGTCCTGGCACAAATCTTCTCTGTACCACCACCCAAAATTCTTCACCGAAAGCAGAAATCAAAGAACCTCAAAGAACATCCCCAACCACATGAATCATCCTCAAATGAAATGTGCGGTTTATAGATACCCATTCGTGATGAAAGATGCACCCTGCGTGTATATAGCATGCAAGACCATGCCCTAGCCTCTCAAATCCTCATCACTTCCTACCCAGACATAATGATGGTGACCACACTAAACCTCACAAAAACTACACAAGCAACCACAAACACTACACATTCAGCCAGATGTAAAATGGCATTCATTCCCACAATTGACAAACCTCAGCAGCTCCCAAATGCTACCACACCCCCCTTAAACCCACTTAACCCCAAAACCCAAACTACTCCACATCCACCATATCTTAACCCAAAACACACTCAATTATCCTATCACTGCAAACAAGCATCAAAATAGCAAGAAAGTCTCTAATTTTCCAACAAACCCACGAGTGTTCTTCAACTCAACAAAGCCCTTCTTCACACTTAACCTCCAAAGTCCCCTTGTCTCCGAATTACACCGAATTAAGCCCAACCCAAACCCAAACTCAAGATTGAAAAGAAAAGAAAAGAAAAAAATCCCACATGTGTTACAATGTTTCGCCATGAAATTCAATCCCACCTGATGAGGAGGAGGAGGAGGAGGAGGATGATGATTTCAGCGATTCACTTACACCATGACCATCAAATCATGTGGGTTCACTCTTTGTGCTGGTGCTTCCGGGGTACAGTGATTCCTCCCACCTTTGTTGAATGCTGAACTCAGATGTTGCAAGCGCGAATGCTCAAACCGTGGCAAGCTCCGAAGTCACAATTCATCATCAAAAAGTGCTCTGATCGAGTTTGATCTTCGGGCTTCCAACAACCAGATCGACCTCGAGGCTGGGTCCAGGGGGAAGAGATTCTGAAATCTAGAGAATGCGTAGATTCTAGTATGACCGAGAGCGGAAGTAAGTGGAGGTGAGTATCTAGAGGACACATAAGAGGTATTCGTGGATCTACCACGGTTGGAGATCTGATGGGTAATCCTTCGATTTAGGAAGCGGCGAGTCCACGTGTTTAGTTCTGATGACTTGCATGGCCTGAGTTCCAGAGTTTTCAGCCAATGAGAAGCTCCCAGGTACCCCCCCAACCCCACAGTTCCCCACTCCTTGGAGCCATTTCAAGTAAATTTTGGCCCTCAAGCCAGAGAATAATCCAAGGGACTAGGTCACAGCGATGCGGAGCTTTCTAGACCCACGTATGGGGGCATATTTATCATGCCCCATGATATTATGTAGGACCAGTGTGAGAGTTCTAGATTGAGGAGTTCTTGTTTGTATGCACTGCCAAAACTGCAGCAACTTACGTTTGCATCTAATGGCCCCTCCCCACCTGACTTTACCAAATAACCAAACTCTTTCCTCACACCCGGGTAAAGCTCCCTCGGTTATAGGGGAGGCATCCAGCTATCCCAATGCATCTACTAGAGCTTGCTCCGAAGATTTTTGAGTAGGTTTTAGTTAAGTAGTTGTCACACATGTTCATGGTTTTATCTACCAAGTAATGACATGTTGGATAGTTTCTGTCCCATCCCCAAATGCCTTACTACTCATCTATCTTATCATTGGTTTTTGTTAATGGAGCTCCTCGTGCCCTCATAGCTAAGACTAAAAAACAACCAATCACAAGGGCGGGTGGCGGCACTGTCAAAAGTCCTATATTCTTGCCTCATGTCTAGGTACCAATGGGAGGGTCGGTGCTTGGGACTTAAAACCTCCACTTTTAAGCCATGCCACATCATCTGCCAACTAGGCTCGGCACTAGATAATGTCGATGGTGTGGGGGCCGTGTTGTTTAGAACCAACTTTTAGGCTTCACTAAAGTCAAATGGGAGGGGGCATAAGTGAGGTTACTTTGTGTAGGATGAAGAATGTTCACTGACGGTGATAAGTTAGAGATGCACGTTCCTTATCAAGAAAGGGACTCTTGTGCCCAGAAGCAGCGACTAGCTCTACTATGAGCATGGTAGTGCATTGACTGTCCCAATTAGTGTGTGTTACCATTCGGAGTCACGCAATGCAATAACGTCTTAGGCATCCATGTCGTACTTGGGACTTGGGACCTTAGGTGAAGTGGTAAGTCTCAACTTCCATGATCTCGATGGCTTAGATTGCATGGATTGACCTTAAGTGACTTGGGGCTTAGGACTTGGGACCATGTGTGAACCGACCCTAAATTGGAAATTCACGATAAGTCCACCCACTTTTAAAGAGAAGGCGGAACCCCTAAGCAGGTAGAGTTTCATAAAACATGCCAGGGGGTGAAAGTAAAACATGCCCCATTTAGGTTGATGACCAATTTTACCCTGATTAAGTTCACTACATTGAATTGAGATTTCAAACATCAGTTTTAGGGTTAATATGAGTATATATACGTATGTAGCAATCTTAGTCTCTACAATACTAGTAATCAATGTTTGAACCCTCCTATCTGCCTATTTGCCCTCCTCTTTGGTAGGTGTTATGAACATGAACACCCCTTCAAGCACGCGCACTATTGAGTAAAGAGTAATAAAATGTAACCACCGAGAACAACTACCGAATCAAGCAAAGGCCCATACCGACCCAGCTTGGGTGAACCTTCCAAAATCCATTTTCACGTTACCACTAAGCCTTCTCTATGGCATAAAATGCCTTTAGCACTCCGAATCATGTCCAAATTCTTAAGTAGAGTTCTTGCCCCCAAAACAAGATTTATCTTGGTTTATTTTAAGAGCATCCATCCAAGCAACCTTCCCATACAAGATGCATGCATTTGAGATGAGCTATTCCACCTTAGACAAATGTCATTGCTCCTTCTTCAACACCATATCATTCCTTGCAATCCATATGATTTAGAGAATATTGTCTTGCAAGAGATGCCAAATGGCATTCCACTTGACAAACTTCTCTTTCATTAATTCCCCCAACTATCCATTCGGGTGAATTCCAATAAGGGTATGGAAGCGTCCAATTCCATTCGTGACCCAATTTACATAGAATATTTACTTTGGGTCTCCAAGTGAGCAATTACATGCCTCAAAATCAACACATACACTAATACTATGATGATTGTAAAGATTACAAAAGTCAGAAATCATGGGTTGAGTATCGAAGACAAAATGTTGATGCTAATCACTACTAGAGGACCACGACGCCTTTGACATTAATTGGTTTGATTCTAAAGTGAAAGTATCATATCTTGCCTAACTATCGATTGGCAACACGGTAACATTGATTTGGCACAATCAATTCAAAAACTCATCATGTGAAGTGTTGAACTTGCCATGATGCTATGGTATCATCCATCTTCAATCACGTAATAAGTCACATGAAACTTTCATGAACTTATTGTTGAAACTCAAGGAAACATCTAAGATGAGTGGCATGTGCAACTATTTTGGTTTGTGGCCTATTATAGACCCCACTTTTGGAGATAGTTTAAACACATAGCACGTGTTAGATTTTTGAATCCAATAGCACCCAAGATGACCTATGTACATTGTGAAGGACACCATTTCGAGGGTCTGGCAACGTTACATTTTAAAGAACTATCACATAAGACATCATAGCATTATTCAAATCCATAACAGTGTAATGTGGGGCTGACAGTATTATGTGGAATACTCCCCACATTCAGACTGAAATGTGAGGAACACACGGGGAGGTCACTCGGTAGGATTTTTGTGTACCACGTGCGGCGGAGGGGTATTTGTTTAGGGGCTATTTACCTCCAAGGCACGAATTAAAAGCTCCCTATAATTACATAATATTCTAAAATGGCCTATTTTTTTGTACCCTACCATTACTTATAATGCCCATGTCATTGAAATTTTTTGTAGTCTATATTCCTTTTAATTAAAAAATTTGAATTTAAGAATGTATGCAATGCAAAAGTGATGGGAAAAGCATGGCAACAAAAAAATATAAAAATTACGTACCATTGCAAAAACCAAGTACAAAAACTTAAAGTGAAAATACAAAAAGAAGACTTAGGATGGAACACAACATGATTGAGTGTGTGTTTACAAGCATGATGACGACAAGCAATCCTAAACCCTAAACACAACGGTAAGGCTCAAATGTTGTGCACAAACGGGCGCCCTACAATCGGGTTGAAGAGTTTCAAAAGAGAAAGGGAGAAAAACCACCAAGAGAAGTCGGGCATAGAGTTAGGCTTCCAATTTCATCCATTTTTGGGTGAATGATGAGTAATTTTTCATCCATCCCTCGTGAGGCATGCGTACGAAATTGATTCTACTAAACATACATCCTAAGATCCTTATTTTCAGCCCCTATATTATTTTTACTAAAAGGGAATGACCCATATTTTATACCTATCTATTTTACTTGTAATGGGCTTATGTACTTTTAATGGACCCTTCATTATTTGGAATTCTTTTATAATTTTTATGTCAAATGATTTTAATCCTCCCTATATTATGCCGCACGTCGTTTTTAAAATGCACTAAGTGACCTCCCCGTGGAGGAACATTCCACATAATATTGTGAGTCCCACATAACACTGCTATGGATCTGGATAATGTTATGATTAGAAGCAAGTGGGGCATATCATTGTGGTCCCATACCCTCATAATCATGTGATTTGAGCATAATACAAGATGTATTTCATCCCAAAACAAAAAATGCAACATGATGTAAGTTACATAGGTAACACAAATGTTTAGCTATGTGTGAACACAATGCGGTTTGGAAATAAAAATTTAAAAAAATGTAGAAATTCCATAAGACATTTAGTAAGAACGCATCGATCCAAATATTCTAAGTCACATGGCTGCCCAATCCATCTCGAAACACTAACCCATTGAGACAACCCAAACATAGATAAAATCATTTTAAATTAGCTAAAGTGTCGGAAATAGGCACAACTACGTTACATATTGCATGACAAATCCATTGGCAGTTGGTTTTCCATTCAAAAAGAGGCAAAACGGACCCAATTGGAAGGAAAACGACTAAGCTACAAATGTTTTGCGTTTGAGCGAGTGCCCGGGAAGTTTTTGGGCATATATAGTTGGTCAAGATCCTAGTGATTCTAAATCCAGCCGGTTACATGTTGGCATCTTCCGGTGTTTCTTTATTCATTTGAGGTATATTCCATAGATTATTCTAAAATGACCAATAATTCTCCTGAAGTCTCGAACTTCAACCGGTTATTCCTCAAACTCAACCGGTTCATCTGTAACTAACTGCCAGTTCTTCCCGGACTAGACCCAGGGAGAACCAACTGCTAGTTACATATGAACCGGTTGAGTTTGAGAAATAACCGGTTGAAGTTCAAAACTTCAGGAGAATTACTGATCATTTTAGAGGAATCTCTGGAATATACCTCAAGTTGATAAAATGAAAAACTGATAGATGTCAACATGGAACCAGTTAAACTTGGAAACACTAGGATTTTGACCGATTATGCCCAAATGTCTCCCCAGACACTGCTTTAATATTACGCCCATTAAGTGCAATTGATAATGCCTAAACAAAAATTGTCATTTCTTTTTGGCCAATTTCTCAAATTTGATGGATGAAAGTGCCTATTTAGTGAGCTACAAAAATATGTGAAAATTTTGAATTTCCTTTAACGATGCCTACCTAATCACATAATCAATGAGAATGTAATATTTTGCTAGGTAATTTTTTTAATTGAATATTTATTTAACTCATATTAAATAAATATTCAATTGCTTTGATTGTCCCAATCCGTGTGTGCTACTATTCAGAGTTACACAGAGTTATAACAATTTCAAGATTACGTAATTATGGAGCCAAGCAAATTAAAATATTAAATGAGTATTCAACTCGAAATAAATAAACATTTAATTTCTAGAACCTCCGTTAAATAGATAGGTCAGAACTATAATCACGTAGCAAAGCATCATTGGGAAGTAATGGTGCATGTGTTCAACAAATGAGTAAATGTGCAATTCACTAGGGAGAATTTAATTTCAAAATTTGATAGTTTGAAAAGATCGTGGAAAGTAGGGAAAAATGAAAAAACCACAACTAGTGGCACTTTATCAACATGGATTTGGTTTGATTAATGTAACAAAATATGGGGCTAAACATCCAAAACTCAAGGAATCCAAGGAGCGATTGATGTTGGAGATCCGGAGGAAGATGTTGAGGCGGTTGATGTTGGAGGGCCTACTGGGCCATTTGGTTTGGATTTAAACAAACCAATTGAAGTCGATATATACAAAACTCCACCGACAAAATGTCCTAGACAAAAAAATAAAAATAAAAAATTGAACAAACACCTTTGCAAAAGCTAACACCAAGGACGAAGGTTACTAATTTTCCTAATGTATCGGGACGGAAAGCAACTCACAAGAGAGAAAGAAACAAATTATGAAGCCAAGGAGAATGTATTCAAAGGGTTGGACAAAATTACACAAACTGAAATCATTCTATTTTCAAGAAAGTTTGTGCAATTTTGTCCAACCCTTTGAATACATTCTCCTTGGCTTCATAATTTGTTTCTTTCTCTCTTGTGAGTTGCTTTCCGTCCCGATACATTAGGAAAATTAGTAACCTTCGTCCTTGGTGTTAGCTTTAGCAAAGGTGTTTGTTCAATATTATTCTTTCGTCTTGGACGTTTTTTCGGTGGAGTTTTGTATATAGCAACTTCGATTGGATGTTTAAATCCAAACCAGATGGCCCACTAGGCCCTCTAACATAAACCGCCTCAACATCTTCGTCCAGATCTCCAACATCAATTGCACCTTCGATTCCTTGAGTTTTGGGTGTTTAGCCCCATATTCTGCTACATTAATCAAACCATATTGATAAAGTGCCACTAGTTGTGTTTTTTTTCATGATCCCCTACTTTCCAATTTCTTTTCAACCCATCAAATTAAAAAATTAAACTCTTCCTAGTGAATTGCACATTTACCCATTCATTGAACACATGCATCATTACTTCCCAATGATGCTTTGCTACGCGATTATAGTTATGACCTATGTATTTTTTTTTCTCATACATAGACAATATAATCTCTATCAATAGATCATACCAAACTACTTTGTGACTTAACAAAGCATGGGGATCATTGATGTTGCCCTAACTTTCATCTTGATCACCTCCACCTCTACCAACTTTAGCCATGACTGTATAATAATGTTTTCCAACAACAATATTAGTGTACGTTGCTTTACATATATAGGTGTGAAGACAATTTTTTAATGCTTCATCTAAAATAAAAAGTAAAGAAAAAGAAACTCATAAATAAATAAAAAGTTACATATCAAAAATATAACTTTTACATAGTGCAAAAATTATCATAATTAGGCAATAAATAAATAATTATGTTTATATAAATCAATTTATATGCAAGTTTATGATTTTTATCCAAGATTTGCATACTTCAACGATAAGAGCTAACTAAACTAATAGAGATCAATAATACATGAGATTTTGACATAATGTTTTATTGCAAGGTATGCGTGATAGTAAAAAGACTTTTTGGGATGTATGTGTGAGATCTCCAAGAGGGAGTCATGATGCAACACACTTAAGGCGATCTTCTATCTACAAAAAAATATTATAATTTGCTAAATATCCAAAGTTTACATGCTCAAGTTCAAAAAAGATGTGCAAGACAAAATCAATAATGTTTCAAGTGTTTGCCTCAAATCCATATGCTTTGTATTCTAAATTGTCTTTTAGATTACCTAAACAACATACGAAAAACTTGACAAAAAATAAGATATGAAACTTAAGAGTGGGGCCATAATGGTGAAGGGTTTGCCTCATATGTGTTAATGCCACCAACCAAATCTATAGAGAGGATTAGTAGCGTACACAAGGTTAATACCAGTATAACCCAATTATTATCTGTGTCATACAATCATGTCTAGCATAAACAATCATTTTGTATCAATGAATACACATACTACCATTGAATATTCTACATGTTCTTTAGCCATTTGACCACATGGTATTGAGCTTTGTGGCAAGTTACACGCTCCTTCCACCTTTACTAGTCCTCACTACTTAACCTAATCTCAAGGTTTACCAAGGGTATACAACAACTGTTGCTTGAAAGGTGAAAGAAAACTCTCATGATTTCCCCTTCACATGTTATAGCATTAGGTAAGTTCCCTTGATTGTAGATTCATGGGTGCAAATCTACAATGGGTGTTTGTCACGTAGTTTTTACCAAATTCTAAAGTAGTTTTTTATTAGGGTCACATAGGTGGATTCTTTTAAGAGATTGAGAGAGAGAGAGAGAGAGAGAACTTGATGAATGACTCAAATATTTGGAAGCTTGCGCTAAATAGAGTATGACTACCATTTGGAGTTACGTAGTGTTGTAACTTTTTTAATAGAGAACTTTATTTTTACAAGTTTAACCCAAACAAATATAGGATTGTTAAATCAACCACAAATTTTGTTCAAAAAACCACAAAGACGTGTTGTGATGTCACATGACCTATCAAATTAAAAATTTCATCGCACACATGAAGTGGACAAAGGTATTATCTCTGCATCTTTTGTTACCATCTACATAAAGCTTTGCCAGTGTGTGGTTGATTTAACAACCCCCAATTGATATTATATGGTTCATAAAAATAACAAAAACTTTTGATGCCGGAGAACTAAATAATCAATACCATTGCATACCTCCCACATAATAATCCACACCAACTGAAATAAAAGGTATAGTAGGCATTAGTCCGTTGCACAATTGCCTTTCTTTTTCAAAAATCTAAGTGTTGCAATGTTGCAGTGACTAACCTATTTGAGAGTCATTTCCATACTCGCTATGAGCAACTATCCGCACAAAGGTTGAAGTAGCATCACATTATTCAGTTGAGCGATCAGGTTGGGTGGGGCCGGGAATATGTCATGCATGGTGCTATAGTTATACCTCGTGGATGATTGTTTAAGCATATTCAACTTGATAAACTCTAGTGAAGCACTATCACCAAATATTATTAGAATGGAACATTTGATAGCAACCGAATAATGCTATAAGTGATTCCTTCATGTGCATATCCGGTTAAATAGATTGGCGACCAACCAAAAACAATTCCTCTACTTCTATAACTCATGTCCCCTCTTTATATCTATATATCTATCTATCTATCTATACATATATAAACCGTCTCATAGTTTATGCTTGTCTAAGGTATGCAGGTGTTATTTGGTTTGTTTTTCATGTTCTCCAACTTCTACCGATTATATTTACACAACAAAACTCGTGTTGCATTAGAAAAATCTACAATGAAACACACACACACATATGAAGGATTGGATACATAGGTCCTCCCAATTGTGTTCAATATTGAAAGTAGAGTAGTTATTAATACTTGAAGACATAGTCCAATCTTTGTTAAACACGTGTCTTTATGATTTTTGCTTCTTGATCCTCGTTGAACCACATACTACTCAAATCTAGGGGTCCAATTAAGAAAACCAACCGCTTAAGACCCATCCACCTTACTTGTGTAGGAGTCATCATTGAGCTTTTGAGGTCCATGGGTCCTAAGAACCAAAGTCCTCCAAAATTGAAAACCCCAAAGGTTATTCCATTGATACCCATAATCAACAATGGAGTTGCGTGCCACTGTCAAAAAATGGGCAAGAAACCGTTTATGGTATTTATTGTCACGTACATTGTCGGCAAACAATATAAACTAGATGCCTAGAGGTCTCCAAGTATAATGTCAACTAATTATGAACATATGTTATTTTTCAACAGAAGTAACTTTTTGAAGTGAAAATATCTACATTATGACATTTCACGCAACACATTCAAATACTTGAGAAGGTAGTTTTGCATTTAGTATACAAGAGAAAAATATTATTTAGCATATTAATGGCATGTGTGGTGTGTTTACATTTAAGCATAGTATTATAGTTTCATAAAATAAAGGAATTTAGTATAACCTTCGCTAATTTTCCATCCTCACCAATTGGTATATTTAGTGTACCTATTTCCAATTTTCTAAATAACAAAAATGGTATCTAGATGTGTGGAACTTCATGGCTTTTGGGGACTATGTGCATTATAATTGGGTCAGTTATCGGAAATGGGTTTGTCGATCTTATTTGAATGGGTTTCCCTACACGATTACACCTTCTACACCTATTATCGTGGTCCACTATAATTTTGTCATACCATGATAATTTTGGTCAATGTAATTTTTGGACCCGCTCCATTGTTTTATCCCACAATATCATGTGTTCAAAACTATGAATACATAGTATTTGTTTCTTACAAGAACATGAGATATTGGGGGTTCAAAATACATAATTATTAATATAATAGTATAACAACATTATATGTACTACAAATAATTGTAATTTGGTTTATTTATTATTTATTATTTTAAATATGTTTTATTGCTTTACAAGCCACCCTGATTTTCAACCCACAAACAAAATACAGTGGGGCATGCTACTTCATACCCAAACTAACTTTTAGCCCGATGAAATAGGTGTAAATGGTGTAGTTATCAAGGATAAAACACTCAATGTAATTTTTGCACGCGGGATGCATTAAGTCAACAATAGACTTCATTGCATTATATGTATACCTCGAAGATAATGCTTCAAATAGACTCTCTCTATATGTACTATTCATTACACATTGTCACATGGATGGTTGCATTTTCATCCAAGAGGAATATCACATTTTCATTTATCTTTCACAAACATCCCTCGTGTGTTTTGCTTCACCATAGCAAAACTTGGAAGAAATGCAACACGTCTCTCCAACCGCCCTTGCACTTCCCTAAAAGTCTAGAACATGCTTAACCACAAATATGTTGAAACACGGGAAACCTCAAAACATATATGATTAACAACTAGCACAATTGAATACATAGTAGGTTGGTTTGTTGTTGTTCAATGCGCAATATATGCATTACTATTTGAGTCGAGAGAGAACCTTGATAGCGATTTTGTATACATATATGTTCAATATGACATTGAGAATTTAGTAGCCTTCATAACTTGTCCTATAACTTAGCAACAAACATTCCATGCCGAGAAGTGTACCCAATGAATTTATGACCCAATGATTTTAAATAAATAAATAAATAAAGCGGGCCACATATAATGACACTTATAGTGTTCCTTGAAAACCCCGAAGCACATGATTTTGATATCGATAATTTATTTGGCTTTTAGATATTGTTAAGACTTAATTGAGAGTACTTGAGGGTTGTGTAGAGTGGCCATTAAAACATGTCACTTCATTTCCAAACATGTGTTTAGTCTTAACTCTTAAATGAACGGGTGTTTTGGAAAAAGTGAGATGACTAAAGATGGATGGCTTAGTGAATTATAAAGTCATTTTGTCCACAATGAAAATTGTTGGAAACAATCAAAAGATGAGGCCTATATAGTTGGAAGATGCATATATGCTTGTGTTGTGAAGAAAACTACATTTCAAGTTTTCTATTTAAAAAAGAATTGACTCTATATATATATACACATATATATTCTTGTGCTGATAAAATTATGTGTTTTCTTTTCATTCACATCGAAACCATATTTAGCAAAATAAATAACAAGTATAAATACAATCACATGTGACAATGGTGACCAAATACACTACATATAGAAAGAACATCAACACTAACATATTTGTATGTATCAGGTTGTTTGAGAAAGTGCAATAGGCATAACACAGGGCATGAGTTAGCGAAATAGCTAGAATTACACCTAGGTAGCTTTAAAATATTTGAAAAAACATGTTATGGGATCCTTCGGCATTGAAAGATCAATGATTGACAAATTGTATGGACGAACATTATTAGACAAACATTTGGTGTTGGCCCAATATCATTTTACCGTCTTTCTTATTATCTTAACTTATCTTTTTTTTGTTACAATAGAAGCCAAGTTTCTAATCATCAAAAAATATTGTTGTTCAATCCTCCACATCCTTTGGATGGGTGAGTGGATTGCTTCACTTTGACAAAGAATGTTGTATGTTTCAAAAATAAATAAGTGCAAATCCCACACAAATTCTCTATGATTTGGAATCTCAAAATTGTGTTCGAACGGTCAAATGAAAATTTGATGAGTAATCCACCTATTGAAAACATTTCGAGAAGACTTCCAACTTAGATGCTCCATGTACTTCAAGCAAGTATGTATCACTCATTATAGAAGCATCACAAAAATGTAATCGTAGACTCTTTTTCATCACTTTCAAAAGGTTGGACAAAATCATGCATTTGATATACTAAGCTAACATATTTTACCAATTTATAAACATTCTACGCATACATAAACTACATCATATTTGGTATTTAGTGCCAATAACCAATAGGTCATGTACACTATATCGTAACCTAGTATGTACAGGTTACACAAATTTCCAACATGATTTTAATCAATGTCACAACAAATATAGTAGGTGTCCATATATAGTTCATTGCCCTTTGGTTATTGAGGGAGAGACTACTTTCAAAACCCTTCCCACCCTCAAAAATCGAGAGTTGAAAAAATCTAGAAGTCTTCATTCTCTATCATTATTCGACAGACAATGAGAATCATGGCCTTATTCAAATCCATAACATTGTTATGCGGGACTAACAATATTCCAATGAATATTCCATGACAGTCCCCACATTCACTCAGAATGTGGGGACTATCCAAGAATATTCTGTGGGATATTGTCAGTCCCAGATAACACTATTATGATGTGGAAAACATCGGGGGTTTGCATATGAGATGAGCATGCGAACCTTGTTCCAAATGACCTAGAATGGTGGTTATTGGGAGAACCGATCTCTAATGAACATAGAAGTTGTTTTGGTGAATATGCATAAAAGCATTTCTTGGAATCCCCACCTAAGCCATGTGGGCCCTATTGTGGGCATCTCCAAGTTCCAAATCCACGTAGAATTTTGTCCGTTCAATCATACCGAGAATTGTCTCATATGGTCAGCAATTATGCATCACACAAATTGTGGGTCACAAATAAACCTAGAATGGGTGTTGAACACATGATCCAATCCCATCGTTACACGTGTCTTGTTGATGTCCTCAAATTTTTAGATGTCCGACACAAGTCCCACCACGGGTAGGTCACTCTAAGGCATTTTTGTGCACCACATGCGGCTGGGGGTTTTTTGTTTTGGGGCTATTTACCTTCAAGGGTTGAATTAAAGCCACCCTATAATTACTTAAATTTCAAAAATGGCCCATTTGTTTGCACCCTTCCATTACTTATATTGTCCAAGTCACTGCAATTTTTTGTACTCTATATTCCTTTTAAGTAATAAAAGCTAATCTACTTCCTAACGCATTGACGAGTGTTAAGGGAAACCATGGAAACAAAGAAGGGTGCAAACAGTAATATCATTGCAAACAAAGTTATGAAGAAAACACATAGGAGACCATAGCAAACATACTAAACATACCTTCTAGGATCCTTATCTTCAGCCCTTATATTAATTTTACAAAAAAATAATGGCCCACATTTTATGTCCACTAACTTACTTATAATGGGATTGTCTACATTTAATGGCCCCTTCATTATTTGGAATTCCTTTATAATTTTTATTTCAAATGATTTTAATCCTCTCTATATTATGCCGCACGTCGTTTTTAAAATGCACTAAGTGACCTACCCGTAAGTCCCACATACCTTACCGTGACCCCTACCCCATTAATAATCCCTAAAAAAATCATACTTTAAAGTGAACGTCACTTGAATGTGAGAGCCTCGGATTGATTTTGGACATGAGCAACACTTTCATGGTCAAACTTTTTATGCCGGTGATACCCCGAAAGTATGTGCAAAGATGTACTACGTTCCTCTTTCAATTACTAACAAAAACATAACAAATCTTAAGGTAGACATATTATACTAGTGATTACGCCCAAATGCTTAAAAGGACGACTTAGGTAGATATACGAAAAACGGTGAAAATAAGTTAATTCGGCCAGAAAGAGTGGCTTAAAATATGTGCAATGTTTTGTAGAGATGGAGTGGAAGAAACAACGAGGAACGCGAGTTGTCTCGTAATTTTGTTCCATGTAAATAATTCATTACATTTTCTGCAAAGATGCAAGTAAGCTATACCCCTTGCTTGTATAATAGAGCCTCCCTAAATTGATCATCGAAATATCCTACTCTCCATACAATGCATACAAAACAATTAACTCAATGACACCCAAAACTGATTGCAAGTGGTGTGAAACAACACCTATCCTACCAATTAATGCATCCTTTTCGGCATGCCATCATTGCAATTAGGCATTTTGAGTCCACACAATAATCATTATACCCCTAGTCCAGTGCACCAATAGAGGTCATTCACCGTTTTCGGTTTTTCTACCTTGAGGTGTATGCTCTTAAACAATTAACTCTTTCCCTGAATAACCCACTTCTCCTAGAACACGAAACACGCAATAAGTACAAGATACTTAGCAAATCCCAATTAAGGCAATAACCAATTTCCTTATAATTATTATAACTCATATGAATATCTTATTGGTTACCAAAGTGAAGATTATTATGCATGTTAAAGGGTTATACACCCCCCCCCCAATTATAGTGACTATTGAACCTAGAATGGTTATCGTATTTTGAGTATACGGTCCAATCTTATTTGGACACGTGTCTATATGGTGTCCCCTCTTGGAGCCACGCCAAACCACATGCCATACAAAATATAGGTGTCCGATTATGGGCAACTGCATGTTGGCCTATAGGTATAAGGAAAGGCTTACTCAAAGACAAAACATAATGACGGGGCTTGATCATCCAATAAAATAGCCATGTGAAGCATTTAAGGGCATCGGGTGATGCTTGCTTTTGGCTTGTACACAAGCGAACCCATGATGCACTTTACACTAGGCTAGACTTCCACGTGGTGGTGAGAGAATTATGATGCTTTGGATTGGACCTCTCAATATATTGTTGGCCAAATATAATTCTTGCTAGTGACTAGGGGATTCAATGCATGACAAAGCGAACTGTAAAACTCCATAATCTCACGCTTGTGGCAACCAAAGTGCACATGATATTAAGGAATTTTGTAGTGTTGACATGCATGCACGATAAAAAGATAATTAATGTAGCACGTGATATTATGGAATATTACAAAGTCAATTTTGCAGTAATGACAATAATTACAATGATGATAACGTGATGCATGCAAGCGTGTGGTTTGAGTTTCTTGGTGGTTTATTATGTTGTCGAAACCCATGATATATTGGAAAGAAATGTGATAGTAAGGAGAGAGAGATTTAAACTGAGAACATCCACTCCCTAGGATTTTCGGGATATAAGAGAAGGCGTGATATTAAGGATGTTGATATCATGGAGTTTAGAGTGTACTTGTACCTTGTTTCAATAAACATGTGAATGGGAATGTGGTTGCCATCCCATTTATTCAATGTTAGATGTTATACGAGTGAATTGATCAAGTTTTATACTTCTTTGATAATGAACAATAATTTTTTCAAATGGAAAAAATTGGTGAAAGTTTGAACAATATAGAATGACATTTTAGCATAACGTTCTATGTTGTAAAACACGACAATCTCAAACGACAACATCATTATGTTTACGCTTTCGATTATTTTTCACTTAAATCCAACTTCTAAGTCAATTTCCGGTTATGGATATAGAGATCACTACAAGGATTATGGGTAGTTGCCACTACAAGGTAGACCTAGTGTAGTAGATTTGAGTAACTAATGCCTACATTGTAGTGGCGAAGAACCAATGACAACTACCTGTGTTCCTTGTAGTGGGTTTTCAAATCCCCCTCGTTAAATCCTTTGGAATGCTATGGCAACACCAAAATACTATTTCCCAAGCTAAAGAAACTCCAAGACATATTTAGAAGCACATCATTTGAATGGTAGGAGTCTACATGTAGGACAAAATCACAAACTATTGAAGAGCACTAATGGACTTTAAATGAGGAATTAAAGATAATTAATGTTTTTAAATCCATATCAAGAAAGATGAACCATAGATTGTTATAGAATTCCTTCAGCCAATGTGACGTTAATTCTTTTAGATACTAGACGAGTCGATCTTGATATTTAGTCCCTTAAGTTTTGTAAATGTTTTGAGTTATACCAAAAAACTAACTGTAAGTGTGTACTTTCAATTGCGGGCAAATTGCTCACCTACAAAAAATAAATAACCTTGATGACAAACTCAACAAAATCACCATCAATCATAATTCCATTAACTATACATAATGCACACTTGGATTTTCAATGAGGTGTGCCGTGGCATTGCATTGTGCATAATGTACTTTTGCCTTCAAGATGTATTTACATGTGAAAGGCCATTCATGCCGATACATTACCCCTACACACATAAAACTTTGTCATGTTTATCTACGTGACAACTCATAAATTATGTTTCAATTCATGTACTATGCTCGGGAATGTAGGCCTTTTCAACAGCTCTATTTATCAACAATTTTCAATGATGCCTTCATAATTGGTTCAACATATGTTGCCAACTTAGAATTGAATTATTGATTCAAAAACAACTCCATAAACGTTTAGTGGATGGCCCTTGAATGAGATGTGTCCAGTGAAAATCTCGTAACATGTCATCGCATATCTATACACGTCCGACTTGTATGTGAACATGTCTTCATTGAGCTTGTGGTCTTTGAGTGCCACCAAAATCTCATGCGCCCTCCAAAATCCGATCCCCATGACTTCAACTAAGCATTTAAATTCAACTATGTTACGAATGAAGTTCAAGGCATTACGATTAAATGGGGTCCCGGAGTTCCAAACCCGAAGAAGCACATTTGATGCCTTGAGGTCCTTGTGAATGATGCCATCCTTGTGCAATTGCTCCATGCCCATCACGATCTGCACAGTTGGAGGGGTAAGTTGAAGGTTGAGGGAGGGGATGTTCACCACCTCTCTCTTTTGGAATAGGAAATTGACTAATGTTTGAGTAGATACCGTCATCAGTCATTTGTTGGCCCTCTTACTTCACATGGAAGTGCTTGGACAACAAATTTAATGTTAACCGATCCCGTCACGATCATGTCTAAAATTACATCAACATTGACAAAGTCTAATTTCCTTCTCAAGAGTGATTGGTACATGAAACTATTATGTAATGGATTAACTCCCTAGGTGAGCATTCAAGGTGGCCAATTTGGGTTTTTCCTTGGCAAGAAAAATGTAATTTAGCTTTATATTCTAACTTCTAGTAGATTACATTAGAAATCTAGACCCGACTAAAAAAAATCAATTCATTCCTCAAGTGTGCATTCAAATTGGTTGTATTTGTTAATTGGTATTGAAGATTTAGGTTCAATTACATGCCTCAAGGGAGCTCATCGTTGCAAACCTACACAATATTTCAACTATCAATGTCACGTATGGGTATGATTGTATTTTCTCCTTGACATATATTCTACATGAAACTTCAAACCTATATCATAAAGGAGCAATTTTAGGACTCAATGAGGATAATAGACTTGTGTGTATACACATCGGACCCTTTGACCTTTTATGGGTTAACCTTTAGGGGTTGAAGCAAATGCCCCCCCCCCCCCTCCAAATCATCTAATTAAGTTAAGTCTAGTTCAAAAGTTCATTAAACAAAATCAACACCTCTTATGGTAGATTGACCATACATAGCGGGGATTTGTAGAGCTAGGATTGGTCTCAAAACATTTCATTGTATGTTGATATTGTTGGGCAATGCTGACTATTCGATAAAAACGTCCACCTCAACTTTAGGGGTTAATGAGAACTTGGCGTATGAATCAAATGGCCTCATTGTAAGGGAAGTTTTTGAGGTTGCCTCATTGGTCATAAGGGTCTCCCAACCTTAGATATTGTAGCCCACTGCTTGACCAATTGCATGAATGTCACCTTAGCTATTTAGTTCTACAAAATTCTATCATTCAATGTCAAGGTTTGCCTTATGATTTGTGTTCATGCAGTCCATAAACCCAAGGGTGAGGAGAAGTGTCCTCGTGTAGGTATCTTGAAATCCTTACTTGCAAAACATAATTATATATAATTTCAATGGGATTTAGTTTCTACCTTATTGGCATATTTGTAATTCCAAAGCACTTCTTTACTCCCTTTGGAATCTACGTGGCCAAGTATTAGGTGCCCAAGTATTCCAAATTTATATTCTCCTAAATCCACAATGTCAAGGTTAAGTGTCTTGCGAGAAATGGGTTGTGATTCCCAACATCATCACCAATATGTAATGTTAGGCATTAGATTATTCAATAAAATAAATGGTTGAAGTCCAAATTTTGCTTATGAAATTCCAAACCCGATTATGCTAGTTTAAGTCTAAGATCTTTCCATACTAATTATCATTCCAAGTATTATAATAATAATAACAATAATAATTGATATGATGTGGCCTTAATACGATGTGAGCTCGAAAATCATCTTGAGTATGAAGGGACGGGTGATATGCCTACTTGACAACTTCACATGATTTCCTCATGAACTTTGAGCCTCATCGCTCATGACGATTCCACATGTACCGATTAGGTACCATATGTTGAGTATGCCTTGAGGCCAAGATCCAATACTAATTGAGAGAAAATTTTGGTAACCAAATCCAAACCTAGCTCATCAATCTAGAATATTTCAAGTGGTTGGGAATTTTTGGTATTGAGCTTAAGTATCCGAGAACATTCCATGTAAGTTCAACAACTCTCTTTTGAAGTTTTCATTAATTTACTCTTGTAATTATTAGCAAGATTACGAGTTCTTGAGGTCAACCTAATTTTGGTAAGCCTTCTAATCCTTGACATTATTTGTGGTTACTCCTAAATCTCGATTTCTCCAAGACCTATAAGTAATTTAGTTTAAATCGCTAGAGTTTTAAAGTGGTTTCTCTGTAGCTTTTGCTAGGCCTACTTGTCAATTTTGAGTTGTATGCAACTTTTTTGTTTATTTTCTTCTCTTCTAAATTAAAGTGACTTTTGAGTTCAAGTCTTCTTTTGAGGTTTCGCAAACTTCTACTTTTCCAAGTATATGTTTAAATCAAGTACCCTTTCAAGTTTCCCTAATGTCTATTTTTGGAATTCAAGTAACATTTAAAAGTTTTCCAAGTTTCTACTTTAGAGTCCAAGCATTTGATATTTCCATCTTCTAAGCTTTAGAGTTCAAGTAATTTTATGAATCCTTTGGTCTCCAAAGGTTAATCCTAAGTAGTTTCTAAGGGGGTCTTCGAAAGGTCTTCAAGGGGGATCTTCAAAAGTCTTTAAGAGAATAAGCTCCCAATAAGTCTTCATGACGCTCACGTGAGATGTTCGATGTCGAATGAGGTGCTTTAGGTGGCCTATGTGCCTCTTTTATATAGTCTTTAATATCTAGGTATGTTGAGATTTTTTTAAATGTTAAATTCAACCAAAATTAGTTATATATATATATATATAGTCAAAACCCCAAATATGTTCCTTTTGGTAGGTTTTCCCGTTGGTTGTTGGACATTCATTTATTTTATTGTCCTAAGGACTTCTAACTCCTTTCATCCGCTAGGGTCCTATGACATCCATCCATGATTTCATCCACATAGACCCATATAAAGGCCTCTTAGCCACCCATCACTTATTCACCCTTTGCTAAGTTCCTTACACTACGCTTCTAGCCTATTGCCTCGTTCCCAATGTGTTATCATGGCATTTCCCTGACTTTTGCCTCATTCTTGAGGTTTCCATAGCCGTCCCCTAGTTGTTGGGAACTTTGTCTATGTCCTTTGCCTTCTCAACAACTCTTCTTTGCAAACTCCTCCGCACACCCCGATTCTTGGTTCCTTTGTCGCTCTATAGAAGCGTGGCCCCACATCGGGGTCCTCACACATTTTTAGGTCAATTAGGGTCCACGGGTCACCCCAATACTTTGCCATCAAGAACAAAAACCTTCCGTTGTTTTAACAAAGACCCTTCATAAATCTCATGTGTGTGTGTGCACCATATCAATAGCCTTTGTTGTGGAGCATTCCTCATGGCCATTGTTTCTTCAGGTCCCCTAATGACGCACCTTCCTTGAACACCCACTTGTTGTCGTTCCCACCGTGGCCAATGTCACATGGACATGCACATCCTATATAATAAAAAGGACGTTGACAAAACAAGGGCTTCTTTGTCATAATACGACTCATGGGGTTGCCTCATTCAACATGGCTATCATTTCTCAAAACAACGGCGGCCACACACAATATTGAAAACGTTAAAAAAAAATCAAAAGAACATTTCAAGCTATTTAAAGGCGACATTTCAACCTATATGTCCCACCTCTTATCTTCTTGACAAGGTGTTCTTCTTTTGTGGCGGTCTCTTTCGCCTTTCCTCCTATGGTCGCATCTCCATTACCTTTGTTATTTGGTGGCATTTGCGATCCAACACTTCTAATTTTGCATCATGAAACAACTGGAAATTGCTCAAATTCCTATTTACCAATGATTGTCCATACAATCCAAATTGTAATTGGTTTCACATAATCCAAGGAGAGTTATAGCTTCATTGTTGGGTTTTGGAACCAGTGCCATCTTGTAAAAAACTTGTCATCAAGGAGAAACAATTATAAAAAGATTGTGCATTACAGATACACATACTAGCAAGCTCTGAAACCTTGAAGTTTTGGGAAGGCGGGAGGGACAATCCTCTGTCATGTCTTTAAGTATACATTCTAAGAGAAAATTCCGCTTTGAAATATTGTAGAAGATAGAGCATTAGATTGCTCATAGTCAATAGAAATGTAAGGGAAGAGGCATGAGAAACAATAAGGTTAGAATAAGACTACAATGCTAGTCCGAAGAGGTAAAAGAGTTATCCCATATTGTTTGTATGAACCAATGAAAAGAAGAAGAACAATAAAAGGCAAAGGAAGGAGAGCATGAGACTATCTCACTCCAAGCATTGTTCATATGCCTTTGTGTATGTGTATATGCTTGTGCAATCTTATCTCTAGTCCTATTGATATCCAAAAAATATTAAAATAACAATGATGGCCAATGACAATTATTTGACTGTCATTGGTTTGCCGGAATTTGCGTCAAGCCTATTTCTTGAAGGCAACCTAATGCAAATTTTGGCAAATCATGAAAACCTTATTCACATTCTATCATGTAGGATTCCGTGTAGAATTTTAATCCATGAAATTTTCCTTAGACCTCTAGGCCTTCACCTTCCAGCGTGAAGTGAACATGGATGGTCTCTGCATTTTTGACCAATGAAAACTTTTAGATTGCAATGGTCATGGGCCTTCAACCTTGTGTGCGAAGAGGCCATGCGTTAAGTTGTATGGGGACATGGTTATTTACAACTTATTGGTAAAGATCGCAAGTGTCTAGTTGTCATGAATCTCTAAAAAATAATATCAGTAAGTTGGCAATAAATGTGCTAGCTACATATCTTATATATTGTTCTCTCTCTTTAATATGTCATATTTGGTTGCGCAAGAAAGTGTTGTCTTCTACATAATATGATATTTTGGCCTCAAATGTCCAACTATTGAGGTTTTCCAAGAATGAGGGCCTATTTTATTGTAAAATTCTATGAAAACACGTGTATGGAAGAACAATTTTAGTAAAGAAGTATATTCACAACATCACACAAAATGGAGCCAAAATAAGTATAGTCCCACGATGGTGTCTTCACCATATTACGCAATATGAAAGTACAAACTCATTTCCTTTTGATGATGTTTGTCGATGTTGGAAATCGACATCTTGTTCAATTTATCCACTTAAAAAAGTTACATGTTCATCATATCTACAACTGAAAACTCCGAAGAAAATTCCACTGGAAAATATGATAGTAATTAGGCATATTCACATACTTGACGAAGCTTGACTATTGGTGTTGGTTGGTCATCTACATTAATCCCTTCCATTGACTCTTCATTTAAATCTATATCCAAATCGACCTCTCTATCCCATGCCAAATCCACCAAACTCATCCATGTTGTACTATGCATTGACAACTTCCTTCATTGCACATATTCTTCAATAGGCATTTCTTCACTTTCAAGATTCAAAGATGAAATGAGACTTGCTAGTTCATTCAATGTTCTTCATTCCTCATTTCTCACATTCATCATCCATGGCAAAATTGGCATTGTAATATGTAAGTAAAATCGTGGACATCCTTCAATTGTGTCATATGATGTGGGGATTCATCCTCTCCACGCTTGAGAGCTCCGCGTAAGAATGTGCCTTACATTAGGCATCAACTTGGTCGTTGTCATGGTAGTGAAATTTCCATGTTTGTACTAGTCTAGTTTGCCTTATACAATCTTTCACAAAGACGAGAATGAACATGTGAACAAAAGCAATTTCAAAATTATGAGAACAATTGTAATTGAGGGCACATACCTTATCACCAAAGATGTTGGTAAATTCACAACAAAATTGAACACACATGTGTGTTCTATCAAGTTATATAAAAACTTCACAAGTGATGCATTATTGAGAGCTCCCCAATGCCATCCCTGGAACAACTTCACTATTGTGGGTGCACATTAATTACCTATGTTATATGACAAAATGGGCCTAAAAAAGTTGTACTACAAGTGTCATAGTTGTAATATTAGGGTAAATGAATACTATAAAGGTTGGTCAACGGAAAATGTGTCATATAATCGAGGTGTTATATTATTGAGGTGACATTGTAGGTATGTAATGAAGGAATTTGGGTATACATCAAAATTGAATTGGATATGCAAGAGCATCTCCATCCACTTATGTATTTGAGTGTTATTTGGTTAGTTTCTCTTGTTATCCCTGTTGCACTGGTGGAGCCCATTTTCAAGGTCCAAGTCGGGCTTGTGGGTTGGCCAACTAAGGCCCACTTTATACATGGTATGGGCCCATCCCAACTTTATCAACTTTTTGCAGGCCCAACCTTGTCACATGTAAAGTGACGAGGCCTGATTTTAGGCCCCGGTGTTCTTGAGGGGAAAGTGTAGTGAAAAGACTTAACCACCGTGGACCGATAATAGAGATGTTCATTATCCAACATATGAGCTCAATCTGGCCCATGTTGAGAGTTCAGGCCGAGGAAAAACTTGTCTCGATTTCTTCAAGCCGGCTTGAAGAAGACTTGGTGCCAAAATTGTGCCACCTAGGACGCCACACGGGATGAGTGATTGTTCGGGGCCAACCCAAGTATAGCACCCTTGGGCCAAATTTGATGAAATGAAGCGATCCTATTGGGCCAAAATTTTAGAGTTCGAGTTGGCCCTCAATCCGGCCCCAAGTATCAAGTGGGCCTAAGGGTTGGTTTCCACGTCCCTCGTAGTCCTGATAGAATCTAGATAATAGTGGGTTGGGTATGTTCTCATGAAAATAATAAAAACAAGCAAACAACCATATTTTGGTTGCCTATTAGAATGTGAAGGGTTGTGACCCTGGGCCACTAGAATTCCATGTGTTCACTAAACACATAAATTAACAGTGGTTAATTGGCACATACAAACCCTACCCCATTATATTTCATGGACATTTATCCTTACTCCCACTAGAGTCTGATGGGCGAGCATCATACATGGATACCCACCCTAATACTATTATGATGCTTGCACATGCTAATCGTCGAGTGTATGGGAATGTCCAATGTTTTGAGAGTAGCTTTGTGTGCGTGAGTGAAAAGAGTTCCGACCATACGACATTTGGGTAAAGTGTTCTAGTAGAAAGTCATGACTCACACATGTGGATGAGAATTCAAAAATATTCTATTGTAACGGTGTTTGCACACACTTTGCATACCACCGGTCGAAACCAAGGAGTTCGGCTCTTCCTACTTGAATGAATCAATGAGAAACAATGCATAATACGAATAACATTATGTTTTTACTAAGTTGTTAACTAAATAGCATAATTGAAATACTTTATTTCAAATTTTACAAGATTATGTTTAGGGTAGATCATAAATATGAACAATAAATTCTTATGTGTCCATCATAAGGGTTGGTTTATATCATATAGATTAATAATAATAATAAAATTTAATGTTTCTTATCAATAAAATACATAAAACATCTACATATTCACAATTTAGTAATGTGGATCATAGTGACCTATACTTTCAAATGTTAACATCTAAATGTCCAAGCATTTTGCACATTGTAACAAACATTTTTTATGTGCCCTAAAAATCAAGGATTGCAAGACAAAAAGTAAAAAACTTTGTGAAGTGAACCTTTTTGATATGGATTTAAACCTTTAGCGTCCCCACCAGACCGGGCATGGGGCATCCTGAGTTCTTAGGTGGCGGTACCAACCCAAGTACATTTAAGACCTCCCCTGCCATGAATGCTTCATATAGCGGCTCTCCTCCGGCCTGCCAAGAGATTACTTTAACATTAGATACTTTGATATCTTAGTTTATCATGTGTCAGATAATAGGTGTCGTTGTCTTATTGATTGCTTCCTAATTATGGTGGGGGTATGCCTAAGCTTTGGTGGGCTTTGACTCATGATGAGCTATTATATACTCTATTTGGCGTGTGCCCAGTCTGGTGGGGACGCTCTAAGGGACATGCAAGGGGCTCAATATGCGTCTATATGCACAATTTTTTAGAGTGTCATCACATCTTTTGAAAGTATTTTTATACATTGAAGTTACAAATTTTTAAATCTTGTGTCAACATGCACTAGGTAGGCCAACATGTAGATAGATAGGTATGTAGGTAGTGGGGTCTATGTGCATTGGCATGCAACTTTTGCATGTTCAATGTGATTTTTGGAGAATGTTTCTATTCCAAATTGTTTGTTTCTATTTTTGAAAGTAAGTTCATTACTTCAAAATAAATTTGAAGACGAAGGCCTTGAAGGTAGAGGGGGACAAAATTAACACTTGAGCCAAAATCAAACACCTATAAACGCGCCCCAGGCTAGATCACATCTTCATTCTGTTGGGCCTCACCTATCCCACGCCTCCTTCATTAACCGGTCTTCTTACCCCACTACAAGAAAAAACGGTTCCATTCCAACAGAGTTCCAACAGAATTCTGTTGATTCTACCTGTTGATTTGGAACTCTTGATTCGGAACAATTTTAACACATATCTCTTGATTTAGGCATTCGTTAAATGTCCAAGTTATACTAGTAAAAAAAAAAGTAAATTAGTAATTCCGCTCCTCACATCCCGGGCCTACACACAAACTACCAAGGACCACCTTGCCTAGCCTAGAAATGAACTTAGCCACATACCTAACCTAGGCTAGGCCCAAGGGTGAAGTCCAAGGGTATCGATCCTTGAACCTCTTGGCTATCGCGAGGAGGCCTTAGCCACCAAGCCACCACTCATCACATGATGTGGAATGAGTATGTAAGACATTTGTATAAAGAGGCCGTAAAATTTATAATTACATAATTACATAATTATATAATTATAGCAATTACATAAATTATTAATTACTGTAATTACTGTAATTGTTTTATTACTATAATTAGTCATTCCTGTAAATATTTTAATTATTAATATCTGTAATTACTTTAATTAGTAATTGCTGTAATTAGTAATTATTGTAATTACTTTAATGAATAAGTACAATAATTAGAGTAATTGCTAATTAGTAATTAAATCTACTATAAATAGAACAAAATTACAATCATTCACAATTTACTATAATTGTAAATTTAAGTAATTAAAATAATTAAATATTGCAAATTAATCAAACTATTTAATTATTGTAAATTATAGGAATCATAGTAATTGATTACTTCAACATAATTAGTGTTATTTAAAAATTAGAAAACAATAATTAAAATTCCTCTGCTGAAATCAACAGATAAATGATCTTCCTTTGTTGAAATCAACAGATAAATGTTCCCTCTGTTGATTTGTGTCGCACAATGGATCCATTTCAACATTGTTTTTCCCAAATCTGTTGAAATCAACAGAAATTAGTTGATTTTATGTTGATTCGGACTGCGATTTCTTGTAGTGCCCGCACATGCATGGGAACTCTTCCCCGTTGGGCACCAATATGACAATACTCGGTCACTTAAGCCATTAAGCTCCTTTGGCATGTGAAGGAACTCCATCAATTAACTTGGGAATAAGGAAAGTGATGTCAACTTGAATATTTGGAATATTGATCAAGTGTTGTCACATTGGTTCCCAACGGGAAGAGTTCCCACGCATGTGTGGGCAAGAAGACCGGGCAATGTAGGAGGCGTGGGAGGGGCGGGGCCCAATTGAATGAAGATGTGATCTAGCCTTGTCTAAAATGCAAACAACACCACATCCATGCCCTCCGCACCAAAAGACACAATAAAGCAGTATGGGAATTAAAAAAACTTATAGTGTCATCAAAAAAGTCAAGATGTTATATTCTCATGAATGCAAGAACATTCAATAATGACCCCCTAGAAAACACGGTCCCTTCATGGATATTACCGTGTGTATGTGGTCAACAAAGATGCCATTGCAATGCTAGATTCAAACCCGATCTTTTATGTGTGAAAGGAGAGAGAGAAGAAACGTTGACCATGTGATGAGCGTGATTGGAATGCCCGTTCGACCCACCCTTGGCATTAAACCCTCAGGGCATAATACCAATGGTGTAGGTCCCGTGTGAAAGGACTACCATATCAGTCCTCACCCCCAATAGAACCTAATGACAACCTAACAATACAATTCATTGAATTTACATACTGTAACGATAGAATACCGGATGAAACTATAAACCGTAAAATATAAAAATATAAACCATTAATGGACAATATTGCCAACAAAGGTTGGAAGATAGACCCACTAATTGTCATTACTACATGCGCTAGGGCTGCCACACATATCCCCTCTATGGATAACATTGAAACAACATTTAAAACCCCTAAGCAGAGCATCAAGAACACATTTGAGGCAATTAATGTCATCGCTATACAATATGCTATGTCCATAATTTTGCACAAAAGAAGGATAGAAAATAACGAGCCAATACCACTTGACACACAACTACCATAAGAACTCCTAAAACACTAGCCAACCAATGAATAAAAAGATATCACAATAAACTAATGGAAGGCCCATGACTCAACATCCACCCCACAAAGTTATAACCTTTGCCCCTACAAACACTACAACCGCACCAACACATGGCCAACTTGGTCACCCCAGTTTCTATAGTGCCCACCCCGAGAGGGGTTAGTAGTCCTGCACCACTAATATTATGTCCAGTGGACATAATATCAAGGGTGGGTCGAACATGCATTTCAATTATGCTGATCCCATTAGGGATCAAGGTTTCTTCTCTTTGATCTAGCCTTGGGGTATAAACGCCTCCCAATGTGAACACTCTGCTATCTTGAACCATTCCCAATGGAAAGGAGTGTTTGGACCCACATAGTGATGGGTTTAGGTGTCATTAGTCACGCCATCTCATACCAACCTCCACTACCTCCATATAGGGTAGGTAACGGGCTCCACTCTATCTCGGGTTGGTTCACGGTGGTTTAGGGTGGTTTGTTAGTGCGTAGTCTAGCCATTCTAGAGTAGAGGCACCTATTACTGATCACTTAAGAGATTTTGTGTAAAATATGGAGGAGTACAATGTGGTGCAAATTTATCTCGTGTGGCCAAACCTGAAAGTTATCAAGGGCTAAAGTAGCTATTGAATGACACTAAAGTCATGAAGTAGGTAAATTCTTTGTTATTTACCATAGCTTTCAAGAAAATTAGTGCATGCTTGTGATTAGTGCATGCCACATGCTTGTCAGTGAATAGTGCCAAGTGCTGGTACTTTTATGCCAAGTCCTATTACTTTAAGTGAATAATGCCAAATGCCAAGATGAAGAATGCTTTGTAGATCTTTTGGTGGCACTGCATTGTTTTGTCTAATTACTTTGAGTTACCATTCAGAGTATGTTATTTGGGTAAAAATGAAACTCTTAGTAAAATATTATAGCAATGTGTAAGACTAATTAAACAAAACAAAAATGTAATTTCATAGCATAAAGGAATTTAGTACCACCTTCATTAATTTCCCACACTCACTAAATGGTATATTCAATGTAGTTGGGCTTTGATCTAGCTTGGAACTAGTACCCAACTATGTTGTGTTGGTTCTAGGGATGAAGGTGGGGTCCTCATCATATCCAAGGTTGTCATACACGGGGCCTAGGGATTGGTTTAAGGAAGCTAGTGGTTGCAACTTTGAATATTCATCAAATATTCAATTGAGGCGATATTTCTTTCTTTCTTTCTTTCTATATAAAGCCCAAAGGCTAATATGCAATTCTTTTTATATCAACCTGATAGCCATATGTATGTGCAACAACTTAAAGTGTTGGTTTAAGCACCCTCTACCTCATATAAACAAGGATATCATTTGAAGTTATTTGGTGCACATTGATTGTGAGGTTAGCCCTTTTGATGGCTCACGCTCCCATTTGAGTTGGAGGGTGAGGCCTTTGACTTGTGGGTGTACTTGAGTTGTTGGGTGAACCTTGCTTTGCGGTGTTTGTAATTGGTGTTGGGTTGACCAAGCCCTCGAGGTGTTGGTTGACCGCAACTTTGCACCCATTTTTGCTACTCTTTTGCACGTTGTTTATGGGTGAAATTGCGTGAATACCTTTTTCCCATTTTGTGTCTTATTTTCATTTATATTTCACACATTTATCAACCAATTTGCAAAGAAACATGTTCATATCAATGTGATATTTTTGTGAGCAGTGTTTGCAATCTATGTCATTTTAAAAATTTGTTTTGCTTTCATTTGTAATTCATATATAGTATGCGATTCATTGCAATAAGACTTTATGAAGAGTTTAAAATATTCAGCTATATCTTTTCCAATCATAAATATTGTTTGATTCTTGATACCATACATCATTTCCCACAAACTTCATAAAAAACACACACATTTAAGTTTCATTTTAGCTATAATTTTTTGTAGGTTCCTATACATCTACAATATGCATTCCAATTTTGATATTTTTTTAGTCAATGATACGTGTTTTTGCACAATTTAATATTTCAATAAATATGATGATCATACATTCTACCCTACTACATCCATGCATATGAAACTAGTATAGGTGGCCTCTTGAATCTTCAAAGCACATGTAATCACATGGATACCATTCTCATGCATATTTACCATATGCATGTAGGCTACAGCCATGATCATAAGCAACCCAAACCCTCCCTAGACCTACCACCATATCCATAGGCTCCCAATGATATTTGATGGCATGTGGTTTTTATGGAGTTCATAATTTATTAAAAAAGAACCTTAAAGTGTTTTGTTTTAAACCATGTAATTCCACACTTCTTCATTTCAAGTATTTGTGTATGTTTTTATATTAGCGCCATGGTAAGTGTCCCTTTAAGTAAGTGTTGTGAACAAGTGCCCACTAACATGTCCACTAACTACTATATTTGACTTATTAAAGGATAGTTTGATCCTTAGGTGCCCCTAGATGTGCCAAAATGGGACTTAACATTTCAAATGATTGGGTCTCACTGACAAATAAGTATCTCCTAACCAAAAATGTTTGTCAAATGCAATTATTCTTGTCAATCGGGTCAAGGTTCTCATCAAAACAACGAGTTTTATTTTATTTTATTTATTTTATTGATGAATTTTCAAATATTTAATGTTTCAAATGGTTATCACAAGTGTGTCAAGGTCCAGCATTAGGAATGGGAGTACCATGAGTATATGTTGGGATGAAAGGGGGGGGGGGTGTTCCATTTTCTAATCCTCAATCCAAATATTTAACTGATGCCATAGTTCTCTAGCAGCTTGGGCAAACAAATAACTAATTTTAAAGGTGCCTAAATTTATGGGAAACTAATTTCATTGAGTGTCAAAAAAGAAAGAAATAGAATTCAAAGAGTGCCTAAAATCACAATAATGCAAGTGACATTCATTGAAATCCAACAAAGTAGCATCAAATCAAAGCAAGATTTGTTGCCAAGCAAAACCTTGACATACAAGTAAAAGACAAACTTTAGGGTAAGGAATATTGGATAAGGAAAGTATTTAGGTTAATTATAGCCACCATAGATGAAATTAGAAAAACCATCCATGAATTATAAAAACGACTTGGATGAATGTCTAACCTACTTTAAATTACTTTTGAATCCGCCCAATTTTAGAATATTATTTTATGGGCTGCCTAACTTACTTTCGCACTCTAATTAATCATTAGGCAGAAAGGTGCCCAAGCTGCTAGAGAGCTACAATTTGGTCGGACATTATTTGAATGCAATGTGGCATTATAATGTGCTACCATGCTCATAACTCGTTGGCTCCAATACACTTTTGCAGTCGCTCATAGTCCTTTGTATGTTGTAATTTCGAAGTGGCTTTGCTTGTGCATAATACAATGAGTTGCCTTTTTAAATTTCAAACGGCATTTGCATTTGTGATACGACGGACGGTCTTACATCAAGTTTGTTTTTGAAATGTGTTTGATATTGAAATTTCATTTTGATAATGACAACACAATGATTAATTTTTAAAGCTCACAATTATCATAACTTGGGGATTATCTCATCTAATTTAATACTCGGAGATCATGAAAACTGTCATTTCAAGTTCCAAAGTCAAAATCGAGATGCAAAAGCTATAAGAATGCAAAATGTAATTTCCTCTTACTCTTTAAGTGAACACACCATAACTTAGGGCCCCCCAATGTGTTTACCCACTATTGAATCTAGAACGGTGTCTATATTTTGAGCACATGGTCCAATCTCTAAGTTATCTCTTTTTGGTGTGTGTTCTCAACTAAGTTAGGGCCGCTTCACACAAGAGACTGAGAGCTAGTGGCTAGTACACTTCAAGCACTCTCATTAGTGGTAAAGGCCGAGCTGGTCCAAGTTCGCTTCATACTACATTTGAGGGACCAATGGAGTATGTGAATGCAAGATGGATGTAAAGTCTACATGGATTCCTATGTGGCATCGAATGGATCATGTTTCATGGTCACTTGGATTATTTTCAAAAACCACTAGGCCTAACACAAAACCGGGAGACCACAACACTCTCCAAATGCTCACAACTGTTGGTTTATTTTATTTTATCATGTGTGAGGACCTGCATGAATAGAAATTCCTTGAAATAACATTTAGTTAAGGGCCCGGCCACATATGGCTTCACACTACACTTGAAGGTCCGTGACCACACTACATGATTTTGGAGGTGTTTTGGGACGGCCTTTGGACACTTTCTTTTGGGCTCTCATAATTTCATGGTCACGGCTCTTGGCTCGTGTGTGAAGTGGGCCTAAGTTAGAAGCCTTGCCATACAACACTCAAATATAGGTGCCTAATTAAGAAAAATATTACATAAGGCCCCTATAGCTCAGGTGTGAATGGGGCTTGAGTGGAAGGGGTTAGGGTTCATGATGGGAATGCTCGAGTCTCAAGCGTGCTCCGAAATCAATAGAGGACGTGCTTTTCAATCCCTGTGGCACATAAATTTACAGTGCATAGAATATGCCAGAGATTGTTAAAAAACGGTAAGAGAGAAAAAAAAAAGGGGCATTGTATTAAGAATGGGAAACATAGCTATGGCGGTGGAATTGGTTGAGGTTAGGATTGGGGCAGGTGCTGACGATACAGAATTCAACTTCTTGTGAGAGGAATTGAAGAAATTGAAGTGGTTTTGTGGTGGATATGTTGCAGATTGCAGGGTGTGTTGCATTTGTGGTCGAGGAGGTGGAGATAAGGGTTTAGGGTTTGGAGCATGTGTTGAGAAGAGATGATGACGTTCGAATTTAATCGACTCTGATGCGAGGAGGATTAAGTAAGGTATGTGGTCCTATGGTCGGCACTTCTAAGTCTACATACACTTATGCCATTCGGTTTGGATCAGGTTGGGAATTGTCTCATCCAATCAGCTATTTCAGATGTCATATCAAGTTGTAGAATTGGAGTAGAGATGCAAAAGTAAGAGTCCAAAGTAGAGATTCTCTTATTCTATAAAATTCTCACCTAGGTACTCGCAATAGTGATGTTATCAATTGAACCTAGAATGTGGTCTACATTTTGAGCACAGAGTCTAATCTTGTTGTAACATATTAGCTTGGGCCTGTGGTATTTTGGCATGTTGCACCATGCATGTCAATTAATGTTTCAGGCCATCCTTGCACCATTTGCTCAACATGCCACTGTCAACAGTTGTTGATGGCCATATTGCAGCTCTGGAACTGCGATTGCATTAATGCTCATGTGCTCTTGCCATTCCAAAGTTCCAAAATGTACAGTAGATGTCTTTTTGGTGTCCGTTCTTGACTTCAAGCCATGCCATAATACCACTCAATTATAGGCGTCCAGTTTAGAAGAGTGACCACATAAGGCCACCACACCTTATGGCGTGAATGCGGCCTGAGTGGAAGGGGCCAGGGTTTATGAGTGTCAGAGTCATTTCTACATCGAAATTGAAAGAGAGGCCATGGTGATTGCCACTTGTCACATGTAAATTTAGAGTGTGTAGAATATGCTTTAGATTGTCAAATAAGGATAAGAGGGCGAGAGTCTCTGTATTAAGAAGAGGAGTGATAGCTATGGTGGGTGAAATTGATTGAGGTTAGGATTTGGGCAGGTGCAGATGCAGAAACCAACGACTTGTGAGAGGAATTGAAGCAATCAAAGCAATTAAAGCGGGTTTGTGGTGGAGAATTTTGACATGTTGCAGATTGCAGGGCTGTGTTGTGTTTGTGGTCAAGGATGTTGGCATTAGGATGCAGGGTTTAGGGTTTAGGAGCGGTTGTTGAGAAGAGATGGTGATTTTCGGTTCTTGAGCAACTCTGATGCGAAGAGGATTAAGGTATGTGGGTGTTATGCGGTTTTTAAAATTAAAATTTAATTTTAATAATTTCCATCTTTTATTAATCAGATTTGTGGCTTGAAAATTGTATTGCATTAGCAAATCTATGTTGAAGCGTCAGCAAAATTGGACTGAAAATCTTACCTCCCCTGATTTAGTTATGGTGATTGGAAGTGCATGTGTGTTGATTCCCCAAATAAATACATACATAAGTCCTTCCCAATTGTGTTGACTATTGAGTGTAGAGTAGTTAATAAAGTTTGAAGACACAGTCTATCTCTGTTAAACTTTTGTACTCTTTATGGTGTCTTTCTTACAACCACACCTAATCACACACCATGTATTCAATTATAGGTGTCCGTTCAAGAAAAGTAACCAAATAACACCCGCATACTTTAGTGTGCATGAGGATTTTGTTGCAATTTCTGGAGGGAGCATGCCTTTGCAACTATGGCATTTGAACCAGTGGCGTTGCATCGGTGCCGGGGACTGAGCTTGGTGCTGAAACATCATAAGTTTGAAGTCCAGTTGAAGAATACTCGAAATGGTTTGAAATTGCTGAGGGTTTCACAATCTGCTGTAAGTTTGCGTCAAGCCCCAGGGGTGGTTAGTGTAAATCTGGCGGAGAATGCAAGTGCTCAAAAGGCAAGGGAGGTGAGGGAGGTAAGGGAGACAGAGAAGCTCATCAAGAAGGGTGCCACGGAGAAGCTTGAATTCGATGACATCCAGGACCTCATTGTGTCACCTCCCAGTGCTTCTCCCAACAAGGCTCCCACACCAACGCGTGAATCTCCAACCCTTCTGGAGCGAGAGGCCCTTGCTGTGGAGGGATCGGCTTACTTTTCTCGAAGGGAGCGGAATGAAGCGATGTATGGTTTGTTGGATGTGTTGGAGCAGAAGGGTGTAACACCTGGATACGCATTTGAGTTTGTCCGCCATGCTGAAAATCTTATCGATGTACTAATTGCTGAAGCCAAGGAGATTCCTGGTGAGGAGGGTTTAGGATCCCTTGACCAAACTCTAAAGGGCATTGATGATGCACTTTTTGTGGATAAAGGCAGAACTGAACAGATGACGAAGACACAGAAACCTCGGAAACTGGAGGGACTAGATTTGAATAACCGGTTATTGGATACAGTCCGTAAGGCAAGAGGTTTGTACACTGAGCAGGAAAGAGGGCATTGGAAAGGCTCGCTGTCCTCGAGGGTTTCCCTGTGTGCTGAGCAACAAGGTCTTGCAAGGCTTGTTTTCTACTTTCAGATGATAGGGATTAAGGCTGTGGACATACCAAAGTTGCTGCCATATGTGGGCCGTCGAATTGACGTTGTGATGGCCAAGGTGGAATTTCTACGCAGCATATGTGTCAGGTATGGCTGAAAACTTGTTTGCAATTGTCTGAGCTTTGTTCAGGATGTGGTATTTAAAAAAAAATATCAATAGAGAAATTTTAGTTAATGGAAGCTGATAATTCACAGTCTTTTGCACGTTGACTACCACCCAATGTCAAAGTTGATATGCATATTGAACATCCTTACCGAAGGACCACTTTACACTATGGGAAAGGGCCATGACCATGATATTGTGAGGGCCCTTGAAACTTATCCAAAGGTCGTACCATGGAAAATTGAGATTGAATTTTCTGTGGTCATGGGCCTTCAAATGACTGGACTCTTAATCGAATGCTTTTTGATTACCATCCAATTTATGTGGGCCCTTCTACACAAAAAGTTTTAGTATATCAAGGATTGTGAGATTTTGGAGTTATGGTCTCCTGGTTTTGTTCTACACCAAAGGGCTTGACCCAAAATTCGGTAGACCATGAAACAGTATCCATTGCATTCCATGTAGAACACCATGTAGGTTTGTTCATCCAACTTCCTTGGTCTTGTAGGCCCTCAAGCTTTTGTGTACAGTGAAGTGGGACAGTCTTGGCATTTTTCCATCAATGAGAGACTTTACATTTCAATGTTCATGGGCCCTGAAGGTCCAGCGTTAATTGGCCCTTAGCATGTATGCATTTTCTGGGTTGCAATCTGTTGTCAGCTCCATTCCATCATTTTCACAGGATAGTTATATATAACTTCTAGACGAACTGTACTTTCTACGTAGCGTCCATGCCTGTAATTTGTTGGGCTTTTCCCTCTGACTATGGAATGATTGAACTACACCACATTTTGAGTGCTAGCCGATGGTTCCATTCTATCGTACTTCAGCCAGAATTGTGAGTTAGAAAAAGATCATCACATCCGACACCTCTATTTGCCTTGGGGAGTATGGATGGCAGTTATGTGTGACGGTAACTTATTTGGGCTGGAGTGCTCTTGAGGAGCAGTACTCTCATCACAATTTTCCGAAGGGGGTTGTAAATGTAATCATCCTAATAATATATGTATACAAGTACAAAGTTGTGTAATTATCATGATCTTAATTCAAATTCATGATGTTATTACATGTTATTTTTATATAGTAATTTTTCCTCCAGAAGTTTGTGATGCTATCCCTTGTTGTGTGATGCAGTTGGCTGGATGCATGCTATCATTTGCATAGATTTGTCCCTTTATGTACAATGGCTCTATGCATTTGATTTAATGGAAGGTGCAAAGTTTGAGTCTAAGTGTTTGATGTTGCAGGTATGAGCACCTTCCAGGTATCCTTGCGGTTTGGCCGCAGCTACTATCGTATGAGTGCGATAGCTTAGCACTTGTGGCAGAGTATCTCACGTCCATCGGCATGACCCAAAAAGAGATTGCGATACTTGTTACAAAGTACCCCAAAATTCTGGGTAGGGATGTCATACAAGACTTGCACTCTACCATGACTCTGCTTGAAAATTTGGGAATATCAGTGAAGGATGCAAAGCAACTTGTCGTGAGGTACCCTACTTTGCTAACAGAAAATGCAGAGAAGAAGATTGGGCCTGTTGTGAAATACTTGGAACACATTGGCGTTAAAAAGAAGAACATCGGTGCGCTCCTTGTGCGGAGACCTGTTTTACTTGACGCTGACGTGGAGAAGGATTTGGGCCCAATCGGTGATTACCTGAAGAGTATACATGCAAGTACAGATGATATAGATAAAATTGTGACATCCTTCCCTTGGTTGTTTTGCTACGACATTGAGCAGGATTTTCGGCCAACTGTCCTCCATCTGGAAAGTTTAGGTGCGTGGTAACTCCAGTTTTTATGGTCTTTTTTCTGGTTGCCAGTATGCTCTTCTAGTCACCAAATTTATCAATTGCTTAATTATCACTTTTACTTGCAGTGTTCTACACAGTAGAATGAACATGGATGAACATTCTATTTGATTTGAAAGTAGGACGGGTGCTGGAGTCTATGGGAACAATACAGTTATCCTTCAACTCAATGGGCTTTTGGGGGATGTTAGTTCCCTATGAGTATCTGCTGTACAAAATCAAAACTTTCTTTCCACTTGTAGTGCATGCTTGGAGGTAATGTTTCAATTCATTGAGGGCCAAACTTGTTTTCACACCCTCTTGGCATACCAAAACGAGTTTGACCGTCATTGAATAGATTTAGAACGTTCTTTGTTCAAACCTCCAGACTACCTTTGAGCATGCACAGGAAACTCACTAAACATGGAAGGTGTTGTATGCAAAACGACCGATCCTCAACCAAAAGTCTTATTGAGTTTAAGGGTATCTCTAATGTTCTATCCCAACTTGCAAGTTTGATGATGATGGAGGGATAGGTTTTCAAACTGATGCAAATCTTTGTTGTGTACTTATTACATCCCAGATTATTCAGGAAATCTGGTGGTAAATTTTTTTGCAGACTTGGATATGAGCAGGATAGATGAAACAAGTGGTGTAATGTGACAGAACTTTATAAGCTTCGAGGACCATCTTTTACAAAATTTGAAGTTTGTGAAATTGCATCTAATAGAAAGTGAACAGTTTGGCCAATTGAAGTGACTTGTGATTTATTCAGAGCTATTGTGTGCACTTGTGCAGAGGGGCATACTACTACAGTAGTAATGGTGATTTTATTTCAATTTTTAAGAATACTGGTTATACTTTGATGTTGAATTATTCAGTCCACTACAAAGAATCTCTATGCAATTTTGAATCACCTTCCACAGATGTTTTCACATGTAAGATCTTATCACTTATTAGTTAATCGGATGACTGCAGGAGTGGAGCCTAGTTCAATGGGGAAGTTGTTTCGTCGGCACCCACAATTATTGAAGAATCGACACAACTTTGAAATGAAGACTGAGTTCCTCCTTAATCTTGGCCTCGAGCAAAAAGATCTTGGGAAAGTCATATACAATGCTCCCCAGCTTTTGGGTCTCAGTGTCGAGGAAAACATGGTTCCAACTGTAAAATTTCTCAGTAGTTTGGGAATTGAAGGGCCAGCACTGCTCAAGGTTCTTAAAACGAAGCCAATGATTCTAGCATACAGTGTAGAGGCAAAGCTCCAGCCAAATGTAAAATTTCTAGAGAGTCTTCAAATTCAACCTGAAGACATTGGAAAGTTGGTGACAAGGCACCCACAATTGTTAACATTGAGCATAGAAAAAAATTTAGAGCCAACTGTAAGTTATTTTCTTGAGCTTGGTTTCACTAAAAAGGATTTAGCTGATATGATTAAACGGCTACCATCCTTGCTAGGATTTAGTGTCAAAACTGTACTAGAACCTAAATATAGATACCTTGTCGACTCGATGAAGCGCTCTCGACAAGAGCTAGTGCAATTCCCACAATTTTTTAGTTACAGCCTTGCAAAGCGGTTAGTTCCGCGGCATAAGAGCCTACAGGATCTCTTTCCGGAACTCTCTTTGGGTAGTGTATATGGGTGTAGTGATGAGGTCTTCGAAAAGAAACGAGACCGGTGGCTGCAAGCACAGGAAAAGATGAAGAGTGCTGTTACACCCTCAAAGGGGAATAGAAAGAAAAAACCAAATTGAAACAAACATGAGGGCTGTATCTTGCACTTCATTCCTTTTTTTGGTGTTGTTGATGGCAATTAGTAGATCATTGAGGGTTGGATGCTGAAAGCAACTCTGTTCTACCCTGTTTGTCGCGGTGTTGTTTAGGTTTTCTGGTTCTTCTGTCTCTTATTTGATATCTACTTCAACTTTTCTTCTGATTACTTATGTTAACCCTTGAAGGCCGAAGCAAAACCGCCCCAAAATCGCCTAAAACAGGACAGTCCAAATCAGAGCTCATCAAAGAAAATCCGCATCGCTTATGGTAGGTTTGACTATACGGATGGAAGCTTTGTAGAGTTAGGATTGTTCACACAAATTTTCAACTGTGCACGTCTCCAAAATCAAAAGATTATAATGTGATCATGAATGTTGGTATTGTCGGGTAGTAGTGATTGCTTGCACAAGAACGATTGCCATTGCCTTTAGGGGTTAACGAGTTTAGCCTTGAAAGTTAACCTTGAGTTTAATCCCCAAAGATCGAGGTGGATGTTTTTGTTTGGACAATCATTGCAACCCAACCATACTATCTTACATGTTTATGTTATAATCTTCTAAATTTTGACAAGGGATGGTTGAAAATTTGTAGGAATAATTCTAACTTTACAAATGCCATCCACACGGTGTAATCTACCATAAGAGTAGACTTTTAAAAAAAAAAAAAAAAAAAAAAAATTCTAAACAAGATGTTGAATTGCACTAAGTTGTTTTAGACGATTTTGGGAAGATTTTGCTTTGCCCTTTAGGGTTTAATCCTTGAAGCATTTGTTTTGGGATCACTCTTGGTCATTACCCCTTCATGTATCATTGTGCAACTTCCACCCTTAAATTGTGTCTACATTTGGTAGGATGATAATTACTTTGGCTTAGAAATGGGACACAAAAAGATGTGCTTAAAAAAGATTGACCATGTGCTCAAATTCTGTTAACCACTCTAGACTCAATAATGAATATATCCGGAGGGACTTATATGTTCATATAAGAAGAGTGAAAATCTTCACTTTGATACATAATAAGATATTCATTTGAGCTCCAAAAATCATTAGGCAAATGGTTACGGTGTGGTTATGGATTTGGTAATCATCTCGCACTATTATAGAAGGTTTTATATTTCATCTTTACACGCACCCATTTGTAATTTCCAAATGAGATACAAAGTGGATCACGGCGAATTTGAGCATGATGCGTGCCAAAATTCAATAAAAAAAAATGATTTTGTGTCGGAATAGAGAGTTCTCCATAGTATTGCGTGTTTAGGACCGCTTACCTTAGGCCTTCAGCATGATGTCCATTCCTGCTGAGTTTGAAAGGTGCTGATAAAATTCATTAAACGGTGTTCTTCCATTCAAGAAAAGCACTTGAGGAGCAACATGTCCATGTTTTCCTCATTCGGGGCATGAAAGTCTGTGAGGCATTTCATTCGTCCATGCTCTCAAGTTGGATGGAGTCTATGTTGTTTTGTGTAAGGTAGATGTGCCTAATTTGGTCTTCACATGCACCTATATTTGAGTGCTGGATGGTTGAGTGTGAATCTAAGAACATATATCAAAAACATATACGTATTGAAAAGAGATTGTATTCGGTGCTCAAAATTTGTTAACGATATTCAACTACTCAACATTATTATTTTATACATACATACAAACATACATTGGGGGTATATAATTTAGAGAATCCTCACTTTGACAAATGATGAGATTTTCGTATTACATTGATTATCCCAACTAGCGAGGGAGGGCTAATAGTGTGTGCGGGAAATTAGGGAGGTGATACTAAACTTCTTTACACTATGAAATTAATATTACTCAGTAAAAAATCATCCCTCACTAATTATGATACTTGGCAATATAGTGCATGATTTGAGAATTAGTGTCACACACACTAATTGGGATAATCAATGTAGGTCATTTTTTTTTTGAGGAAAGTGGCTACAAGGATGATATAAATTTGTTGATCATCACGCACTAATTGCATGTTTCATACCCTACGAGAAGGGAGGAAAATGTCCGCTGAAGGCCCCGCCTATCTTAGCAAGTTCGACTTTATTGGACATATTGCGTGTTCAAATGCCCCACCTGAAGCGTTTCATAACTAGCATCAACTTTGAGCAATGGATAAAATCAAGCAAGATTTACGAGATTGACTTGAATTGCAAGTTTGAACTTGAACTAAGGGCCACTTTACACTATGGCCAAGGGTCATGACCATGAAATTGTTGAGGGCCCTTGAAACTCATTCTTAGGCCATACCATTGAAAATTGAACAAAAATTATATTTGGTCATGGCCCTTCAAGTGTCTTGTAAAGACATACACAACTAGGCTTTCAACGGAATGCTAATTCGTCACCATTCTATTCATGAGAGCCCTTCTACACAATAAATTATAATAAATCAAGGGCTTGTGAGATTTGGCATTGTCAGGGTCTCTTACCCTATAGGGAACATGGGTAGTTATCAATGTTCTTGTGACTTATATCACCACCATGGGGCTAACATATGCATGTAGGCAAAAATTGGTGTTAAATTTATTGGCATTGGACCCACCTCAAAGAGGTGGACTCAACGCACAATTTGATACACCATTAAACATTATTCATTTCATGTCATTTAGGATTCTATGTAGGTTTTTCATGTGTTCGAACTTCCTTGATCCCGTAGGACATCAAATTCTGAGTGTAAAGTGAAGTGGGACGGTCCCGGCGTTTTCCACCAACGGGAGATTTAGAATTCAATGTTCGCAGGCCCTCGAGGTCTAAGGTATGTGGGTGCATTTGCGAACCTAAGATGAAACATCAACAAAATCCGGATTAAAAATCAGACCTCCCTTGCTTTGGTTATGGTTGTTGAAAGTGTTCAATTTTGAGTGTGGAGTAGTTAATAAAATTTGAAGACACAGTCCAATCTCTATCAAACATGTGTCTGTATGGTGCTTGTGTCTTCGATCCTCACAGACCCACACACCAATCAAACATTGGTGTCTGATTAAGAAAAGTAATCGAATAACACCCACATACCTTAGTGTAAAGTGGCCCTAAGCTAGTGATAATCCTCCAATTTGTCGGCAAGTTAGGGAAGTTTTGTAAAATATCATCCTACAACACTAATTTGCTAGTGACTTGGTGATTATCCAATCAATTAGCCAGCTTGTGCCACACTCAAGTTAGGTCAAGACCTAAAGTTGGGTTCTTGCTTCGATCAACACATTTGCACACAGATCTCACGCCCGGCAATTTGAAGCAGTCAATAGAATGGATGCCGTTGCTCTGTCGTTTCGATCTGTGTGTTTGAAAATGTTCCATCTAATTTAAGGCGTTGACAGCGTTTCTCCCCTGACTGCACCGATTCATGGCCCACGTCGAATTGTGATGAGTGCGTGAGTCTCCAAATTCTTCATGGATAATTTGGGTGACGTGAATCAGTTACAACTGTTTGCATCAATACTGATATTCTTATTGGTTCTGGTTACAGTGCCCACACTATGTGCGAGAAATTAAAATACAGTGTGGAGAAAGGAAACAAATTAAATATAAGTACATAGCATTCTTCAACTTGAGAGTTCTCGTTCGCTTTCCACAAGGTGACGATCGGTTAATCTGCAGGACTCAAAATTTAGTTTGACACTGAGGACATATCCGCATCCCAAACCATGGATCCCAACATCAATCGCCCTTGTCTCTTAGACCCGTTGAAAAATATATTATGTAGTTTTCCAAAACATAACAATGCATCAATACGGTGATATATCAAAATGGTGTTTATAAGATCTGACGACTATAGCGATGTAATACGCATCGAATCTCGATGAGCTTGGAAGTAGCGTACTCCACTTGGCTCAGTTATAAGCAACACTCTAATCCGACCCCAACTAACGGCGATACTCAGTGTAGGCTTATCTCTATGTGCCGAGTTTTTTCAACGCTCTATGAAACGTTGGATCATTCGGGGTGGGTTGATAATGATGTAGGGAGGCAACTTTATGGGTTTCTGAATTCTTAATTGCTTCGAACAATGTAACTGACTTCACCACTGGAAACACTGGAGTTCAAAGCAAACCCCGACCAATACATGATGTCAAGTTCTCTGTAGACTAAGTAAGAGAGGGATTTTTATTTTGATATTTTTTTTAAAAGAATTTTTAAATCAAAGTACGAAGATCAAAAGAACTTTGGATTCCATCGCATCGAGAAAAATCAAGGTCACAGGGAGGCCGACGTCACTAAAAAAAGGAGCCTGTGCCCATGTAGATGCAGCCTAACCAAGGATTCGGAATCACGTGAGTGGGCCATGAGGTTTTCTTGGCCACCTAGGCTGTCGGTAAGGTAATCGAGACCGCGACCACTTTCCTCGTAGTTTTCGGAGCTCGTATGAATATCTTACGCATGATGAAAGTGAAGATTCTCGTGCTCATCGAATGGTCGTACATGCCCCCAATTATGTCGACGGTTGAGTGTAGAATGGTCACCACATTTTGAGCACGTAAGCGAACCTCTTTTGAATGCGTGTTTTTTTTCTTTCTCATACCCGTTTCTTGGAGCCACACCCTACCACATACCACTCAAGTATGGGCGTTATGTATAAAAAAGGAAGTACCTGAATAAGGGTTGTCTACCTTAACAAGTAGAGCATGTTTAGCTCATTCATGTTTGTAGCCTATAATAAGTTATTGTGGGCACTTCCCACTCCAATCACGATTCTGACCATTGGGTTGGATTAGGAAATGACTCATTTTTTTTAGCAATTGTGAATCACAAAGATTGTCATTTATGCTTTGGAATCAACGTTCAGACCCGAACACTATAGGAGATCAAAGTGTAGATTCTATTTCTCTTTAGATGATGATCACATAGGCCCTCTTGATTAATTTGTTAACTTAAGAAACTACAATGGTGTATATTATAATTTTGAGCACACACTCCATTCTCATCTTAACGTGTGTCTTTAATTTTTGATTTTTTTAATATGTTTGTACATAACAACATGCCTTGCTATTTACTTGTCTAATATAAGTGTTTGATTAAGAAGAGTAACCTTCGAGGGTGGGGCACTCCCTCTCAAAATAAGTATACACGTGGTATACACCTACGATAACGTAGTATGTCATGGGGGGGGGGGGTATTTACCTGCTAGAATGGATTATAAGGCATACTAATATTCAAATTGATGGTAAATTGTTGTGACTGCTACACACCCTGTGGGTAATTCTAAATTGTTGAATGATTGATTTAATGGTTCTTTATATTAGTTATATGTAAACAATAACCCTCAATTCTCCAAAGTCCTTAAAATGTAGTATATTAAACTATAAACCTTGTTCATTTCGCTACAACTCTTTTGAAAATAAAGAATAATGAAACCATAATCTAGAAGCCAATGGGGGTGAGAATTTCATGAGTGATTTCATCCATCCCTCTATTCTTCACTGTATATTAACAATTCATTCATCCATGTCCTAAAATTGAAATGCAAGGTATATGTTTTTTCCATATCTAGCGCCTTATTTCCATGGGTTTTATACGTACCACTTAGGTAGGCTTATGATGTCATGTCAAATGCTACATTATATATATAATAATGGTTCACACACCTAGAGGTCCCTATACCATATGTCATTATTTTACAAATTTTACCCAACATTAATATATTGAACCCTATATTTTATTGCACATAGTTCCTACATTTTTACTTAGTCTACATAGATTGCACAAAGCTCTTAGGGCTTGGCTCAAGATAGCCTAGATTGGTGCGAGGGTAGTTTGGTGCAAAGGCTTGGTGTGAGGGCAACTTGGTTAAGACATGCAACCATGGGACCCGGGGTGGCAACTCAAACAAATAATCACAGGGGGCTCGTCCAATTTTTTTATAAAGGCATGGATTATGTACACATAATCATACATATAATTTAGATTATGTTTCAAATAATCTACAACTTTCAACTATTGAAGAGGGGTTGAAGAGTTTCAAAAGAGAAGTGGGAGAGAAGTCACCGAGAGAAGTCGGGAAGAGAGTTAAGGTTACGGCTTACAAGCCAAAATAATCTATATTGTCTTCAAATTTTGTGTAGATTATATAAATTATAATGAGGTATGATGGAGACCAGATTATCGACTAGCCCCCCTCTCCAAGAGAAAGTCCACATTATTTTCAAATTATTCATGTATTATAATACATAGAAACGTTCATATCAAAAAATAATTACGTATTATGGACGGTTCTCAATGTGCACTACATCACTCCATTCTAAGTTCTGTAAAATTCTTCTTTGGTATGAATGTACAAGGATAATATGGATGTATTATCTGTTACAAATTATTTGTTTGAGTTGCCACCCCGGGCCCTGGGATTTTGGCTCTATTGCCTTCATGCCGATCGCAATTGCTTGTTGAAGTCCAAGCTCCTTCTCATAGCTCCGGTGGTGGAGTGCCGAGATCTGGGAGTGGCATTGCCCTTTGCCCATCCAACCCATTTTGGTGAGCATCCTCTCCCTCTTCCCTCTCCATTTCAACCACTTAGCACATACCCATTCCGAGAATCTTGCGTTGAATGAAACTTAGGTTTAGGTTGATTCTAGTTGGCTGAGTCCTCCAATTTTCTTGGATATTGGGTCTGAAATGGTCCTTTAGACCTTGAATTCGAGTTCCTGTTGCTTCAGACTTGCATGTACCTTGCTTGGCCGATAACCTCTGTGATTAGATTGGAAAGTACATTTAGGTGTCGATTGTGAAGAAGTTGCAATCGATTCGAGCCCTTGGGAGATTTCATTCACGCTCACCATGCCTTTGATTTGCATGCTATACTACTTGGTCGAATGCCTTTGTCACCGGTTTCTCAATAGAGTTGGGTTTAGTTGTAGCTCTAGCTGCACTTGAATCGACCTTCGGAGATCACCTTGTGGCTTGCCATACCTCTAATCTGCATGCTATCCTATTTGACAGAATGCCTCATAGGTTAGATTCTCAACGTGGTTGGGTTTTGTTTGAGCTCTAGTTGCACTTGAATCAATTCCGTGGGAGCTCTCATTCAGGCTCACCTTGCCTATGATCCAAATGCTAATCAATTTGGTTGAATGCCTCTTGAATTGGATTCTCAATGTGGCTGGATTTGGTTTACCTCTAGCTGCACTTCAATCAATCCCTTAGGGGCTCACAGTTTTGCTCATCTTGCCTCTGATTCAAATGCTAGCTTACTTGGCTGAATGCTTCTTGGGTTTATCTAAATATACATACATAGATTTGGGTCGTGATTGAGATCATTGGATTTTTGTTAGCACATGGGTGTGGTCTAAGCTCAATCAATTGATACAATTATTGTGAGCTCTCAGTAGGACTCATCCTCCCTCCGATTTGTATGTAGCTTACTTGGTTGAATGACCAGGGAGATCACAAGCTATATGCTCATGTAAACCATGTGTGATTAGGGGTTGATTAAAGATGGGCTATTTATCTAAATTTCTTGAATAATTGGAACCTTGTTATTAGATGAAATGCTACTTTGAGGTATAATACCCTATAGGTAAATATAATTTACACCGTAAAGTTATTTTATAAACTCTATTTTGTTTGCAGACCATACCATTTATCAAACTCTTGGAATTTTGTACATGAAAATAAAATTGAGTGGTACTTGGTTGCAACACTAGCTTGAAACTCTTAATGACCACTAAAAACCTGTACACAAGACCAAATCACACGGGTGGATCATTATATAGGATTTTTGTGCACCACGTGCGACAGAGGGGTATTTGTTTAGGGGTTATTTACTTCCAATGCATGAATTAAAGGTTCCCTATAATTATCTAATCTCTAAAACAACCTATTTGTTTGCACCCTATTGTTACTTATGTTTCTCATACCAATGCAATTTATTGTAGTCAATACTTCTTTTAAGAATAAAAAGTAATCCATGTCCATACATATTATTGCAAACACAAATACTGATGTCATGAACTATGAAGGAAATTTAGACAATACAAATGCACATCACACTTGCATATCATACACAACCATATCAACAACTAGAATATTATACACCATATGCTTTACAAAGTGCAAGTGTATAGAATGATTGTGTGCTTAAACACAACACCCGCTCCATGGGAATTTGTGCATGAGCACAAAGAAAATCCTATATGGATACAAAAAAATGACAACCTTAAAATTTGATAATTTCTTGCAAACCCATAATTCCCTAGCTACCAATTGATCCTACTAAACATAAACCCTAGGATCCTAAACTTCAACCCCTATATTAGTTTTGCCAAAAAGTAATGGCCCACATTTTACATCTATCTACTTTACTTATAATGGGATTGTCTACTTTTAATGTACCCTTTATTATTTGGAATTCCTTTATAGTTTTTATTTCAAATGAATTTAATCCCCCCTATATTACGTTGTATGTTGTTTGTAAAATGCACTAAGTGGCCCACCCGTGCCAAATCATCATTGAGTTAATGCTCCTAGTTATTATTTGTTTGGCGACCCTCCATGATGCTAGAACTTCTCTCACCTTCCAGTCTCTCTCTTTCTCTCCCTAACAAACTTGATTCTTCCTCGAGTCTTCAACAAGCAACCCCTTTGCGGCCCCTCAAACTTTAGTAAGTATGCCCTGCTCTAAGTCCCCCTTGTAAGTTGTCCTTACTCCCAAAAGCAATAATCAAGTGTGGATGGGCTTAGAAGTGTAAGGACATGTGCATTAATGCTTGCCCGAGCCAAAATATCTTGGAATTGCAATGGGCTTAGTTGTAATGAACATTCCTAATTTGAGTGTGTTCAATTTTGACCTCAATTTGTTTTTGCCATTGAATGTGCCTATGTGTGTTGTTGTTTTTTCTTTATGATGTGTCTATGGTAAGCAGTGTAACAACTCAAGATGTTAAACATGGGAGTCCACTACATATGCCACTGCTACTTCAACATCACCAAGGTTGAATGACGTGTCGGTGGACGATGAACCTCCTCTTCCATTTTGTTGGCATTGAAGTAATTAGCCATGCCGCTTGCAACAAACGATATCTTCCAAATTCAACTCCATAAAATATTCATCCTCACTAGGGCCTCTGTACTAGAAGCATCCTCCCAATTAAAGCTAGAAGATGCAAGTGAGCTCTCATCACTCCATTCATTATCGGCATTGGCATCCGACCTTAAAGTACTCATTGATTTTTAGCCATTCTGTTTAACCATTCTACAATTCCTTAACAAAGTAGCCTAGTTAGATCTATGTTGATTGAAAAGATTAAATTCATGCACCTCACACCATTTGTAGCCAATTGCGTTGTTGGACATACAAGTGGTTTACTGGGTGCATTATTGATAATCGGCTCACGTTATTGCATGAATTACATCATTATTGATTGATTTATGTCATGATTGCATTGTTGATTGATATATGGCATTAATGTGTGGTCTACATAACCAAGTGATAAATGATGAGGTTAGCTTATTTGACAAAAAATCACTCAATTTTGTGTGTTAGTTGAAGGATTTGGTGGTTGTAGGCACTACATGGCCAAGGCTAAGCGAGTTAACATGATCGCCAAAAGTAGGAACATGTGCCAAAGTAGGAACCTAAACTAGCAGCATCGTGGAAACAACATCTAACCACATCTTACTCAATTGGGTGACTCAATACACTATATTGCATTGGCTAGTGTAGCCTCTTGTTGGGGGTGGGACCATAGAGGTTGGTTGGCTAGAAGAGGATAGGAAACATGCTTATCCAAATCTGCCTGCTTTGATTAGACCCCTGTTAGGCAATCAAACCCCAATAAATTTGATCAACCCCCATGTGCTTTGAATAATTGCTAAACATCACACATGGCACTAAAATGGTAGTGTTGGACCAAACCCCAAGTAATATGATGCAGTAATTAACAAATAACTCTAATGCCCAAAAAATTCATGGCTCCATAGTGCATCAACCTATAGGTAAGGGCAACCAGTTCACATCAAGTCCCAAGTCTCAAGTCCCACTCATGTTAGCAAGTCCCAACATGGAGGCAAAGTCCCAACTTTGGAGCTTCAAGAAACCATTAAAATATGGTGAATTATCATTAAAGTTGGATGACTATTTCATGAAAAAATAATTCGTAGGATTTTTGTTGAGAGTTGGGTCTAACTCCCCGGGTGGCAACTCAAACAATTTCATTTGTAATAGATAATCCATCTGTATTATCCTTGTACATTCATATTAAAGAACAATTTTATAGAACTTAGAATGGAGTGATGTAGTGCACATTGAGACTGTCCATGAAAAGTAATAATTTTTTATTTGAACATGTCTATGTATTATGATACATGAATAATTTGAAAATAATGTGGACTTTCTCTTGGACAGGGGGCCTAGTCCATAATCTGGTCTTCATCATACCGAATTATACTTTATATAATCTTCAAATTTTTTGAAGATAATATAGATTATTTTGGCTTGTAAGCCGTAACCCTAACTCTCTTCCCGACTTCTCTCGGTGTCATCTCTCCCGCTTCTCTTCTGAAACTCTTCAACCCCTCTTGAATAGTTGGAAGTTGTAGATTATTTGAAACACAATCTAGATTACATGTACGATTATGTGCACAAAATCTATGCCTTTGTGAAATTTTTGGACGAGCCCCCTGTGATTATTTGTTTGAGTTGCCACCCCGGGATGTAGCTCTTTGCTCGACCCAACTCTCAACACAAGTCCCAAACCTCACCTCCAAAAAGTGTTGCCATGTAAGCATCCATGTCATACCTTGGGACTTAGAACTCAGAACCCTGTGTGAAGTGGTGAGTCCCAACCTCCATGCTCTCAACGGCTGGGATTGCACGGATTGACCTCAAGTGACTGGGGCCTTAGGATTTGGGATCCCGCGTGAACCCATAAGTAATGTTTCGGCCGACTCCTCGAACGTCTACATTTCCTGCAGTCTACCGCTGCAGTAGATGTTCATTACATAGCTTGTTGAAGGTTGACTTCTCGTACCACTGAAGTAGCAAAAAGCAACCACTTGCAGGCCACGCGACCAAAGACCAAAGACCAAAGACCCACTAAATATAAGCCACTCATCGCTCAGCGAGGGACTATATATAGTTCGTTACAATCAATCTTTCTCAACAAACATCAACCAGCACGCCGTGGCTTTAATTTGTCTTCGTCTGTCTCTTCCAGGTACAATACAGACGTTCCTGCTGATTAATTGTGTTCTTCGTGTCTGTGCTCACATACTCCAGGTGGTGTTACAATTGAGTTCCTCTCGAGGTCGACCAAATTGGTTTCGTTGAATTGGTATAAATGTTTGTATGCTTTGAGTGGTTCAATCTAGGTTAGGCTGCTTTTAATTTGCAATTGGTGCTGTGCTACAAGGCTTAGGTTTTGAGTTTGTGACCTACTTCAAATGACTTGCAGGCTTGATTATAACCGAAGGCACTTCATTCAAGCTCAACTGTTCTAATCTGATGCAGGCAAAATATAGAGCACTCCACAGCATTGTTGAGCTGCAGTAAGTATCAATTGCCCACTTGAGATAAGGTATGTGGGTGTTCTTCGGTTCGTTTTCCATGTTCTCCAAACTTCAACCATTTAAATGTACATAACGAAGCTTGTGTTGCATTAACAAGTTCATGATGAAGTATCAACAGAAATCGGAGTGACTATCAACCTCTCCTTAATTTAGTTATGGTTAATGAAATTGTATGCTTGTTGATTCGTTAGCTGAATATACAGGTCCTCCCAATCGTGTTCACTATTGAGTGTGGAGTAGTTAATTGGAGTTTGAAAATCTAGTCCTATCTCTTTGTGACTTTTTGGTGTTTGTTCTTTGATCCTCACCAAACCACACATCAATCAAATATAGGTGTCCAATTAAGAAAGGTAACTGAATAATTCACAAACCTTAATTTACACCCTGCCAGCTTGTGGGAGGATCTGCAGATTCTTTAATGAGTGTGGACTTTGACTGCAGTTATTAGTTGGTGGTAGATCACCAAATTAAAAGAAAGGGAGCAGATGGAGCCTGTGAAGCTGGAGGAGGTGGAGCCTGTTGTGGAGCCTGTCAGGATGGCTTCAATTATCGACGCCAAGTCGATGCTCGAGTATAAGCGGCAATACGAGATGTATTCGAAGCAGAACAACACTGCGTCAAGTAAGTTTTAGCTGAAATCATGCCTATTCCTTCTGGCTACACATGTGTATGTCGAAGATGAGTGGAGAGTATAACTATCAACCCATAAGGTATGTGGGTGTCATTCGGTTCGTTTTCCATGTTCTCCAAGTTCTACTGATTACATTGACACAGTGACGCATGTCGCATTAGCAAATCCATGATGAAGCATAAGCAAATTCGGACTGAAAATTGGACCTCCCTTGTTTTAGTTATGATTATCAGAAGTGCATGTTTGTTGATTCCTTAAGTGAACACATAGGTCCTCCCAATTGTGTTCACTATTGAGTGTAGTGTAGTTAATAACATTTGAAGATGTAGTTGAAATCTCTTTTACACACGTTCCTTTATGGTGTTTGTTCGTTGATCCTCACCTAGCCACACATTGATGAAAAAAAGAAGACGTTTGATTAATAAATGTAGTTGGATAACACCTACATATGTTAGGTCGGTCAAGGGTTTGTGGTGTCTACGTAAAGTCATTCATTAGAAAGGCAAAAACGCATTGAACTATATATTCTATATAGCCAACAAGGTTCATCTCAAACGATTTGACTCTGAAAATAACACCAAAAATGTTGGATTAGTCTAGTAAGGTCTAGTTGAAATGAATCGGACCTCAACATGTAGGGGACTTGTATTGAGTAGAGCCCCTTCATCCATGGTGGGTGAGTTCACATAAACGCCATAAATGATACATATACGTGACAGTGGTGTAGTTTTACGCACGTCTCCTTACATACTTGGGCATCCTGAAAGTAGATTTGAGAGAAATCAAGATTTTATTTCTTTACGCTCAGAGGTTTGTAATTGCTTGCCATGAATGATCCACCTTAGTGCAATCATACAATCAACTGCATTCTGCATTGCAATCCTGTTCCAACAATTGTGTAGTTTTTAGGTCCTGGCGAGGATTCGTCCCTGGCGTGACGTCTCTGTAGATGTCATCGTCATTAGAATTTGGTTTAGAGAAGCTACCACATTTTAGAGTATAGGCATTATTTTGGAGCTGCTTTCACATTATAAGCATCTATGAATCCTCTTAGAAGTGAAAATAATTACCTAGGGTTGTCTGGATGATGACCCTTGCTTCCAAAAAAAATTGCTTCAAATTAATTTCAAAAACAATATTTGAGAGTGTAGTGTCACCTTTTCTAATTCAGACCCAAATAGTATCAACTGATTCCTCCATCTCAATGCCCTCTGTTTCCAAGCACGTTGCATGTCCTTATGTTGCAACAGATCAATATGTCACCATAATTGATTTAGAAACAACTGATTCCAAAGGGAGAGTTGGCACGCATGCCATCCTGGTGTAACATTTGTGTAGTTTTCGGGTCTTGATGATGTGCCTACAGTTAGTAAAACCCCAGAAAAAACCCGACATGTCAAGAACCAAATTTAGATATGTTTTCCACCCAAGCTATTCACTCTGGGCCAGATACCATTGAATCCAACTAAATGCAAAGATGCAATATTCGTTCTCTGAACATCACACTTCATGCACTGGCTCCTCGATCTGAGATTCAACCACTCTTTCGGCCAAAACAAAGGAGGAGACTCCAACTAGAAGTGCAAAAGCAGTTTCCAACTGTTCATTGTACAATCATGAGGCAATCATGTTGAGTTTAACAATCGTATTGCATAAGCCTTTGTATCGTTTTCAAGTTCTGACAAGGATTAACTGCTATGTAAGGTTGACAACCCTTCTTCAGTTACTTTTCTCATTCGAACACCTATATTTGACTCGTATGTGGTTTGATGAGCTTTACATATGGTAAATTTTCCAGGCTTAATAATCAATATAAATGGGGGGACCTGTGTGACCATTTAGTGGGCACAAGAATCCTCATTTGGACAATGAAATGAGGTATTCATACGAACTCCAGAAATTATGAGGATAGTCGCTACGGCCTCGATCTACACTTGCTAACCATGTGTGTACAGTAGGCTACGTAATCGCATGTTTCGTATCCTGGGAGAGAGTAGGCTAGTCTGACACAGTAACCATTTAAGACCCACCTATCTTAATTACAATGCACATGCAGAGGAGGAGCTGTTCGGTCGCTTGGAGGGCTTCATCAAGAAGAAAATCGATGACAGGGTGACCCGCGAATGCGGGAAGCGGTTGATGGACATCTCGACGGTTGCGGTGTCCACCGGCTGCAGCATGGTCATCCCCTTCTCAGGGGTGGCGCCCGTTGTGGCTGCCACTGTCATCCAGTGCCTCACGTTTGCAATGGCGCTGGGCTTGATACCGCTGCTCAACGTGCGCTCCTTCAACGACCTCAACAAGCTGAGCCGCCAGGTATAACCGATTTAAGTCTAGTACTACTGGTCTTCACTAAGTGGTTTCGGTGGGGCCTGCCCTAATTTCAGGCTTATTGCCAATACCCAATAGAGTTATCCTTTAACTCAACAGGAGTTTCGGACAGGAGTTGGTTGTTTTGAATACGAAACTTTCCATGTTCATAGTTTTCGGTGCGTGCTTAAAGTCAGTGTGGAGGTTTGAACGAAGAACATTCTATATGGGTTCATTGGGGGTCAATCCCATTTTAGCACATCCTGGCGTGCGATATTATGTAGAGTGACGTATTACGCCACACACCTAGCATTCTTACGAGACCACTATCCAGTCTTATGCCTAATCTGAGTACAACGTCTCTGAACATTTTAGTGTTACAGTGTTTGACCAATTGTCATCACTGGATCTTCCCTTGAACCCCGGAGATCCTCTACGTGAGCGCTCCACTTCAAGAATCAGTCTGGAAATGTATGTGGGTAGAAACATTCTCTGATCAAAAGTCGAATAGGATATTCTATGTCATAAAGAGCAGGTAAGCATTTGAAACTGGCTGTTCATGTTATGCATCCTCATTGCTCATTTTAAGTGGTTGCTGTAACTTAACCCGGGCGGGTGGGCGGACAGGTGGGGACGACCATCAAGCGAAGCTCCAAGAGCGGGCTGTGGGCGGGCATTGAGACAGCGGTGATTGAGATTCTCAAGGAGCTGGGTCTCGGCGACTGGCTGTGGACGGATATCCTCAGGGACGTGTTGATCGAGATCATTGGGGAGGGTGCGTCTGGGGCCGCCTGGATCGTCAGCCCGATCCTAGCAGTGCCCAAATACATGCTTCACCGGCACACAATTAAACGGATGTACCGCAAGCTCGGTGACAGGGCCATCCTCGTGCACACAAGATGGGCAGAGCTCGGTGTCATAGGTATTGAGATCACAAATTAACCTTAACCCATACCATCCTTTCTTGTGGTCGCCTGGTTTATCAAGATCTGCACAATTGATTAATCACAAATCGGTGGGCGGAACTGGCAGTCACAGGTGAGTATTACTTATTAACCCTAACCCAGGCTGCCTGGGTCGTCTTCCGGTTCTCTGGTTTCTGAGCATTTGGTTTGCTCCTGTCTTTGAATTTGCAGAACGATATTACCCATAGGATGTTGTCTGGTTCAACACAAAATAATGAATGTGTCAAGAAATGATTTTTCCACATGCCATATACAGAGTGGTCAAGGCAAGTTCAATCCAATGTGGAAATTAGCTTTCGGCACTCAAAGTGTTCAATGAGACATCACTCTACGGTATGCTTGTTGTTAGGCACAGGGAACTTTGGAAAATTTCCACCTAGGGAAAACATAGGGTAAGGTGGACAAATTGCAATAAATTCCCGAAAGTTCCTTGTGAGCAACCACAGAAATAAGAGTTTGGGTAAGTGTAATGAAGACTTACCTGCTCCCATGTGGGCCTTAGTGAATTGGCGTACAATGAAAGCACCTTGATATGCCTCTTCTTGAGAATTTTGAAAAGCTCCAGGTAAGCTCGTCAAGGTAAGTCTATGATGTCTCTGTGACACATCTTGGAGGAAAGTTTGCTCATGATCACATTATCCGTATTGAATATCTCTTCTTGCCAATATTGGGAAGTGAATCGAAGATCACTGGTACGTAGCTGTTCTGATGATTTGTCCGACCTTGTTGATTTCAATTTCTCTGTTCAACAACTGACGCTTGCTGCAATTGTATTATCCTATGAAACAGTGCCAGTAGTGATGGTGGAAGCAACCGTGGTGGAAGCAACTGTGCTGGAAGGAGTGGAAGTCGGAGCTACACCACCTGGAATCTCCGCCCCTACCGACACCGCCACAAAACCGCAACCTGAAAGGAACACTCCGGCTGCGATGAACCCACCTCGTAGAACAATAATATTCGGGTACACGCCGCCCTCGAATTCCTCCTTCTTTCAACCTCAGATCCAAGGTGTGCCTAACTCTGGATCGCAGCCATTTCTACTCTCAACCTCAAGCCGCGGCTCCCAAAGCAGCAGATCAGTACAATTTCAACGTCACAGCGACAGCTCAGCCAACGTATCATAAATTTCAGCCGCGTGGGTACCCTCCTCCAACTTCGCAACCAACTTTCAGGAACTCGGTGCCACCTGTGGGATTGGCATTCTTCTATGCACAAGGAGCTCCTACTCCGCAATTTAAAACCACTATGTAAGCACCACCTGCAGCAGCTTTTCATCCCAAGTTTGAGGTGGAGACAATTTCGAAGCAGGGAAGTATGAATTCGGCGGGAGTCGATGCATCGAAAACAACCGATTTCGAGGATTATGGGTACCCTCGACAAGTCATGGGGTATCCAGCTCAGAGCTGAATGCTACACTAAACATCTGATTTAGTGTGGCGTCAAGTTTAGTGTGCCAAGCTAATTAGAGTGGTCTTTTGTGACTTGTTGTGTAGTACCAAGTGTCATGTGACACCCTCTCTAGTTGCTGCCCAATGATTTGTAAGATAATCCATGTGGGTCAATGATGAATAGCATGGACCGCACTAAATCAAATGTTTAGTGTAGTGGGCCATGATGTATTTTGTTAAATTGTGCAAAAGCACCAAACAAGGAACTCTGAATTTACTGCTAATTATGTAGAGTGACTTACAACCATTGAAGGTAGTGTAGACTTTTTTTTGTGACGTATATATACATTTGCATATGTATAGTATAGATCCTCAAGTTAATTTTCCCAATATTGGTGGCGTTTTTGGTTTGACTTCAACAGAATGGGACAAAGCGACAAGTATAGGGAGGTAGATGAGCCTCCTGTAGTTACTTCCACGAGGTTTTATATTGCCAAATTTGCAATAATTTCCCAAAACAAAACTTAGTTGATTAGCAACTACAATATGGATGTAATGCAATAAGAGTGAGATCAAGGTCACAAATTGTCGATTTATGACGAATATTCAAAGAGCATAGATGTAATCTTCTTGGTGGTTATATAGGTGTTGAGAGTGTTCACTATTGAGCATTGACTTTTGGGCTATCCCAACCAATGAGTTGTCATATGAAACCTTAAATTAACTTTAGAAGTATTTGTTGTAGGTGAATGTTGAGCCATTTTACACCCAAAAGTAGGTGTTCGAATAAGAAATGTCTCCCTTAGTACCTAGACTTTCATGGTAGGCACATAGTTGCAACGTGCTTTTTTTTTTAAAAGAATGAAAGACGTTAGAAAAATGATGTGAAATGTTTCAAAATACACAAGTTTCAAAGAAAAAACTAGAGTATGTTATAAGCTCTAGGATTATGATCCATCACTTGTACAAAGCCCTAACAAGGCTAAAGCATGGTTTTTTGCGAGAATAAGCATGAGGGTCTTTATATTGTCAAATATAGGAGCAACACATGCACAACCATAACGAAACACAAAACCCTAAATCTAGACTTTTGTTTCAAAACACCATTTGAACGAATGTTTATGTTCATTCCGAAACAAATAAAAGCATGTTTTATTACAACTATGGTCAACCACTACACCATTTTCATTGTGACTTGTATTATTTGGAGATGTCAACTCAAAGAGAAAGGACATGAATGAGGGATGTTTCACCCTTGATCATAGCTGCATACTCAAATGTAAATCCGTAGTTGATTTACGGAGCATGGTTATTTAGGACAAGTATAATTGCCCTTTTGGCAGAGGTGATCCATTGGGATACATCAAACCTTTTTAATGAAAAATCATCATCAAATTTAATTATTACCCCCCAAAAAAAGGCTTGGTGTGGCACACGTATGTAGGTTTGTGAATGGGAGACAATCAATAACACAATATTAAACATTTTGCTCGACATCAGGCTTTCCATTAAGGTCGTGTATACACCACACCAATATAATTTTTTATTGGCATGTGCATGTAAAATATTCAAAAAATCAACAAAAACAAATTCCCCGTTACCCTGAGACGGCATGGTCTCCATGGACTAGCAACCGAAAAGTGTTAATTAATAGTGCAAAATATATGCATGGTATTGTCGATGTGATCCACACTATCAACTAACAAAAAGCAAAGGACAAATCTCCCTTTTCATTCCTACCACCCTACGTATTTCCTTCATCTTTGATCATTGCTGACAAGGGGGGGTTGTCCACAAGATGGACATCCCCCGGTTGCACAGCCATGGCCTCCCCGTTGTGCACTAGAGACACCAATGTCCTCCACAACCACCCTCCATCCACATCTTTGTGCAAAACAATGACGAAGGTTACCTTTGGAAAATCCGATTTGCTCTAATGGAATAATATTCTTCAGGGGCTCAACATCTTCATGTTCTAGGATATGCCTAGCCGCCAAGATGCAATCGATTGGTGGTTAGTCACAAATGAAGTATTTCAAGTCACGTTTCCACTTGAGGTGGGGTTCGAGTTCCACCCAATTCATTTCTTTGATAGGTCTCTAGCAAGTTGAAGTGGGGATGAAATATTGTACAAGAATATGATGGGGACCTAGTGACCGCCAAGTTAGGTGGAGACTTCATGTCCTTCTTATAGTCTCCTTCTTATAATAGAGTGTTTATGAAAAATTTAATTTTATGATGTAGAGTTGGACTTCGTCACATATGATGACCTTGGAAACAACATTTAATAAAGGACAAAAAGTGTTTTATGAAGATCTTGTGTGAGCATCAAAATTATGTTGAATTAAAAGTTGCCCCGTTATCCACCCCTAGAAGTTCTTGAGACCTGTTAACCCTCCAAATTAACCCCTAAAAACCAAGAAGGATTTTTTTTCGTCTAGGCAATTACCTCTATCGTCCATCCCAATATACATTTTTTTTGTTATAATCTTTTGAATTGGGACACATGAACAATTGAGTTTGTGCAAACAATCCTAATTTTAAAGATATGGCACATGTACAGTCATATATGGCATTAGTGGTACAAAATCTCTTTATTGAGCTCCTAAATTGGGATAAATTCTTACATGATTTTGAGGGGATTTGGGCTTGGACCTTTCAAGAGGTTAATTATCCGGGGAACTGAGATATTGGAGTTATAGACCCAAGTGGTGGGCCGGAATGTATGCTCTTACCAGATATTGGTGATCATTACAAAAAAATTCATTTTATATTTATTTATAATAAATGATAAATAATAAATAAAGAGAGATATCACACTTGCTCTAGAGTAATATGCTCATTTCTACTCAATTATAACAAAAGAAAAATCAACAACATGGTCAAAATTTGAAGGTATTTGATACTAAAGTTCATGCCATCCAATCCTATCAAAATTTGTTCGTGCCGTTTGATTCAAGCTTGATTTTTGAGCTTGGTACATATACATTCATGACAAATTATTTCGAAATTCAAACTCAGCCTGATAAAAATTTAATAGTAAGTCCAAAAGAAAAACACACTTATTTCATCACACTTGAAGCCAAAAGTAGTGTCACAAGTAGTGGAAGTTATACTTCTTGGAGCACTTCATCGCGAATGTGGGTAGGACATCTTGTGTGAAGTATTGTAGTGATTGAATCTCAACCATCTTAAATCCGCAAACCATTTTGGCTCCAATTCCACTATCAACTCAAGTGTCACATCCGCCAATTCTTGCACAATCGGATTATCATATGACTACTCGAATGCCAACACACACACACATAAAGTAATTGTGAGTATTCTACATTTTGATATATTTCAAGGCTCCAACCCAAATTTCAATGTATATGCTTATCAATCTCACATAACTACCTACACTCACACTACTTTTCACCCTTCAAGGAATTGGGGTTAGAGCTCACATCAAAGGTGTAATACAAACTATTATTCAAAAACTATGGTATACTTTGACATCGACATTGACATCTCCAAACGAAGAAAAAAAATGGATTGTTCATTACCCTATAGATCTTATCCAGAACGGCATTAGAATTGATGTGTCGTGTCATGACTTGTCATGTAGCACCAAATGCCTTGAGCCGCTTCTCTAATTCTTACCCAGTAATTAGAAGATAATTGAAATGGATCAATGATGAATAATATGGGCTAGACCAAATCGGATGTCTATTGCAAAGAACAAACCAGAGTGACATTGGCACTAAGATGTTCGAACCTAGAACATATGCACACGCTTCTCTTTGAAAATACATAATTGGTGCAAGATGATTAGAATCCAAACAGAGCCCATAATCACTTTCGTTATAATTTATGATGATCGTATGAACATCTTATGCATTATCAATGTGGAGATTCTCTTTCTTGATGAGGGATCATGTAGATTCCCCCCCCCCCCTGATTATATTGACTATTGAACTTGGAATGATTAATAAATTTTGAACACATAATCCAAAACTTGTTAAACACGTGTCTTTTTTATGTCCATTCTAAGATCCATACCTAAACACATACCACTCAAATATAGTTGTCAATTAAGATAAGCCCCCCTCTCTCTCTCTCTCCCCCTTCATACAATACCAACTATTTACTATATCTATTTTGAGGTTGGATGATGTGTGAACTAAAACCTGGTATATTCTGAATATACGCCCAATCACCTGAAAACATCATTGATATACAATGTATCAAATTAAGAGGTTTGAGTTCTACAATCGTATAAAACGGAATCAAAACCAAAAATATATTATTACTATTATTATTATTAAAGTTGTTGTTGTTATTTATTTCACCTTTTTATCAAGCATGAAGACATCTCTTCTTGTAGGCTCGTAGAGTAGGAAATTGTCCAGTGTATATAAGCACTGAGGATACAACAATAATTTGAGTAAGTTCAACAACATCTTATGAACTCACTTAATTTGTACGATAGGTTGATGGATAGATATATAGATAAATAGATGAACCACATTCATGATATGTCTTAACTTTATTTACTTATCTTTTCATTTTAACCAACTACAATTATTCACTTTTCATTCTCGTGTTTTCCATACTTATTGAACGGTCTTGGGTACGTAACATTACTCAGCACTCACTAATCATTTAGTGGCGCCCCATAATATGATAGTCGGATGCTCGGAAAGACGAGTCTCCCTGCTCATCATTTCAAGCATCCAATTGTTATGTTCCAGGGGCCCACTGAACGACTAGTGAGTGTTGGGTAATGTTATGTTTGTTTGCCTTAGGGTTTAGAGTTCATAGTTTGATTTGCTTGTTGTCAAAGGGTGGCTTAAACCCAAAGCCTTAATGGCAGATCCCATGGGAACTCCAAGATTAAGCCGCCTAAGGTTGAAATAAGTAGTATTCTAATGGGTGACCTTCCTAACACTTGATTTGTGGTGCACCTTACCATCTATGATCCACCCAATCATAGTGGGGGTATCCAAGTAAGCCATATATAGTTAACCAATAATGTGAACCTACGGGGTTGCCCTTAAGGGAGATAGGTGTTGGCCAACTTGTCTGCATCCGTTCAAGGTGTTCACCTTCAAAAAGAGGCAACAATCGCTAGGGGCTCACTAATTCTCGTAATGCCCGTTTCAAGATTGCACATAGATTTGGACCAGCTCAAAAATGAAGCAACACCATTATTCACGTCGATGGCAACATCATAGTCATCTTTCTTTTTCACTTTCCATATAAAAAATGCTTACAAACACTATTCAACAGTTGGTGTTGGTCTTGAGTCCATGTATCCATAGGGAATTCAAACCCATGGGGATGCTTGTAGGATACCTTTTGCATCCATATTCATGTTGAACTTGGATTATGAATGAGAGGGTTCTAACGGTCTAACCCCTAACTTCCCACGCCCAATTTTCCTCAAATCTGCCCAGAAAATAGGACCTCAATTTCATTGACAGTTGCTGAAGAGCTTTTTTTTTTTTTGACATGTCCAATTGTATAGATTTTTCCAGTTTAGAGGTCCAAATTTTAAATGTTGAAGTTTTGTTATGTAGGAGATTATAATAGTGTGTCAATAGTGGTCTAGAGGGGCAACAATTTAGGATTTAAATTGGGGTTGGTTTTTTTATCAAACCTCCACTCAAATCATCTCCAAATGACAAAATGTTACCCCTGTTCAAAAAAGGAACAATACACCTACTCAAATCAGCTCACAAACCTTGAAACCATTATTTTATGATTTTTTAGGAAGCTTTGCAATTTGAGCGGCGGTGCCACAACTGTGCACCTTTCACAGGGGTTTACACCCACCAACACATCTCCAACTAATTTTTATCAAGTAACATTGTTAATATTGTATAATGTCCAAACTACCAATTTCACATTTCTTGATCAAATATGAGATATACAATAAAATAGATATAGCATCGCGTGATTCCATATAGTAAGTGACACTAAATAGTATATTTAGTGTAGTTAATATGATGTTTAGTTTTATTCAGACCCGAATCCCACGGCTAATGGTGATATTAACATAGACTAACTTGGGTAATCGTGTCTTTGTCCCCAATGCATGCTTCAAGCAAGCTGCACATCCTAGCCACCTGCACACTCATTTGTTGGTTCATCAAACATGTTAGTCCACAAAATAAATAGAACAATAATGTTAGTTTACATGGTGCCTTTTGTGGAGAGCTTTCTCATACTTGTATGATGGGGATATTGCCTCGATTAGGGAGCGAGGGGGAATACCGTATACAAGCATACATTCATCCAACCAATATAAAAACATGACCTCATGTAGGTTTGTTGTTGATTCACCTCAAATGATTTCGTCTAAGAGTAATGCGGGATCTTCAAAGCTAATTTTGGTGTCGAATCTACTTCTTTTTTTAAATCTCTGGGCTGCATACTATTTCAAAGCTTTGTGTTGGAGGAATGAGAGGTACGCTCATATACAATGATTCCCTCTCTCTCCCTTAATTTTGAGGTAGACATTTTTTGACTATTGTGATCAGGACATCAATGGATTGTTCATTATTCCTTCTCAAGGTCCAATTTGGCATCTCTTTGTCTCAATTCAAGTTCCACATCATCTTTTAAGAGGTTCTAACCGATCATGGGCCAATCACTTGATGACATCTGACATTTAAGTAAGAAGCCATCAATTTACGCCTATATGGCCTACGTGTAGGGTATTAGGGCGTGTATACATTAGTTATCACTGACCACGACCATCACTTTCTAAACTCTTTCACAAGGTTGACAAGTGATTGTCCCACTTCACTTTACACAAGGCCACCATAAATAAGAGTGACCATGTCCAAAAATAATAAGAAAGGAAGTGATACGGAAGTGACATGGAATCCTACATGTCCTAAACTGAATAATGGTTGGTGGTCACACGAATTTTGCGGTGAGAAAATAAAAATAGTTTGTGTTAGTATAAAATGAAGATTACCATCTGAAGAGAAGGAAAACTATGTTTAGTGGATATGAATTTTTATAAAATATCTCAATTTAGCACAACCCTTTTTTTAATAACCTTCTATTTTATTTTTATTTTCATTAAGAACACTATATCCCAACCTAAGCATGCCTTACATTGTTGGGACTCGGGGGATTCATATAACCAAGTAATAACAACCCTTAATTTCTTGGAGCGTATTGTGGTTTCATTAGATCATCTAAAAAGTAAGCTTTATGAAGCTCAATTTTTATTGTACCTAAATGAAAAGTTATTGCTAATGCTTATCAAATCACATCAATACAATAGCAATATTTAGTAAATTTCATGATATGTTTATAATCGATTTAGAATCATCAAACTTCAAGAAATTACAATAAATATATGTAATAAGACTATAGTCCAAATTGTCAAGGTTATGTTAAGAATAAATATACACCTTGAGGTAAGAAAAAGAGTCCATATAAAATTGTCAATCTTCAATATTAAAAAAATGAAGTTTCTTTACATAGAAATGTATCAACAAAAGAAAATATTTGTTCATTCTTGAATTTAAATTTTTCTTGTGAACAACCATCTTTTTGTATTGGAGTGGGATCATTGTCATTGGCAAGAAAATTTCATGAGGAACACAATGCTACATAATGTGACCTTCCTTTACATGATCTATCACATGCCCAATCTGTAACTCCTAGCTTGGATGCAGATACATGGCTACATGTACTGTTAAAATGCAATCAACACCATATACATGCCCTAAGAACCAAAAGGCATAACAAAGCAGTATGGGAACTAAGAAAACTAATCCTATCATCGCAAAAATCAAGATGCTACATCCTCATGAATGCAGGGACATTCGACAACAACCCACAAGAGAATACAGTCCCCACATGGCTCCTACCATGTACATGTGAACAACAAAGATGCCACTGCAACGCACGATTTAAACCCAACCTCCTATGTATCAAAGAACTCCCACACCAAAGCACCCCACCACCACACCCAACAGACAACCTCACAGTACAATTTATTGAATTCACATACACAAACGATAGATATCCGCAAGATACAATTGACAATAAAATTCAAAAATATCAACCACTAATTAATGACGTCACTCAACAAGGCTGGAAAGTAGACCCACTTATAGTCATCTCGGCTGGAGCTAGAGGAACCACACACACTCCGTCAATGAAACAACTTGAACAAACATTTAAACTACTTTAAAATTCTATAAACCATACATTTAAAGAAATAAACACCATTGCCATACAATATGCTAGTTCAATCCTTCTACATAAAAGACGAATTGAAAATAACCAAGCAATACCAACAGAATAATAAATGAATAAACAAACAAACAAAATAACAAGAATAAGAAAAGGATCATAAAATAGTCCTTTATTTATTGAACAATATAAACTCCAATAGCTCAGGAAGATGGGTAGGAGCCGGCTGGTTGGTACAATTTTCCTGCCTTTAAATCACTAGCAGCACCAAGTCATGTATAACACACTAAACGCTCAGACGGACTCAACGGGAGTCGAACCCGGACCGTCTACATGTAGTTAAACATCCTCCCTCAACCAACCAAGGAAACATGACTTGGCGTCCACCAAACACAACAAATTACAACTTATACTATAACATTGACGCAACTACGTGCTAAACAACTAAGGAGGGTTACCTTTATTTTGTTTTCCGGTACTATAGTGTCCATCCCCGGAAGGGGAGAGTAGTATTGTCCAAATTTCCCCTTGTCTGGTGGGCATCGGGTCATTTGACAATACGAACGGACACTTCATTCACACTGGCCCCTTTAAATAGGGACCGGAGTTTCTATCTATCTATCTGACCTTCCTTTTGGATGAATTTGCCTTCAAAAGTCAATCATAAGCCCAACACAAGCCTCTCCAAAAATTAAGGGTTAACATGAGTTCGATGTGAAAATTGCCACTTTGAAGACAAACATGAGTCCCATTACTATATTGTTAACTTGATCCCAAAAATTTCAAATATGTGAAGACTCCAACCATAACATTATCATGTTGCATGGTTGTGTTGTATTCTAAATCTAGCCTCTGACATGGGCCTCCACTATCTTACCTTCGTGGGAAGAAGCTTAGATAATAAGAAGAAATTGATGCCAATATGAATAATGAATAATGCTAACATGAATAGTACAACTATTGTGAATAGTATCAGTATTGTCAATGAATAGTGTTGCTATGAATAGTCTTTTTCAGTTAATAACGCCCGGATGATAAATGACTCCTATGAGTAGGCCAGGATTAAAACTCCACCCAAATATAAATGTCAGCCTGAATGTATGATTAATAAACAAATATTACTACTTTGTTCCACGGAAACCTAGAATATAAATAAAATATTCCACAATTAGTAGAACCAACCTACATGGATGAATAATGTTATGACATTGGGAAAATATAATATAAAAATCTTATGATTTAACAATTAAATAAAATTTACATCAAATATTGATCCACTAGAGGATAATGAAAATAGAAATTTAAGTAATATACCAAGCCAACATTCGAAATGGTGGGTGCTGTATTTTGGGAGCATATACCACCCACAAACATGATGACCTGCACAGATACAATGCAACCAACACTTAAAACTGCACTAATTCTTGTTGAGATGAATATTGTAATGGACACGGAGTTTTGGTCAAAAAAATTATGAACACAAGTTTTGACCATGAAAGTTGGTGATGCTTGTTCACTCAAGTCCACTTTACACATGAGCTTTTAACTTGAATTGAAGCTAAAATTTGAGACCAAAATGTGACAAAATGAAGTGGCACAATGTGTGACATAACTTTCCCACCAAACCTTGTCAAACCTGATCCAAGAAAACATTCCTTCGAAATTGAGAAACCAATCTTCGAGCTTGGGTCCCATCTTGACTTCCAAAATAAAGTCCATTAACCCTTAAATGCTCATGCAACTCAAAATTGGTCGCCACCTAATATTTTGATGGGGTTTGCGACCCACTAGGTGGCAATCTACGTGGATGAAAGGTATCTACTGGTGTAGGGTGGTGCCCACTACCATGTGGCCAAAAATAACATACAAAAACCTCATACTCCAAGCACGTAGGATTTTTTGTTAGTTTGGAATTACGTTTTGGGAGGCAGTCCCATGAGCTGCCCTAATGTAAGAGCCAAATTTAAGAGGCAATATGATATGATGCCTAGTTTGAGTGGGTTTTTTCCTTTAGGATAAGGTGGCGGTTGTGCACAACTTGACCAAACGGATTTGAAAGAAAAGAAAAGAAAAGAAGGGAATTTTATATATAATAATATAATACTATAATGCTACTTTTTTTAAAAGTAGACATGTTGCTTGCTCCATGAAAAGGGGGTAATCTCCCAAAATGACCTCATGTGGCCCTCCAACTTTGAGAGTGACAGACTTCATCTGAATTTGCTCCCAAAAACCCAATTCTTTGGGAGTAGCTCATTTGTCATCCACATAACATATTATGACAAAGTTGTCAGCTATCAAAAATTTGTGGCACGACCAGAGTGATCATGAAACGGAAAAATTTCATAGTTTTCTTTAGCTACCCCCCGGATGAAGGCTATGTTCATATGGCATCTAACTTCGCAAATATGGTCTGATTGACTTCAAATTTTCACAACATGAACATATGATAATCTAGTTCAGATCTGTACAGTTGGATTTCAAGAAAAAATAGTTTATTCTGCTACATGGAAAATGTTTTCAACACTAATGCTGAAAATGCCCGAAAATGAAATTCGAAGGCTTGAGCGTTTAGGGGTTCAAGGTTGTTTTGGACCCCAAGCTTCTTGGATCCAGACCTTACTATACACCCACCATACCATTACTTAGATCACTCCAAGTGCTATCTTTCCAAATCAATCACTATGAACTGGTGAAGATCATGCGTCTTAGAGTTGGCTTATGACACTCCGGTACATTGGACCATCATGTAGTCGGTAATGTGGCCCCAAATACTATGGCCTATTAAGCAGCTCAGTTTTCTTATTTTGGACCCTTAAATGTGATTGGTATGTGGTTCAGTGGGCATCAAAGAACAAACATCATAAAGACACGTGTTCAAAAGAGATTGGACTGCATCTTCAAATATTAATAACTACTCCGCACACAATAGTGAACATAATTGGGAGAACCTATATGTCCAGTTAAGAAATCAACAAACATGCACTCCTGATAACCATAACTAACTAAGGAGACGTCCAATTTTCAATCCGGTTTTTGCAAATTTGCTAATGCAACACAAGTTTTGTTGTGTAAATTTGACTGGTAGAAATTGAAGAACATGAAAAACAAACCAAATAACACCCACATACCTTGTTACAAAGGTTGTGATGGCAGCAGTTGGATGGTACATGTAGACTACGACCATACCATACTACGTGCGAGACAATTATACTAAGGAATGGCCCGATTGGTTCAATGGCAGGTCGCCATTCTTATTGCGCATGCCCCTCCCATATACAATGCTTAGAACCTTGGATATGGATGGAGGAGGATCCATAGTTAATTTCTGTAATGCAAATATCATATTATTCCCAAGTTCTTTTCCATGGTCCGACTTCATGGTCCAACTTTTGATCAAATCGATTTACAAAGCCTTTGGGCCCCTCACTAGGTGTAAAGTAAATGTGGACCAAGAGGAATGACCATGCATCAAAAAATGAATGTGCTGATTTTTTTGATATATGTCCAAAAAAGGCAATTTTTGAAAAAAAAAAAAAAAAAACAAGTTTGACCATTCTCTTGTCTTTTCTTGTCTTCATCCTCTCTTCCCCAAAAAAATCATCGGAATATTTATTATAGCAATATTTCTTTGTCATGGGGCCCTTGCCTTTTTCTATCAGAGCATTTCTTTTGTCTTTCCCACCGCAAAAGCCATTGGACAATGTCAGTGGATAGTGTAGGCCTTAAAACATGTCTTTCGGGGACATCGAACTCCATGGTCACTCTGACATTTTGTCCTTGGTGTAAACCGAAGTGGTCCCGGTACGAGTTCAATAGCCAATCATAGGTTCTACAGGGCCTTGGGACAACTTCATGGTCCATGGTGTAAACAACCCCTTAATAATGTAAAGTAAGCAAGTAATTAATTAGGTTCCACCTCAAGAATGAGATCGTCCTCCAAAATGCCTGCCTGCAAGCGGGCTGCCATGAACTGCAGCACCTTCCTTTGTTCGAGGATCACGTCAAAGCTCCCTGCCATGCTCGAGAGGTTTGTCAAGGTGCCCATCACCTCCACCTGCCACATGTCACGCTCTCATTGGTCACTTGACATGATGTGGCACTTAAGAAGAAAAAAAACTAAAGAATTTATTTTATTTTTTAAAAAGGAGACAATATGACACAGATGGTGGAAGTTAGAGAGGAAAATTTTCCCGTAAGAGTAACTAGCTAGGCTTGCAGAAAGAAAGACACTGGCAGTTGTAGTGTAAGGTGAATGCACACCTATCGCAAACTGTGACCTATAATGAAATTTATGTATAGATACATATCCAGGTTTGTAATGTTATGTACCTGAAACAAAATATTATAGGTCATGTATGTCTCTCACTCCAAGAATTCAAGAGATATTCATTTCGATTTCAGCAGTAGCTAGTTCAACTCTCATGTTCTTTATTTGGAGCTGTTAATGTGTTTATGTCGCTTGTTGTATCATCTGACCTCTACATATGTACCAAAGTATCCACAATACGTGCCCTCGCTTTACATTTGTAACCCACTTTTAAACATACTCTTGTCAGGTGAATTTTTATGTAGCACACATGTTCATGGAAGGCAAAACGTGTATAACCAATTTAAAAGCAAGATTGTCTTTCATGAAAAACCTCTCCTGTAAATTTCATCTCCATAAAGAACGAGTTTTGTGAAAAGTACAATGTATTTGTGTTGCAGTCAACTAGAGGAAAGAAAAGACAAAAATTGCTTATTTCTTTCAAATTCTTTCAACATAATCGTGGCGGAAAAGCTATATCCACACTAGAACACCAGTTAGCGTATTAACAAGTTCTAATTGTCGTGTAATTCCCATCCTTCACAATATGCTCACTTATGTAACCTTCAATTTAAGTCTTCACATCACTACAAATAATGTATTGATATTTTAATTTAGACCATTTTCCCATAGATAGATGGATGGATAGTAATAAAAAGCACCTCTAGTTGTCAAAATACATGAATGAGAGCCTCTTCGCCCACAGGCTACTAGTGTCCCATTTCAAAGGTGGGCATGTTGTTTAGATATAAATATGCATTTTAACTTAGAATGCTGACAAGAACTCAAACTAACTTGCAAGGCGAGGTTTGTCTCAGAATCCATCAATAGCTTCACCAGTGCCGGCAACGCACTACATAAATCAAGCAACCATGTCCGTGAATAAAAACCCACTTTATTGATCTATTATTGATCACATTTATCATCAACGTATGCAGTGATTGCCCAAGGCTCAAGCTGTCTCCTCTCATAAATGGAGCAGCCAAACCATGTACAATGCAAATCCTTGAAACATTATTAAGACTACTTATGCTTGAGGCATAGGACAACCCACCCGGCCATTAAACCAAGTAGTGATGGATCGAGGATGGGAATCTAAATGCGGGTGGAGTAGAATCCAAAAAACGTCCAACTTCACATACTTTCAATTAAAAGCACATTATTTCGGGAACAGATGAACGCATTTGTAGGGCCCAACCCCCTACTAGATGAGGTGCCTACCCAGAAGCCCACAAACCACTTATTTAGGGCCATTTTACACTATGACCAAGAGCTGTGACCATGAAATTTAGAGCTCATGAAACTCATTCAAAGGCCTTGCCATGGAAAATCGAAGATTTAATTTTGCATGGTCATGAGCCTTCAAGTGTGGTGTAAAAACGTACACGACTAGGCTCTCAACTAAATGCCATTTCATTACAATCTTATTCATGTGGACCTATTCCATATGGCATCATAATAAATCAAGAACTTATGTGGCATTTTGTGGAACCACCCACCTCATGAGGTGGACGTGACCCAAAATCCGATAGACCATGAAACATAGTCCATTTTATGCCATGTAGAACTCCATGTATGTTTTTCAGCCATTGAAACTTCCTTGGTCCTTTACGCCCTCAAACTCTAGTGTGAAGTTTCTTGGGAGGTCTCAGCATTTTCCACCGAGACAGATTTTAGAGTTCAATGATCACAGACCCTCTACCCCTAGTGTAAAGTGCCCTACTTACATGCACCTGGGACAACTTGATCTTTTAAACCCAATTTCCTTATTAATTTCCGAATATATCATTCTAAAATCACATGCTTACAATAACATTTGAAGCTTTGCACTCTCAAGCTGGCTTATGTTCCGGATGACCTGAATTCAAGCACGTATGAATACCGATGTCATCTTTTTCCCGTCACCTCGTATTCTTGCTGCATAAGAAAGTTTTGGAATCCAATTCAATAAGTTACTCATGCATCAAACAGCTAAGCTTAGGCAAGTCTCCTATTGATCTTGAAATATTGGCAGAATGCTTAAACAGGTTGTACCAGAGGAAATTCTCAAAGTGTTATTAATTTCTAACCTTGAAGAGTAGAGGGTCCTGGAAATTGATAGCCTGAGCTAAAAGCTGCTCCATAGCCCAAGGCTTGCACAATAGCTGTTCCGTGCATGGAGAACAAGTGAATAAAGATAACATTCAAGTTGTCATATCACGACATTCAGCTCAAGCTCAAGGCATCCTCATCAGTGATCACTTTCCAGTCATTAATAATCCATACGCATTGATACACTCACAAGCAAGCATATATGACACCTCAAGTATATATCATCACTGGTAGGTTGAGACAGAACACCTTACAAGTTGCAACCCCACAATAAATTTGAAAAGGAAAAGGAAAATATTAATACTTGGAACTCCGTGTCTTACAACTTGAGGAATTGCACAAACATCACTCCACATCTCATAAAAGAGGTGCAAGGAATCTACTGTAGTGCTATCCAGACTATTACTATTAAATGACGTGTCTGCTGATTGCTTGACACCAATGATGTGCAGTTATCATCTCTCATAACACGGCCACCATTATGAACCCACAACATTGAACACTTCTCATTACTTTCAGCTGGTCGGCGTAAACCCTCTGTTAAGGTTCATGGGCGTACAAATGGGGAGATCCAACCACTAGTTACAGATGAGCTGGTTGAGTTTGAGAAATAACCAGTTCAAGTTCAAGACTTTAGACAAATCGCCGATTAGTTTAAAGGAATCTTTGGAATATATCTTAAATTGATAAAGAACACCCAAAGATATCAACATGTAACCAGTTGGACTTGAAAACACTTGAATCTTAACCAATTTTGTTCAAAATCTCCCCGGACATTGATGTGGGTCTTATGTGATCACTCTACTTATTCAGACACATGTATTTGAGTGGTTATGGCAAGACTTACTGTCAAGAATGGCCACCGAAAAGACATGAGTTACTATGAGATTGGACCAAAATGTAGAAGCCATTCTACATTTGATTGTTAACACAAATGGGTAGACCTATGTGATCACTCCAAGAGGAAGAGTATCTTCACTTTGACCTCCTTTGACTTCTGCAACTAAACTCCAATTCTGAAAATTGAAATGACAATTTGCAATTGCTTCCCACTTGAGACGATTCCCAATTCGACTCAACAGTCGAAATAGTTTGTGGAGTTGTAAGTGCCCACATTAAGGCCACATACCTCAGTTGATCCCTTTAAAACACTAACACCTTACTTGCTCCATAATAATAGAAATAGAACGTCCAGCAATAGAATCTTCAGTGGATGTGGTTGAGGGAGGACTTCACCTCAGAGTTAAAAGGCACATGAGTTAGATTGATTGTTAAAGCTGTCAACTCCTGCGTGGTGAGGTTCATTGGCTTTGCTAGAATCATCTGGACAAAAGACAAACCATCCATCTGTAAGTTAAATATCATCGCAGTTTCAACTATTTCAACAAATTAATGACACACAGAATTTTCGAGCCCTTTCCAGAAGACTGCCATTGTTGTCCACTTGGATTACTATCTTCAGTTCAGTACACCATATAATCCTATTATTGTGGGTTACCATTTGGGATTTCCATGTTGCTATGACCTTTTATTGAGATTATCACTTTTTATTCAGATGAGACTGCTAACTAGTATGCACGTCAAGGAACATGCCATAAGTTACTTGGTCAAAATAATATTCTTGATAAATATTTACAGCAATGTGCAATCCATATGGTACCCCACAATACAGGACCAATCAGTGTAGCTTCAGTATGAACACAAGGCAAGCAACCACCTCATCAAGCAAAGACATGGATATTTTCATTTCTCCATGATGAGCTTGTATTATTCAATGCTTGAATCTGACAATGCATTCAGTTTTCTGGGAAGTTGGAACTGCTGCTTCTCAACTTTCTTCGCACGTGATGAAGAATCATGCAGACCAGGAGGCAGGATTTGGTTCTCCATTTACTTCAACTCTAGTCAGTCTAGTGGCTAGGGAGTTAAATAGTAGGACCTGAAAGAGCATAGCAACAACTTCTGAGTCCGCATACTTGATGAGCCCAAATGAGTCTTTAGAAATATTGTACAACAGCCCGTACACCTGAATATCAAGAAGAGAGGAAGGGTTATCAGTTCTACTAAGCTTTCTTAATAACTTCTCCTTCACAACACCAGGTCCCACACAGGTGAGTGATCTGTCACAGTTTTCCCAGTGATCGCACCCTCACCGGACTCTGAGAAGATCTGTCTAAGCATTCCACAGCTGTAATAAGATCTCTGGTCTTCACATTCTTCGTTTTAGTACAGGGTTAGTATTATAACAAGTGCTTATGGAGCTTCAGAACTTGTAGGATTTTTCTTATTGCTGAGTAGTTTAGCTGGTGACATTGAGATTACATGCTTATAGCTAAGTCAATATTGAATACATGCCAACGAAGTGGAACTGAAGCTGTTACAATGTCATTTGACAAGATATTTGAATTATAAAATACCTCACTTGACAGAATACAGATAAAGCACAGGAAGGATACCACACCAAATGCTCAAATTTGTTCTTGTGCACAAGGGATACAAGCACAGGTATAATGTCACACCGCACCTGCCATCAATATCCCCGCACCAATACAAGCACAGGTACAATGTCAATCTCAAGGAATTAGGAATTTCAAGATGAGGATAATGCTCCACTATAGACCAGATTTCATAAAGTCATGTAAGTAAACACATTGAGAAGGTATTTATGACTTAAGTGGGTGTATTATTGATTTGAGTGCAAAATACCATGTCACTCCGAAGGCTTAGGTCAAACGAAAGGTTCCAAAGTAGCCTCAGAGCACCAAATAACAAAGACTGCAATCCAGCAATCTGTGGATTATAATCAAGAATCTCATGCAATACAAACTATGCTTTTCTAACTTTAGTTCCAATTTAAACTATTTTCATAAACCATCCAGGATGAGTATTCCAGGGCACACTTAAATTTCTTTCTGGGCATACAATTGTTTTCATATGAGCTGATTTATTGCAATCTCCTACCCTGAAAATGGGTGGACTTATAGATTTGGTGATCCCTCTTTGGAAGGATCAGGTAGGCCAAACTGTCAGTTCATAGAAGTTCAGACACGTGGATGTAGAGCATTTGATTTCATAACCAAAGAAAATATCAATACCTCCTGTTGACAGGGAAAAACGGCTGATAGTCGAGAAATGATGTCACACTCTTTCATGGCATCCGTATTCTCTTTGAATATGCTTAATTTCTTCAAGAAGGACATTGTTCTGTTAATCCCAACAAATTGATTGCATGACCTCTCTTTGAACTTCAAGATTTACTGGCCATAAGCAGCTCTAATTATTTCAAAAACTTCTTAACAGAAAAATGGGAACTGGTCAAGTACTGTGAAATCAGATCAAAAAGAGATTTTAACAATATTGAACTATGAGATCAGTCTCAAATCCTGTGTGGACAATCTGTGCACCACTGCAAGCCTTCTTCAAACAAAGTTGGTCATTCTAGGAAGGTCACTAAATTTGAGATCATTTTTATGTTTTGCAAAGGCCAACAATGGTACCACATAGAGAAGTAGAATCTTCATGAGGTTTAAAAATCAAAGAAGTTTAGGATTCCAGTCAGCAAATCAGATATGGGACTCACATGGTAAGCAAGGCAACATTTTTCCAGCTCAATAGCTTGCACAATGTGTCCTGTTCCAAATGCAGACCAGGAATCCTTCTTGTCAGAACAAACGAAATATCTCCAAAAAGTGTCAGTATTATGAAACTGAGCAGCAGCAATGAGTTCTATCTCCTATCAAGCTTAACATCATCACAATGTACTGCCAGCTTCTCAAAACATATCACAGCATTGTCTGTCTTAAAGAGAGGAATAAATAGAGAGGAAAAGTAAAACACCAGAACATTCAAAGTCCACACGTTGGCTTGTCCTGCTTCAACTAATTATCATTGCTGAGTGTGAGGAACACTGTAACATTCATATCCAGTGTTCCTCAGCATAACACTGTGATTACAGGATAAAACTATCGTATGCTGTAATTTGCATACTGTAAGTAGGGAGAACAAACGCTTTGGAAAACAGTATTAGAGAAACACCTTAGCTTACTGTTCTATTTTGCTCCAATTCAACTATTTGAGATCGTTTTGAGTGGATTGCGGTTCAGTTTGGACTGCCGTGTGCACTTCGACTTCTATAAGTATCAATCAGAAACTGTCAGGTTTTATCTACACCATGAAAGGATAGGCAAACTTGCCACAACTCCCAGTGACTGCACCAGGCCATGTTGAGAAAATTGAGGATGTTGATAAGGAAAGCAAAAAGGAATTCGTAATAAAACAGGAGGTTCGCTGAAAAACCCTATGGAAAAGAAGAGGTACCACAAGATTGCACTTCATCATGCGTTTCTCCACGCTTACATCTTCAGCCATATTGAGCAGCAAACTAAGAGCTATGTACAGAAATCTCTCCTGCAATATTTAATCAACATTGCATGGATGCATGTTGTCTCAAGGGACATGTCTACAATAGCAATATATAAATTGGAAGAGCCCCAAATCATGTGACTCAAGTAGATTTGAAAGAGTTGAAAAAGTTGAAAAACATTGTTGTCTCGTCCTGCTTGTACAAATTAGACAAGCACCTTTTACTAAAGCAAATTTCAGGAAATCTGTTCACTTACTTGCTGGCCATTGTGAAGGACGCCCCCCAAGTCCGGGATGCTGGAAGTCTCCTTGAATGAACCTAGCCTTGATTTTCGAGCTCCTCTCTGTGGGCACCTATGGTTACATGAATCTCAAAAAAAAAGCCCAACATTGCAGAATGCTGGTACTAAGCGGTTAACCCATTATGCAGGGAAAAGCAATGACAAAGGTTTTTTTGCACTAATTGCACTTCCAAGATAAGACCTGATGAATGCACCCACAAGAAATGTTATCAATAGTCCTGTGACATCTTCAATCGGCAGGGAACAGGATCCTGTTTTGATGGACCAGGTAACTTCAAAACGTTCAGACATGAGAATTCTTAATTTCCTTGCTTTGTTCTTTCTCATGACAATGCAGTGTGGAATTCTACTATATTAAAAAAAACTTGCATGATCTTCAACGTCCAAGACCCCAGGCCCTTGCAATCAAAGAAGAACTCTTGCGTATGGCACAACTAGCAACAGAATTCTGCTGCTCATGCATGTCATGCTTGCTTTGCAGAAGAATCCACGAAGTGCAAAGGCATGAAGAGGACAACCATATAACCATTCCAAACACAACCTCCTACATGCAACATCTCATGGAATCGGAGTTTGGGAAATTGCCATACTTCACGTAGCTGCAACTCAGCGCATTGGATCTCTAGAGTCAGCAGGTTCAGAGTAGTCTTCCCAATCTTCTGTTCTAAGAGGAACTGCAGTCATACCAAATTAATCATCAAATGCCCGGGCCTCAGGACTTAGCATCGTGAACAAAGGAGACTGTAATAAGGTATGAATGACAGTAGACATACCGCATGGAAATTCCGGAACAACGACAACATGTAGAACGTTGAAACGATGTTTAACCGCAAATTGAAGCACTTCCTGCCTTCCTCGCGCAATACTCTCGCCAATGCACCCTACGCCTTGCCCAATGCCCAATGGCTTCTTTCGATGAGCCAGTCCAAAATTTAGCCATCACTTTCGGTGCTACATCCTTTGTGTCCTCGTAGACATGTCGGTTTCAGGATCAAAATCTTGATGCACATCACGATAGATGACCTTGCCTCGCATGCAACACCGTTCTTGCAATTCTGGGCTTTCGACTGAAACCCTAATTTTCAGAAATGGCGAGTCACATATCATGGCAACGCCATCAATCGAGATGTTCACAGGATTGGTGATTCTTACATTGTTTTTTTTTTTTGTCAGATATAAGGATCACGTCAATCAACCTAGAAGACACATGTCAAGAGCAAGGTGTTCAACCGTAAATTGAAGCTCTTTCTCCCTTGCCCCATGCCCCAAGCTCATGGACACTTTGAAATTAGCGACCACTCCCGGTGCTACATCCTTTGTGTGCTCGTGCGCATGTCAGTCCCGGTGCACATCATGAATGATGACCTTGCGTTACACGGAACACCGTCATTGCATTCTGGAGGTTGGACTGAAACCCTAACTTTCAGAATTAGCGAGGTCCACACACAACCCGGCAGAGCCATCAATCGAGATGTTCACAGGAGTGGCGATTCACATACTAATTTGGTTTATCAATTGTCCTCGTAGACATGTCGGTCATGAAGCACATCACGAATGACGACCTTGCCTCACATGCAACACCGTTCTTGCATTCTGGAGGTCCGACTGAAACCCTAACTTTCAGAATTGACGAGGTCCACACACATCCGGCAAGCCATCAATCGAGATGTTCACAGGAGCGGCGATTCACAAACTGTTTTTGATTGTCAAAGTGGAAGTTACAATCGCACAAACCAACCCCCGAAGAACGTGTCACTTGATCATATCACCAGCACAGCAAGGAGGTTGGGGATCTCACAAGAGCACTGCTGTGGCGGGAGAGTGCTTCCAGCCCTTCAGTGCTCCGAGACAATTTTTGAAACATAAATGTTGCACGGATCTGCAATCGCACAAACACACGAGATGATGAGACAACTTGCATTCGACACAACTAACATATGCGGATTAGATTTTGCGTCTTCAATTAGCCTGAAGTTGCATTAAGCTAAATGGGTCTTAAGTGGCTCGTTTTCTTAATCGGACCCCTACATTTGATTGGTAAGGTATGTAGTCTTAAAGTGGTATGTGATCTTCAATGATTTCTAGCATACAAGTACATATTTAAGTCTGAAACGTACATATATGAAAGAAAATCGTTTAAGAAAATTTATGAGCACCACTTCAAAGAATTCACAAGATGTTCACTTTCATTCCATAAATAACAAGATCAACTCTCATGTTCCTCATTTGGATTTCCTAATGTGTTCATGTAAGTTTTCTTGGATTGTCAAACCCCTGCATATGTTGGAACGTTGGAAGTGTCCCCTTTAGGCACATTTAGCTTATGTCGTTCAGGGAGGATCAAAGAGCAAACATCCTAAAGACAAATGTTCGAAAGAGATTGGAGTATGTCTTCATATATTAATAATTGCACTACACTCAATAGTGACCACAATTGGGAGGACTTGTGTATTCAGTTAAGAAATCAACAAACATGCACTTGCGATAACCATAACAATATTAGGGGACTTCCGATTTTCAATCCGGTTTTTGCAAATGTTTCATCGTAGATTTTCTAATGCAACACAAGTTTTGTTGTGTAAATTTGATTAGTAAAAGTTGGAGGAAATGAAAAACCAAATAACACCTACATATTGTAGCAAATCTATGATGAACATAAACACAAACTAGATCGAAAGTCATACCTTATTTAGCTAGGGTCATTGAAAGTGCATGTTTATCAATTCCTTAATTAACTACATAGATCCTCTTGATTGTGTTCACCATTGAGTGTGGAATAGTTGATAAAATTTGAAGCCATAGTTCATTCTTTTTTAAACATGTTTTTTTTTATGGTCTTTGTTCTTTGTTCCTCACCTAACCATACACCAATCAAATAGGTGGTTGATTGAGAAAAGTAACCAAATAACACATGCATGCCTTGAAAACCAAAGATGAGATCGGGACTCACAAAATTAAGGTATGTAGGTGTTATTTGGTATGTTTTTCATGCTCTCCAACTTCTACCCATTAGATTTACCCAACGAGACTTGTGTTGCATTAGCAAAACCTACAATTAAGCCTCACCAAAAATTGAATTGAAAATACATCTCCTTATTTAGATATGGTTATTATAAGTGCACGTGTGAAGATTTCTTAATTGGATACATAGGTCTTCCAATTGTGTTCATTGTTGAGTGTGAAGTTGTTCATAAATTTTGAAGACGTAGTCCAATCTCTTATAAATATGTTTCTCTCTATGGGTGATTGTTGTTTGGTCCTCACCAAACCACACATCAATCAAATATAGGTGTTCAATTAAGAAAGGTAATCAAATAACACATGCATATCACAAAACCTAGTTATGTTCACTAAGCTTCTTAGTGTAATATAAGTGGCCCTAAGATGGACACTATTAGCATTGCACCCACTTCTCTTAGGATACTAAACACATGATTAGCACAAGGTACTTGTAGGAGTTGGTCAACAAATCCTAAGCAAGGCCGAAGCCATTTTCCTCGTGCTTTTTGGAGCTCATATGACTACCTTATTTATTCCTCAAGGTGAAGATCCTCTTTCTTCTTAAATTATTGTATTATAGTTTGCAAACTTTGAGCACGTAAGGTAGACAAGTCTTAAATGGTCACCTTTTATATTTAGCCCACTTCTTCTAGGACATTGGACACATGATTAGTACAACTCAATCATCAAACATAAATTGAGACCATAGCCATTGTCCTCGTGATTTCTGGATCTCATATGGATATCTTGTTCATGGTTGAAGTGAAGATTCTTATCTCTCTTGAATGATCATATAGGTTGACTATAGAACCCATACTAATGGACAAAATTTGAGCATGTAATCCAACATTTTTTAAACAAACATCTTTTTGGTGTCCATTCTTAGATCCACATGTATTGACATGTGTCATAATGGTACTATTATTTCTATATATAGTTTGGGTATCTATAATGATATTTTTCATATTTTTTGGTACCACTATGGTAGGGGTATTTGATATTACTTATGTTTTCATTACCAATTGGGTTTAGGTGCCATGCAAAAACCTTTGTACATAGGCCAAAGAACCCTAACATCAACATGGTTTACAATGGTATTGACCCAAGTAATAACTCATGTACACAAAGATTTCTCTCACCTTGATATACCCACCAAAACACCCATTGTGTTTGGTGTTACAATTTTGATACACATGGACATGTTCTTTGATACCACTATTGATGTTGATTATTGATACCATGCATCTACATGTAAACCATACCAACATTGGTAACAATGTGCCACTAAATACCTATAGGCATTTGATCAAGATAAGTAACCGACATGGGCCAACTTACCTTAAGCTAATTACGTTCACTAAGCTTCTTTGTGGTATTCCTCGAAAGCACAAAGGCTTTAGTCATGATCATGCTAACTTCACTTAACCCCTAAAGCACCCAAGAGGACCATATCGGGTCTCTCCAAACAAACAAAACTGTCAAAAGCGGTGGCATATGTGAGATACATACTGTCAATTTGAGTCAATCATGTCAAAAGTGACCCTATCTAAACCCAACCTATTCTTTAAGTGCGTTAATCGAATAAGTCAAACACTTCAACGTTACTGAAGTTTCAAGTTCAAATACACAACCCGTATGCCCTTGAATGCAGATGCATACGTTGTATTCTTATCATCGGGTGTCTAGTACGAGTATATTTTAATTATGTCCTTGACATACGACAAATGTCTATAATAAAATTCAAACACATCAATACATAAAATATGATTTATGAACTTGGTGAAGCCCATTTGGGTTGTGTATATTGGGACCCCACGTCCTTTAGGAGTTAAGGATTTAAGCTAAGCTTGCATCAGGACGTGTCAGATTTCCACAAGCACGTGGGGGGTTATTATTTACCCAATGACTTGACTGTTACTTGACTCCATCATTTAAACTACACTCGACTGCTATTACTCCTTGTCACGTTTATATCATTTTTGTTTCTTTATTGCGGACTAAGATGGTAAGTTAAAGCAAGTCTTAAATGGTTGGGTACTTTTTTCTTTTTCCGATTAGCCCACTTGTCCCAAGATGTTAGGAGCGTGATTAGTGGATCCCAATCAAGATTATGCTAATTTCCCTCACAATTATTGGGGCTTGCAAGATTGCCTTGTTCATTGACACCCACATCAATACCCAACACATTATTATAGGAGTTTTGACTAGGGCATTCCACGGATCCTTTTTTATATGGATACCAAAACGGGAGCACTTCTCAGAGCAAGTGATAGCACTTCTCATAGCAAGCGATAGCATTGCTCCATACTTCCTGCTCTTATACATGTTTTGAATTTACATATGAGCTCGTAGCTAGGATCAAGGTGAAGTGTCCATCATTTACACCAACACGAGTGGTTGGTGTCATCTTTGTCACACTCTCTCTCGCTTTGTGAAAAGTATAATATCATTTTAATCATAAACAATCGTACATAAGATCAATCTTTTTTTTCAGTTGAATCAAGTATTGAAGCTACAATGGTTAACACTAATTGAGAACTTAATCTATTCTATTGTGTGTGTGTGTGTGTGTTATTTTTTTTCCTACAAATTAACTATATTTGTGCAATATTTCGATTTAAACAAATTGAGTGGTACAATTGATGAACATGTCATTTGCAAGGAACCTCAACATCGAATGACTTCGTCCCAACAACATATTGGCTTTGCAAATCTAATGTTGCAGCCAATTTCCATGAATGCAATACAACAAACAAGGGTCCCCCGCCTTATTCAAACTTAATTTATTAGCACTAGTACCCCATCTCTCCCATACCAAAAAGAAACACAAAGGATCCATGCTGCAACACAAGAAGAAACAAAACACCCCCGCCCACACAGCCCAAGTGCAAACTTGTGATTATTGGACTACTTCAAAGACAATGTCCAAAGATAATGTCACCTTGAAAGAGGTTGCTCCTTTTACACGTGCGCAATTATTAGTATTGCAACCGCCTTACAATTCTCAAGCATCTTAGTGTTATGATGACAAACCTAATTGAAAGTCATATTTTCCTACTCGACATTGACAGCTATCCACATATCTATATAAGTTCACGTGCAACTTCCAAAGTGGTGCTAAGTCCTCCATGCTTAACATAATATTACACAACATGGTATGCCTACTTTGTAGGCCCAATCATATATTGTAAACAACGATTGAATCTAAAATCAATAATCCTAACACACAAGAGTTCCGTATTGAATTTCATGCGACGTGATCACCTTTCCAAACACTATTTACCCAATCAATTTGAACGGAGTTGTAAATGAAGCTCAAGTTTTAGGGTGCACTGTGAGCCTACAAGGTACGATCTACATATATGAACGAAAGCTTCAAAGGCGCTTTGAATTGAATAGACAACCCAAAGAAGATTGTTTGTCATTTCTCCTCTAGGTTGGGACCCTGTGTCATCCAGATGCTTTTTAAAATGTGAATCCCACCTGAAATTCTCGTGTGGCCCACACCAAAAGCTCGAATCAACCTTTGAAGCTATGATTTGATACGAACAATGGGACCATGCATAATTTTTTCCGAGGCAGTACTTATTCAAATAACAACCCACCTACCATAAAACAACCCACTCCCAAATGTATCAAGGGGACTTTTGAACACGATCGAGCCAACATGCTCAAATTCACGTTGGTAACGAGACCGATGTTGATATCAATTATTTATTTTCACTCATACGACGTACCTTGACATCCGGTCTTCATAAAGGGTGCCCAAATATGTCTCAAAATCCTCGAGCTCAATGTTGGAATCACATGACATTGTCTTATCTTATTTGATTTTGTCTCACCACGTTTTGGTGATGCTCATAAAACAACATAACCCTAAAATGTATCAAAGAAACTCTTGAACACGATAAAGCCAACAAACTCAAATCTATGTTGCTAACGATACCGATGTTAGTGTTTTTTTTTTTCATTATTGTTTTCTTCTCTCGTATAACTTAGTTAGTTAAGATTGACGCACCTTGGCATCCATATCTTCATAAAGATTGCCGAGGTATGTCTCAAAATCCTCGAGCTCGCAATTGGAATCGTGGACGAGCATCTTCTCTTATCTTATTTGATCCTTCTCAAAGTTTGGTGGTGCTTTCAACTTTCCAACCGCCGTGTACTACGGAAAAAATCTTCTGCAAATATGCATGAAGTTATTTAGGGTACGTCCTTGTGTGTGTAAGTTTCGCATGTGACTTCTTTTTTCTTTATTTTTTTTTCAAATTTCCTTGCACATCAATCCGGTGTGTTTGTGAGACCACACTTTTTTGGAATGAAAGTAAGTTAAATTAATATTTTTTGGGCCTTCTTGAAGGACGGGCGAAATCCTCGGCACATGCAAATGGCGCTCCTCTTGTAAGGACACGTGTCTTAAGCGGTTGCGTTTTTCAACTAGCTCGCTTTTTTTGGGATACGAAACACACGATGAGTATGAGATGCTTAGCAAATCCAAATCAAAGCCACTTTCCTCATGATTCTCAACAATAAATAAATAAATAGTTCAATTTCAAAGTGAGGATTCTCGTACTTTGGTTTCCTTTGCAATTGATTTTCTCAATTTGTGCCAAAAAAAAGAAAAAAAAGTGAAGATTCTCACGCTCATTAAGTGGTTGTATAGGTCCCCTCCAATTTATGTTGACTTCTGAGTCTAGATCGATTATCGTATTTTGGGCACGTAGTCCAATTTGTGTTTAACACATGTATTTTTTGGTGTGCATTCCTGAAGCCACACTAACCACGTGCCACTCAACTACATGTGTCCAGTTTAAATAAGTAACCAAACTAGGCACATGTATCTTAACTTCCATGGCCTTCTCTTCATTGCACTTTCATCTTAAGCGTTAAATTATAGAGAGAGGTATAGATTGAGATCTTTCCTCGTTAGCAATTGAGAGGGGAGTCCAACGTGTGCAAAGCTATTAGGGTTCAATGTTTTATTGGTCGGTGGATGATCCAAATACAACACAACCACCTAATATAAAAAGGTGATGGGCGTTCTCGGAATCAACGTGTATTCAATTTGTAAGATTTAAAGTTGTTGATTTTGGGAGGGGTATTGGTCTTAGCATTCTTTAGTTTAGGTGAGCCTAAAACGAACATTTTTGGCTCTGCATTTGCTTCTCCTAGAGATATTGCATATGTGATTAAAGTAAGTGTATCTATTATGGACCATTTTTTGGTTTTACGCAAATGTAGATGTTTGACAACAAAACAGGAATTGCATGAACACATTACCAAATCCAATTGAAGAACATGAAGACTCAACTTTGCAATTATTGGAGTCAAGGTCACTATCATATGAATTTTTTAAGTGAAAGCCATTGTTGACATATAATCACGGTTATTTTGAATACATACATTTCGTGCTTGAATATGCACCTATACATTAGAATCCATTATAGGTCATGAATTATAATATGTGCCCACACCTCAGTACAAGAAGATCAACGAATTCACAAATTTTGAGCATGTCATCCCAATCTCTTTTAAATATGTGCCTTTTTTAGTGTTCGTTCTCAAATATACACCTAACCACACACCACTCGAATGTAGGCATTTGATAAGGTTCAGTGAACAAATTAGGCCCACCTACCTTACGGCCCAAGGCCACAACTATGAATTGTGGAGGGCCCATGAAACACGTTGAAAGATTGGAACACGGACAATAAATATTGAGTGTTGTGTGATCATGGGCCTTCAAGTGTAGTGTAAAGACATATATATTCAGCCATCATTTTTATGTCATTCCATTACCGTCCTATTCGTATGGGCCCTTCCACACAATGCCTTCTAATAAAACAAGGGTTGTGATCTTGAAGTGTTGTTGTATCCTAGTCCTAAGTTGAGTAGGCCCTTCTCTTTGAGGTGGGCTTGACAAAAATCCAGTAAGGTATGCATGCTTTATTTGGACACCTATAGTTGGTTTGCGTGTGGTTTAGGTGAGGATCAAAGAATAAACACCATATGTATACATGTTCAAAAGAGGTTGCACTATGTCCTCAAATTTCATAAAGTACTCCACATATGATAATGAAGACAATCAAGAGGACCTACGTATACAATGAGTGTGTACTTCCAACAAACATAAGAAAGATTACGGGAGATTAGACTTCCAGTATGGTCAATGTTGACGTTTCATCATAAATTAGTTGATTTAAAACAAATTTGAAGAAGTACATTTGATCAACAAAAGACGGAGAACAAGATTAACGAACCAAAATAACTCTCCATGCTTTAAATCATAGCTTACTCACTTCAAGGTCTATGAATGAAGAGGCTCTTCGTTCATGCTTGCTTCCCGAAGAACTGACATTTACATATATTTATCCACTACATGCTATGTAAAACTCCATGTAGATTATTCAACCATTTAGACTTCTTAAGTCCGTTAGTTAGGCCCTTTAACTCTAATGTGAAGTGAAGTAGAACGACCTCAACCTTTCCCACCAACAAAATATTTTAAATCTCAACGATCGGGACCCCTCAAACATGCCCCCAAGTACGCTAACGTAGATTGCTTCTTGCTTCAAATAACGAGTTTCCCCGACTTATGCCACATGGCACTCTTCCACTTGTTGGGACCCACCCCAATCCCACGTGGAAAGTTGAGTTGAGCATGTAAATGTTTAGAATTAGGGAAGCGCATGGTATTGCCCGAAGTTAATAAAAGCAACATGTGTTGTAGCATGCAAATAACCATGCCTCGTCGCTTGGTCAAAAAGGATACATCGATCCCCCAATTCGCAAGTGCTTGGAAATGGTGCTCGGAAACAATGTGAAAAACAAGGGGAAACTTTGGAGGCGTGGTGGGTGTACTTTGGGTGGCTTCATCATGATCATAGCTTAACAGGAGCTTCACGTGTTGTGCAGAGCTGGGCCTACCTTTTGTCTTATTGACCCCTAAATGTTGAGGGGGCATATATTTTTTTGTCCGGGCAGTCACCTCTGCCCGATCATACCAACGGAAGGTATAAGGAGGCTTATTACACAAGTAGAGGAATCCCGGTATTGTATGACAATCATACGATTGCGAAATGGTTTCAAGATAAGGGGTTTGACAAGTAACATATGTGTCAAGGGTTGGCCATGGGGGTGTCAAAACGGTGTTGTTATGGATGCCTCCTACTCCATAGACTAGGTCCGGCCCTGCTTGTTTTTAGGGCTTTTGACATACATTGAAAGATTAATTTATGGCGAGTGTCAGAGGTCACAAGTTGCTTTGTGGTACTTGCCAACATGGTGTAGGATCGTTATCTGCACCTGGTTCAAAAAAAAAAAAAAAAAAAAACGATGCTTCAACAAATTTTACAAGGACAATTGGGTCATTGCACTTCTACTCGCTTGAGGGGTAAAATTATTTCGGGGATAACCGGTTGTAAATGTTACTTAGAGGCTACACGTGATTTTTCCGTCCTTACCCTGTAAATATGTATGTGATGGTTGGTATAAAGGGAGATATAATTTCTATGTTGTTTTTCAAGATTGTCCTCTATGTGAAATAATTTTGTTCATGCAATATTTGCTTCATTACATTATGAGATTCCACCCAAAAAGATTTCATTCTTGTCCTCTTCGTTTGTTTGGAGGAGAAAAAGTAGTCGAGCCTTCCTCATGCGTCTCCTCTACGATGTATCATGTTCTCCTTCTTGCATATGCAAGACTATCCATGGGAGGGTTGGTGCGTTGGTTGACATTGCAACAAAGGTGATTATTGCTTCTCAAAGTTCATATTATGTCTTATGCATATATATTTTTAGGTTTAGGGTTTATGATATGGCCTCACCAATGCTCCATGATTTTGGTGTCGTGCAGTCGTTCTTTAAGTGTGTGCCACATTCATTGAGTTTCAAATTCATTTCATTCATCTCATATGCTATATTTGTATATAAGGTTGCCTAACTTAGGATTACATACTAGTAGTTCAATATGGGTTGTGTACAATATTCGCATTACAAATAGTCTTGAGAAGACCTAATTATTTCCCATAGTTTCCAATGGCTATTGTTAGAGTACACGGATCCTTCAAAAACCCTCCAATGTATATAATCTAGACTATTATGATGCTAAGTGTTTGAACGATTTTGCGGCAAATAAAAAATGATTGAATTTGGCTTCAATCACTACCTTTAAACTAATGTGCTCCATTGTGTAGGCCACTCATGTGAATCCTAAAGACTATCATGTGCACCTTAAACCCCATCATTTTGACTAGAGTTGGGTCCACATATAGAAATTTGCGGTGATTACAAAATAAAATAGTCATTACCCAAATCTCCTCAATTACTAGAGTGACTTAGTGAGTGTATGATGCTTCCATGTTTTGTTGCTCACTTGTTTGCATTTGGGACAGGTTTTTCGGACTTGGATTTGGGTGCTAGGATAGTTGAGGTTGGGGTGTGGGCATATTGGGTGCTAGTTGTTGATGATGCAAAGGTGAAGGAGGTGTGACATCAGAGGAGGAGAGAGTCCCAAAGTTGTTGCACAACGGAGGAGTAGAGGTTAATTAAACATATTCCACATGACTTGATTTACACCCTTGTCCTACTATCCTGCTCTAGGCATGTCCATGGCATCACTTCAAAGAGCAAGTTGAGGAGCGGCTTTGAGACCTTCAATGGTCTTTTGGGGTCATGTATAATTGAAATCTGCATCTGAGTAAGAACAAAGGATGTTCTTTACACATTTAAATGTGCAAAGAATTGTACATTTAATTGCACAATTACAACTTGTATTTAACACAACCTCTCTTTAATTGCAATGGAACCATAATTTTAATATTTGCTAGGCCCCCCAATAAACACGTTTATCAGATAACTATAAAAAGAAGAAGGTAAATGATATTTCCCCAACCCAAAGTAACACCCATAGGCAAATACCCTTTGGTCGCACGTACCGTAACACAATAGCTGGTTCGTCCCCTGGCGAACGAATATTTATTTATTTTGAAAAAATAAGGTTCGCCTCTCAAAAAACTGAATTTCTCAATTTTCATTTTTAGCAAAAAAATCAGTAAAAATGACCTTAAATGGCTTAGAAACACCAAAAGATTGCAAAAATTAATTTATTCTATTTTCGTTTTTCTGTCTTCATAATTTCATAATTTTTACGTTTTTTATTTTTAGAATTATTTTTGAACGAACCAGCTATGGTACTACGGTATATGTGTTTAGATATTTGTGCAAGGTGGATTACAATAGAGACAAATTCATTCAAGCTGCAACGCACACCTACGATGCAATCATGCAACTACTTGATTTTGCCAATGTTATAGAGTGTGAGTAGTGTTCCAAGTGTTGTATTCAACTGCATGTTTGAGAATGCTTAGTAATTGACATGTATTGGTGTGGATTGTTATAATAAAATTTAGCAATACACTTATGATTTTTAAAATGTATCCCTGGTAATAGGCCCACTTCCTTTGTGTTCATTTGAAGTACTTTACAATATTTCCTTCAATTAAATGAGTGTTGAATTTAGAGTACGAACCCTAAAAATATGTGCATTTCCTAAATTTGGCTTCATTGATCACATGTTAACTCTCATTGTTCATCACTCATTATTTACTGCTCGTCGCTCATGTCTTAGTTTCCCTCGTTTTTGTGGTCAAGAATTCCTCATCCGTGCATTCTTCTTTCAAGATTGGTATATATCTTTGAACTGCAATAATTTCATGAATTGGGTACCTGAACCACATTCAAGTGACAATTTCATGCTATGGATGGCTTACTTTGAAGTGGCATGTGCGACTTTTCATACCTTCAACGTCATTTCTTAGATTAGAGGTTGTATTCATCTACGGTCACCTTCCTTCTTTTCACGCTATGGGTGTTACACGTGTTTTCTTTTTCCGGGCTCTTGTAGGGGAAGATAGGTTGGTTACTATCCACCTAGGTGACGTTCCTTTCTTTGTTGATATTTGGAGTTTGGTTCCCGGCCATGTACTCATGAGAGGTGGAGAATTGGAGGGAACTCCGGTCATGCATGGGCAAGTGTTCTTTAAGTTGCACGTCTATGTCCACATCTTGGAGTGGTGTGTGATTTTTAGCATAGAGTTGCCCAAGCAATAAGTTGGATGTTGTGGCATTGATGGCCTCATCGAGAGGTTGTGGTCAAACTGCTTTGGTAGGCACCCCCTACATTCTCCTTCATAAGCCTTGTTTATTGTGCCTTTGTTGGCCATGTGGAGTTGTAAACGTCAGGTGTGAGTGATGTCGGATGGGAGTTGTTGCGGTTGTCACTTGTATGCCTTGGTTGCACGCACGGGGTTGAGCTTGAACTGCTTGTGTATGATAATTTCGACTTTGGTTGTTGTAACTTAGTGATGTGGTGCCGACCTCATTGTCTTTTTTGATCTTGGTCTTCTTAACATGTTGTTTAACTTGGTGGGATTTTCTCTTCGTTTTCCTTTTGTACTATTGGAGTAAGCTCTGGGTGTGAATGTTGTGTTGGTTGGGTCCATTATTTCCTCTCAATTCCTAGTTTTTTTTTTGATGTTGTAGTTTTGGTGCGGGTAGGAGGTAAGGTGTCGGTGTGGTTTCAGTGTGTCATAGTTGGGTAGGTACCTTCTGTAGTTGGTGGTATTACTTCGGTGCAGGTAGGAGATAAAATGTCGACGTGTTTTTGGTGTGTCATAGCCCAATAGCGACATTTCTATAGTTGGTGAAATTACTTTGGTGCAAGGTGGGGCGGGTCATCGGTAGGTGGACCATTATGTCTTTGACGTTGATGTTTCAGTGTAAGTAGGAGATGGATTGTTGGCAATATTTATGTGTAGCGGTCATGTTGTGTTTGTTGTTAGTTGATGTTTAGTGTGGCTTAGGAACAATGTTGCATGAAAACTTCAATGTTGCTATCTTTTTATTGGACTCCTCGTGATCTTCGTAAACTGCTTCAAAAAAAATGTGGCTCGTTTCCTTTGTGTTGTCTTATTCATGCTTCGGTGAGCGGTGGCACTTGGGCATCTTAGATGTGGGACTCTAGCGAGAGGGATGTGAGGGCAACTTGTGCAAGACATCTACTTGAGGCAATGAGGTGAGTTTTCTCTCTTCCTATGGTGGTGGATAATGTGTATATTGTTGAGTGCGAGTATGGTGTGTTAGTTTGTGGTTTTTGTAATGTTCAATGGATCACTATGGATAGAGGAGTGGGGAGTTGTTGCTATGTGGCCATTGGTGTGTCAGTGTGGTATTTTTGGGCACATGTAAGTGTTTCATGTTGTTTTGTGATAAAGTCCAATGGAATACACTTTGCTACAATTATAGGAGAAGACACGTTGTTGGTGCGTATGTGTACTAATAATGCATAGAAGACAAGCATTAAGAATGTCCCTAAACCCAAGGAAAGGGTTGGAAACATGAGGTTTGGGGTGGGAACTTGGGAACTCGGGCTTTGGGAACAACAATGGTGAGGTTTGGGAACGCTTAAAAGGTAGGAACATTGAAGTTGGGGCTTGATAACATGTCCAAACTATGAACATGATGTTGGGGTTTGGGAACACCATGAAGTTGGTTGGTTGCCAACAACCACTAACAATCCCCATACCTTTGGCGAAGTCGGCACGCTAGGCCGCGATGATATTTGTGGGACGAATGCCCCCTAAACTAGCAACCTAGTTGTTCACCTATTTGGCCCGCCTTTATTCAACCAATTGAAATTCTAACCTTTAACGATTAGGGCAGTAACTAAGGTTAAAGGGTCAGATGTTTTGCAAAAATTTCTACTAGTTACCGGATAACTCTAGTGTATGGGGGTCATTTTACACACATGACCAAGAGAAATCCATATTGTTGTTCAAAAATCATGGTCATGTGACATAGTGTAAAGTGGACTCAGATCGGGATGCAATATGCTTCATGAAAAACCACACAAAAAATAAAAGTGATAAATATAAGATATACTACAATTAAGTATCATTCAAATACACATTGCTTAAAATGACATGGTCAACCCCAAATTTATGCTAAGACAACCTGTTTGGGTTCTTTCACCACAAAATTTGGGTGACCACCAAACCTTATTCATAAATGACCATATATGATTCATGTCACATTCATGTCATGATCTCATCTATTTTCTAAGATGCTCCCCCATGGTCACTTCTATCTTAGGTGACCTTGTGTACAACGAATCGGGACCACCACTCATTTCTCGACCGATGAGAGATTTTAGAAAGCAATGGTCACGGTCACATGTCACTACGTTGATTATCCCATTTATGCCCCCTCCCCACCCGACTTTACCAAATAACCAAAGTTTGTCCTAAAACCCGGGTAAAGCTCCCTCCGTTATAGCGGAGGCATCCGGCTATCCCAATGCACCTACAAGAACTTGCTCCGGAGATTTTTGAGTAGATTTTAGTTAAGTAGTTTTCACACATGTTCATGGTTTTATCTACCAAGCAATGAATGTTGGATAGTTTTTGTCCCATCCCCAAATGCCTTACTACTCATTTATCTTACCATCGGTTTTTGTTAATGGAGCTCCTCGTGCCCTCATAACTAAGACTAAAAGCAACCAATCACAAGGGCGGGAGCCCACACTTTTAAAGGTCCCATTCTTGCCTCAAGTCTAGGTACCTATGGGAGGATCGGTGCTCGAGGCTTAAAACCTCCACTTTAAAACCATGCCACATCATTTGCCAACTAGGCTCGGCACTAGATAATGTCGATGGTGTGAAGGTTGTGTTTTCATAACCAACTTTAAGACTTAGCTAAAGTCAGGTGGGGAGGGGGCATTAGTGCATGTTACTATTGGAATTACGCAATGCAATAACGCCTTACCCAAGGATTCAAGTTTCTTTAACGAAATTTAAGAGGTTGTTTGGACCTTGTAGAACATAAATGACTTTGCTTGGCAAATTATTTCATTGTCATTAAATATTTATAGCACCGTGTAACTCCCATTAGTAACACACACTAAATGGGATAATCAATGGAGCATAAACCGGCGTAAAGAGGAATGGAAACAAGTAACACACATTGGTACTTTGTAACTTGGTCAAAACTTCCCACACCATGGTTTCACAATTTGCTTTGTAATCGTACAACGTGGCACGCAATAAAGAGACAACAATATAGCAATATAATTATACAACATTCATTATTGTATGAGGTTATCTCAACACTCAAGCGAAGTTCTATTATTCTCACACAATGATTTTGACTCCGGCGGTTTGAAGAGTTGCACGTTGTTGCCAAAAACATTAAAATAAAATTTACATAAATGGGATTGCAGGCTCGAATGCATGGCAAGAATCGTGCCAAGATTCCCATGAACTTATTGAATGCAAACGGAAGTAAAAAATATATATTCATCTAGATTCCACAGATTATGACCTCATTGCATTCTTCTCCATCCTTTTGCCCTTTAAGGTATGGGAGTGCTATTCAGTTTAGTTTACAAGCTCTCCAACTACTACCAGTTAAATTTACACAATGGAACGTGTGTTGCATAAGCAAATCTATGATAAAGCATCAATGAAAATCGCATTGAAATTATATTTCCTCTTATTAAAGTTATGGTTATCATAACTATATACACTTTGTTGATTCCTCAGTTGAAAACATAAGTCATCCGAATTGTGTTTACTATTGAGTGTGGATTAATTAATAAAATCTGAAGATGTAGTCCAATTTTTCTTAGATATGTGTTTTTGTGATGTTGTTATTTGATCCTCGTCTAATCGTCTCACGCCATTTCAATTGTGATACATACATACCTACATATATTTCATTGCTTTAGTTATGGAATATCTCTCACACACACATGTATGATGAATATACACTAGAATGTACATACATACATATAAAGACACTTCTACACCAAAATATTATAATTTTAGAGTAAATCACACAAAGTATATATATATTTAATCTTTTTTGTAGGGACGCATCTAAAATATCCAATAACTTGATAGTTTAAAAAATTAACAAAATGTGAGACTTAACAAAGTTTATCCACATCAAGCCTCAATAGTCAATGATCATACTCATGATGTTTAGATTGATCGAGGGTTGTTAAATCAGCCACAAATTGGTTAAAATGACCACATAGTCTGCTCACGTTTAAACACATATTTTTTTTAGTGTCCTTTTCTAACCCCTAAATGTAGACGTTGACATTTTGTCATGGTAATCACTAATACTTGACAACACTAACATATGCATTTATGTTATAATCATTTGATATTGGGCACATGGACAACTGAAAATTTGTGTGAGCACTGCTAACTCTACAAGGCTTCCAGTTGTACGGTTAGATCCATAATGAGAGGTTTTGATTGACTTAACTAAGCTTCTAACTCAAATTGAATTGTTTTAGGTGATTTCGCTTTGGTTTCTAGGGGTTATCTCCACGCCTAACTTTGCAACTCCCAAATATAGATGTCCATTTAAGATAAGTAGCCAAATTAGATTGGCTTACCTTAAGGTGGCTTAAATACACTAGGATCCAAGACCAACTAAACTATGGATTTGAGTGATCCTATAAGTTAAGAATAAAAATATGGGCCCAAGTAGTTTACACCATGATATGAGTCCAAGGTAAGAAAAAAATGGATTGTAATTAAATGTGGTAACACTTTCCTGCCAAATTTCAGTGGTCCCACTCAAGAAAGCACTCACCCTAGTTTGAGAAAGCAACTTTAAGCTTGGGTCCGATATTCACTCTAAAAGTAAGGATCATAAAAAGATGTTTTGAATCCCGAGTTTCTTGGATCCGAACACCACTATAAACCCATCCTCATGACATCTCCAATGCCGCCATCACATTTCCCTCCAATTCCTACTCCAAAGCCGCAATAAATGAGCTTGTGTAGTTATAGTTAATATTTTGCTATCACTCAAATCTTACCCAATGAAAACAACCATGGTATTAGGTGTCAAGGATTAATGTCACATTGGATTAAGGTTTTTAATAACCATCTATGTCTTTCATATCTTCTTAAGTAGGTTAAGTTCACACTTTTGTAGTTCATTGGTGCTCTTTGTGTCATGTGTGGGTTTGTCCTATATGTGGACTCCTATCACTCTAATTTCATCCACAATGTCCATTGTGAAGCTCAAGAGTTTTGCAAACAGTGTTGTATTTTCCCTTTTGGGTGCAATAGTATGGTGACCCCCTTTCTAGGCCCAAGTAACCTTTTAATATTTCATGTGGCGTTCCTTAATTAACTCATTTTTAGTTGTAAATTACCATTTTTTTATTACGAATTGCCGTGAATGGAAGCAAACTATACTTAGTTTCAACTTACATGTCTCGATTTTAGTCTCACAAATACTATAACTAGCACTTTAATATGTGGGCATAGTCTGGCAAATCAACCATGTAGTCATCACAATAACATATGTAGTATCGTATATACAATCAATTCCTTCCTTAGGAATATGCAAATGTAAAACATTCAATATAGCCGAGCAACAAGGTCAAGCTACTCTTACTTTGCTCTACCATTAATCTCACCCACCCCTCTAGTATGTTACATTGTGGTACAAGATGGTTCAAACTTTGTACTATTGATAATAATCTCTCCAATTGCTTTTGTCTTTCTCTAGGTTGTAGACAAACTCTATTGGTTGTGTTAGCTCGACTTAATCACTATCCAATTGTGAGACTAGTGTCTAATCCTTACCAAACTTCTCTCTATAATTGCTACCAAAGCAACAAAGATAACTTTTCTCCACTTACAAATCAACATGACTACACTCTAGCCAAGTCTTGTTTTACTTATTGCATGCAACTTAACCCAAGTGAACTCCATAGCCATCTAAAAAACACCACGCAAGGACTATATCCAATATGTTATGAAACATTCAATTGTTCCTTAACTGTTAGTCATGATTTGTCCTAACCCTTTTCAAACATTTCATTTTTTCTATTCAGTTAGTGGCCATAATGCCCACTAACTTCAATGATTATAGTCGGAAGATACATATTCATCATTGTTTTCTCCATTTTAACACAACATCAAATTCATTGGACATCATATTGTTATCAACTCAACTCCTTCTTTTGCATAAACATTATCATGATACAAACTCGCATCTTGAAATTGTAGTTGATTTCCTCAATTTGGGAAATAACAACCATGTTATAACTTATTGTACTTATTGTCTTTTCCTATAAAGGCATTGCTCGCCTATAGCCTACACTCTCATCTTAAGAATTTGTAGCTATATACTTCCTATCATCTATGTCCTTCTTGCGCTCAACCTATCGCATGCGTTACTCATGCTAACTATCATATGATTAGTTTATCCTAAAATGGTTTGTCCTCTTCCTCATGGGAACTTCCCTTATATCTTCGGCCTTTGATACAACCGCATGTGGACTGAAACTGTTGACACTACTTCACATTGCCTATAGTCTACCATTCACATTGCTTTTAGATTCTACCCTTACTTTATGCATCAAAATTCAATAATCTACTTCCTATAGCTAGTGTGAACATGCTATAGCCAATCAATTCTTACTACATTAATACTACTTGAAGAGGATTGAAGACTATAGCGGCGAAGGCACCACTACTACTACACTAATTGTTATTCTATATGTAATATTCTAATCCCAAGATGTGTAAGGCAATAGTGGGCAAATGTTAATACAAATAAAATAATTGTATAAAGTTCAATATATAAAGTGCAATGTTATGAAGAGAGCATTTTTGGTTGAGAGAGGTTTGACTCTATCGCTACAACAAATAGAGTATCCTATTCATTTTGGTGCCTCTAAATTTACATTAACTAGTGGAGAGGGAGATGCGGTGATGATCGTTATGCCTCTACTCCCTCTACCTCAAGGTATGTGGTGTTGATTTGTTAATTTTCATTCTCCATCTTCATATTGACATACCACATAACTTAAGTGGCATTAACAAATCTACAATACACCGTCAACAAAATCCATACTGTTAAATTGGACCTTCATTTGTTAATTATGGTTATCAAATGTTCATGTGTCATGATTCTTTGACTAACTACCTAGGTCCCTTGAAATGTGTTCATCATCGAGTCTAGAGTGGTTAATAAAATTCAAAGATGTGCTCCAAATCCTTTTTAATTAGCATGTGTCTTTATGTTGTGTCCACTCTTCGATCCATGCTTAGTCACACATCACTTTAATATAAGTGTCCTTTAAGGCACATGGGCCTGATTCAATTATATACCTTAATTGGACACCTATATACGAGTGTGTACTTGGTTAGGTTAGATCCAAGAATAGAACTCAACAAGACACGTGGTTAAAGATATTGATCTATGTGTTCAAAATTTATCAACCATTATGGACTCAATGGTCAACACAATTTAGAGAACCCATGCATTCAATCAAAGCACGAATCAAAGAATCAGCACCCATGCACTTCCAATAATCTTAATTAAATAAAGGGAGGTCTGACTTTTGTTGATATTTCATCATACATTTGCTAACGCCACACAAGTTTCCTTGCATAAAATTGATCAGTAGAAGTTGGAAAACATGAAAACATAACATAATAACACTCACGTACCTAAAATTAGGTTTGCATACCTTAGTCTAGAGTGCCCCTCATTATGCTTGAGTGCAAATAAATCATTGAGTTTCAAATAGTGAGGACTCAACCCACTCTAAGTGGGATGGGTTTTAAATGGTTACATTTTCCAACTAGTCCATTTCTCCTAGGATACAAAGTATATGATTAGTACGAGATGGACCTTAGCAAATCCAAATGAAGATTGTAACCACTTTCTGCACAATTTTGAGAACTTTATTGAAAATCTTTTTCATTATCAAAATGGTATTTTGTATGTTCATCAAATTGTCACCCCCCAATCGTGTATTAATCCTAGAATGGTTAACATGTTTTGAGCACATAGTCCGGTGTATTTTGAACACATATCTTACCAGTGTTTGTGCTTAGATTAACACCTAATCACATACCACTCAAATATAGTGTGCGATTAAGATAAGTAACCGAATTAGGCATGTCTATCCCAACAAAATACTACATACGTAGGGCTCTACCCATTAGATGAAACGATGGTTGGTTGAAAGTTGTTGTCTTGTAGTGTGTTGTATAAAAGAAAAATGTGTATGTTAAAATAAAAGTTGTTATCTTGTAGTTGAACAATTGAATTTTAGTTCATGCTCCAAAATATATACATCAAAATTCTTTAATGCGAATCTCTGAGCAAGATGCTCATTGTGTCAAACAACATATGATCGCAACAACATAAAATGAGCAAAAGCTTGCAGCAACTATGGTCCATGTAGGATTTTGGTATTCTTTTCATATCAGGATATGCTCAATCAATAATAGCTCAACACCAAGGGCCGCTTCACACTATGGCCATCCAAGCCGAGAGGCCGTGGGATTGAGTGGCCAAACTTTGTTGAGAGTCCAAAGAAATGAGCTGAAAATAGTCAATAAAATATAATAAGTGGAGCCTTTGGTTGGGTATAAGATAAGGTCGACAAACTCGCGACAACGCAACCTACCCCGCATCACATCAAAATTTGTAAAATGTCAGAGCGTATGTGACTGAACAATCGAGTCGTCCACAAACCGTAGCTTTTTAAAGTAAAATCTGGGCTCCGAAAGCTAAAGATGATCCACTAAGAAATGCATGACTGGCGACTTCTAATGAATTGAAGGTATTATGATGCACTGTTGATTTGGAAATGCATCGATGTAATGAAACACATCAACATGAAGTTGATCCTAGAGGTGTGTAGTAGTTTTTCAATTCTCCAACATTTTCGTAGGTGTTTAAAAACCTCTTCTTGTCTACAGCTCTCCTCATGCCTTATCATAAGAGTGGGAGTTAATTAGATTCCAAACAACTCTATCTAGTTCATTACATGAATTTATAGTTATCTCACGGTAAATTATTTTCATCAACATTAGTTTCCACATTCATCCAATACATTTGTTCACAATCAAACTTATGGGTGAGAAAGAAAAGCAAATTTAGAGCTTTGCTCTAGGTAGACGTGTGTTGTTTGGGTACTTCTCTCTTTGCACCCACTTCTCGTAGGATATGGATATGCAAATACACTCCTCCCTTTTTGATACGACACTCAATAATGATAATTTTTTTGTAAACCGAACTTTCAAGTTAAATCTACCTCTATAATACAACTATGTCATTGTTAATACGACACTCCCCCAAAGTGTCACATTATAGAGGTAATAAATGCATGCATGATGGGTCCCACACAAGTACAAGTACATAATTAATATTGAATATATGTAAATTTCACATATGAAATGTGTCTTGATGTAAAATGATGCTAAAACACAAGAACTAAGGGAACTATGTTCTCTATCTCAAACCCTGATCAAGAGACTCATTAGCTTTTGTCTCTTTCACACGAATTTTTCACCTAAATCCTAAACCAAGGTGCATAATTTATTTTTTAGCATATTGAACTCAATATTTAACATATTTCTTTGATTTGCATATTGTTAGAAAGCTCTTGAAATTTCACTTCTTTTGGTGGTAGTTTGTCCCATTTTGAGTTGTATTGGCAAAGCTATGAGCATTGGAAGGCATGTTACGTTTTTGCACTTGATTTTTAGACAACAATATACTTTTGCATATTCTAAGGTGGCAACATCAACAAACTATTGATTATTTCTTTAAGTCCACATAGATTTCATGAGAGAAATTTGCATATTTGTAAAGGCATGTGAAAGAATGTTCACTTTGTATAAGTGGCAAAATATCCATTGTGTGTTTTCATAGAGTACATTGTTATTATGACAAAGAGGTCCAATTTTTCATATTATTGCGTATGTGACACCTGGATAATACGACAATTTTCTCGTTTCCCAAATGTGTCATATATATTAAAGAGGTAGGATTGTAGTACAAGACAATACGCAAATCCAAATCATGCATGTAGCCATTTGTCTCATAAAGTTCATAGCTCATATGAATATCTTATCCATTACCAAATGAAATATTCTCATGCTCATTGAATGGTCATATAGATCCCCCACTCATGTTGACTATTGAGCCTAGAATAGTTAGCGTGTTTTGAACACAAAGCCCAATTGTTTTTAACATGTGACTTTTTTATGTATGTTCCTAGAATCAACCTAACCATGTACCACTCAAGTATAGGTGACTACATTATACCCATGTTTGACTTAGGCACATCTAAGGTATGTGGGTGTTATTCGGATTGTTTTAAATGTTCTCCAACTTCAATTGATTCAATGAAACTTGTGTTGCATTTGCAAATGTACAAACAAGAGCAAAATATGAATTGCAAATCAAATATCTCATGATACAGTCATGATTATCAAATGCACATGCTTGTTGATACATGAATTGAAGACATGTTGAATGTGAGTAGTTGATAAATTGTGAAGACATAGTCTAATCTCTTCTGAACATGTATCTCTATGGTATTTATTATTTGACTCTTGCCTACCCACACACCAATCAACACACATGCGTGCAATTAAGAAGGTAAGCAAATGAGGGCATGTTTACATGAAAGCCAATAGGTTATAGCTCTTCAGAATCCTTGCATTTTCATTGGTTGAGAGTGTCACGGCCCCCCTACTTTCGGTTTACATGAGGATAGTTTTGGACCACAACCCACAACCCACAACATTTTCAATGGATGAAAAATCTAAATGGAACCCCACATGGCTAATATGGATAATGTTGGGCGGGATCGTATGGAGTTTTTATGGGATGGCCCTTGAAGGTAACTTGACAAAATTTGCAGTTTAGATTTGGGTTTACAATAATGACTTTTGCCCTCCAAAAGACTTTGGGCTTTGATATAGTCCATGGACTTATCAATGGTCTCATCCAAAATCGGGGCACCATGGTCATTTAAGAGCCATGGCTAATGCTTTTGGTGTAAATGTGCCCTATCACCCACATAAGGCAAATGGGTCTTAAGTGGCTTGTTTCTTAATTGAACCCCTACATTTGTTTGATATGTGATTCAATGAGGATCAAAGAACAACACATCATAAAGACACATGTTTAGAAGAGACTAGACTACATCTTCAAATATTAATAACTACTCTAGACACTTGGGAGAACCTACGTATTAAGTTAAAAAAACAACAAACATGCACTTTTGATAACCACAACTAAATAAGGGGAGGTCCGATTTTCAATCCGGTTTTTGCAGATGTTTCATCATCGATTTGCTATTGCAACTCAAGGTTTGTTGTGTCGAAGTTGGAGAACATGGAAAACGGACCATATAACACCCACCTAAGCTTAACCTTCCCTTCCCTTCCCTTTACCTTAGGAGCCCACAAAGCGAGCACCAGTGGCCAAGAGCCGAGTCGCGTGGCTCTCTCCTCAGGACACACAGCCTGTCGTCGTCGTCGCCGTCGTCGCCTTCTCATTGCGCCATTTTGCCATCATCATCATCATCCCATCCGCCTTGTCTGCCTGCCTGGCCTAGCCTAGCGTGGCGTGGATGTCATGTACCCGTCACCTCCCGTCATCTCCGCTCTCCTCATTCCTAACCATCGCTAACTAAGTCTGTCTCTCGTGCTCGGGAAACAAACGACGAGTCCACTCTTCCCTGCGTCTTGCCCTTAAACTTAAGCCTCCTCCTCGTCGTGGTTGCCTGCACGAACCTCCCTCCTCGCGGTGCAACAGAAGTCAGCGGTGAAACACTCCGCCATCGTTTTATCGAGAGCCTACTACTTGGAATCAATACTTAAACAAGTGGATGCACACGAGGGCGCAATGAGCCTGCTGTTGTAAGGGCGTATAAGAAGGAGAAGGACGAGTGGGAAAGAGGATCAACAAGGATGTGAGGGAGGGGGGGAGCATTAGGGTTTGGGCTGCCGGGGTAAACGACGGAGGAGGAGCATTAGGCATGGCCGTAGAGAGCGCGGGTGGCAGCGGCCGGAAGGTGTGTTGGAACACCAAGTGCGGGGCGACTAGCTCCCCGACGTGGCGGCCTGGCTGGATTGTGCGTTCCGGGCGCACGGCTGAGCTTTGTGATCAGTGCGGGTGAGTGAGTGATTGGTTAGTTGGTTCATTGATTGATTGGAGGAGGAGTTGTTGTTCTTGCTATCATTTTTGCATGTTTCTGGATGTGTTTGGATGTTAAGTGCTCGGCTAGGGCATTTACGAGGGCACTAAGGAACAGAGAATAAGGAAGAGCACTTCGAAGTTGCATGCATGGGATCTCGCATGTAGTATCCATTAGTATTAATATTAGTAGTAGTAGTATTAGTATTAGTAGTAGGAGGAGAAGTAGTACTCTTTGCGGCATTAGGTTTTAGTGATCATTGGTAAAATAAGTAGTATGTAGTGTGGCATGCATGGGAGCTAAATCAGGCAGTTCTTGATGTTGCTATAGTATTTGGATGTATTCGGATGTGTTTAGATGTTAAGTGCATGGTTAGGGCATGTTCGAGAGTACTAAGGAATACGGAATAAGGAAGAGTACTTCGAAGTGGCATGCATGAGATGAAATCCGCCGCATGTTGTTGTTGTTGTTGTTGTAGTAGTAGTAGTAGTAGTAGTAGGAGGAGGAGTACTGTTTCTGGCATTAGGTTCTAGTGATCAGCGGTCAAAAGAGTAGTTGTGTAGTGTTTTCATGCATACATGGGAGCTGAATCAGACAGGGGAGTGTGAGTTGTGTTGGTTGCAGAGTTGCGTACCAGCAGTCCCGCTATTGTGAGACGTTTCACAGAGAGGATGGAGGGTGGAGAAATTGTAATTCGTGTAAAAAGGTTAGTGCTTCTGTCACCTTGTAAATTGTCTTTGTCACGAAATGCGTGGTTCTGAAATGTACCTTGACGTCGGGGACCTGTTCACGTTGTTGTGACTTGTAAAGTTGCACCGAAAGAGGTGCTGATTACGAAATCAGCGGAAGTGACGTGGACTGGTAAATTGATGGTCCAGGATGATGTTGTAGTGGACGGACATGGCGTTTGGACTGCACTTTTTTTCGTCCATGTGTTCTGTTGCTGGGGAGAAGTAGACTCACGCAAATTGAACATGAATACACTAAATTAGTGTATGATTTGCTATGTATTACATAATGTGATGGAATCAGAGCATTGATATATTGGACCCTTTTTAAAAGTCTACATCAGCTAATGGGAGTTTCCCTGTTCATGAGAAGTGTTTAGTGGTAGCAAAATTGGACGCTCAGATCAAGCAGTATGCTTGTGCTTTTTGTTTACAAAATTTTAATGAAGTGAGTTTGGCGGCGGGAGGCGCAGGGTGTACACTGTGGGTGTGTAGCATCCGTTTATGAGTTTGTACTACTGGACAAGGGTGGAGTGGAGTGCATCAGATGTGCACAAGCACATGACACTGGCGCGGTTCCCCTGGTATGAGATGTGCGCAGTTTGTTGAGTGGGTCTTGCCTGTGTTTGTGATGAGTGTCTTTATATCAGCTAGCTTTGTTGAGATTTTCTTATCAAATGTTCAGAAGGAGAAACTGAGCAGTTGCTCGTGTTGTGCATTTATTACATATACAGCTATACAGAGACTAGGTGTTGTTTGCTATTGCAACAGCAATGCCACTTAAATGCCTTCTTTATCAACTAATGTATGGGGTTACCTTTTCCTCAGTGAAGGAAATCCATGTAGTTCATATTCTTATGGGTCTGGAAACACCATGAATTGCATGCATGGTGCAGGTTAGTAAACATGGACAGCAACTCCTGGCGCCAGCTGGAATGGATAGTGCAAAAGTGGTAGACCCAGCTGGTAGAGGCTGGTGTGAGTATGGTGCTGCATTGGCTGGTTGTCAGGCGGATACTGGACAATGGCAGCCCTCATCTGCGGGACGAGTTCCGATGAGCTCCCCCAGTGGACTACCTGGGACTTGGCAGTCTCCCCAGGGAAGTGAGCAGCCAGTTAAGGTCAGGGATGCTGGAGAGCAGAGTGTTTATGAGGCACCGGATCGTGTTGTTGAGGTGGTAGACATGGAGAGAAGCGCTGCTTTAGATAGGATAAAATTGGTTGGAATGGGAGCAAGTGGTGGTGGGAGTCCTCAGTCAGGAGGGCATATGGAAAATGCTCCGCAGTCTCCTGGTAAGTCAGGTGCAGAGACATCTACAGGGATAAACCTGTCAAGAGGATCCAGTCCTCTAGGTTTTGATGGGGGTCCCAGGGGGGGACCTGAGGTTCCAGCAGGGGACACAGGGGAAGGCAAATCAGGTGGTCAACATCGTCCACCTCGTATTCGGCAGTTGTTGCCCCGTCCACATGGCAGTTCAGGTGCACCACCACCTTTTGAGCCAGCCTTTGATCCTCAGGCACCATTGCGGGTTGCACGCCCACCAGGGGAGGGCAGAGGCCGCAACCAGTTACTCCCTCGATATTGGCCACGAATTACAGATCAAGAGCTCAAGCAGATAACTTCTGGAGAGTATCCTTCTGTTGATTTTGTGCTGGTTTTATTACACCCTGTTCATGTAGCACTGAAGAATTTTTATCAGTTTGAAACTCGGTCAACTACTTGAGGCAGCAATGCTTATCTAACATGTGTTGGTTTGGCATGAGTTGCTCCCATCTCAAGTTGTAGTCCTACTAGCCTGAAGTGTGTTGCCCTTGACAAGATTTTGGCAGCATGCACACTGTAATTACTCCGTTGTTTGAGAAGATGCTTAGTGCCAGTGATGCTGGCCGGATCGGTCGGCTGGTACTTCCAAAGGCTTGTGCTGAGGTACGTATGGGTTTTATTCACCTCTCTTAAGTTTTAATTGCAAAATATCAAAGCACATCCCTGGAAGTGGTAAGATGTCCCAACATTATCAAGTAGATGACCAGTTTTCAGTGCTGTTACTTTTCCAGTCTCAGTAGTTATTGAACGTCATATCTGAGATTTTAAGATTCTCCCCTGAAAATCAACAGAAGCTAATACCAATAGCTGCAAAGTGTTGTGATTTATGTGTATCCATGATATGAATTGAGCAACCTATTCACGAAAGAAAGGCAATTGTCAATTTGCGCCTGCTCTTGGTAAATGGAATTCTGGAATTGGAGGTGATTGCAGGCATATTTCCCACCAATACACCAGCCGGAAGGATTACCTCTGAGAATCCAGGATGTCACAGGAAGAGATTGGGTGTTCCAGTTCCGGTTTTGGCCCAATAACAACAGCCGGATGTATGTTCTGGAGGGTGTTACACCATGCATCCAATCTATGAGGCTCCATGCAGGTGATACAGGTATTTGCTCCATCGCCTCTCAACCATGTACCAGTTAGTCGCCGAATCTCAAAGTTGCAGTCTGCTGATAATTGGTCTTCTTGCAGTCACCTTCAGCAGGCTGGAAGCTGATGGAAAGCTGGTCATGGGATATCGGAGGGCCCCAAGTTCTCTTTCTTCTCAGGTGTGTACTGGTCAAAGTCTTCTGACTGGTAATATCAGATCACTTTCCATTTGAAAAAGAAAGTGATAAATAAAAATGTGCAAGATCCTAGTATGCAGCTGGTTTTATTTATAATTTACTGGTGCTTGGTGGGTCATGCAAGAGATGATATTGATAGTGCAGTTTCCCAGAAATGTCAGGCTCTTGAAGGGTTTCAGGTTGGGTTAGTGTAACTAAGTTTGTGTCTACTCACAGTGAGGCTGGATTATAGAGTCTATCCCCATTGCAGTTGTATCTTAAGTACTCTCGATTTCAAAAGAAGAAGAAGAGCCTGGAGCATGAATACATATACCAGGGGTTTGTGGTTTTCAGGATGCTGGTGCTAGCAGGGCTGCAGCTACTGTTAACATTGGGTTACCAACTGCAAGCAGCGTGGCCAACCAGTCAGCAGATACTTGGGGTTCCAATGTTGGAGTGTCCAAATCGAAAGATAATAGCATTATAGGTCAGTTGTGGTCTTCGCAGATGGATCGCAAACGTGGGCGCCCACTTGGCTCAAAGAGCAAGCGCCTGCGGCTTGATAGTGCAGATGCTCTGCTCCTGAAGTCCAACTGGGAAGAAGTGCAAGAGCTCCTGCGGCCCTCTCCATCGGCTATTCCTACCACCATCACTATTGATGGTCACGAATTTGAAGAATATTCAGTATGTCATTTCATGAATGAACTCTTGGCTTGCTGTTTTCTCCCTCAAATATGCGAAAGGCTCACAAGTTCTCATATTAAGTGATACACACTATCAAGCATTCCCATCCTTACTTTGTCTTCCTTGTATGAGTGGCCAAATTTCTCTCAGGTGTCACTTGAAGTTTTCTCATTGACTTGATTTCTCTTTTTGTGAAACAATCCCCTTGCAATTCACTTCATCACATTTAAATGCATAAAATCTCATAAACAGTTACTGATGAGACTTGTATCTTTATAGGAACCTCCAGTTTTTGCTAAACGAACCTTCATGACCAGCTCTCCATCAGGGTAAGTGAGAGGGTTTTCTCCTTGTCAGGTCTAATTTAGCACGGGGTAATCTGTTTGTGAGGTGCTCTAGCAAAGCTTTCAAGGAAATGATTTACATAATTCTCATGGTTGGTACGCTGACAAGATTCATTTGCCTCTTGTAAAAACGTTTCCAACTTTTATGGTTTTCTTGCATTAGAAGTAAATGGTTATGGTCAGGTTGGGATCCGTTTTTGATGTCGTTATGGATTGCAGGGAACAGGAACAGTGGGCGCAATGCGATGATTGTGGGACCTGGCGCCGACTACCAAACGATGCTTTTGTGCCTGCAAAATGGTCGTGCTCCCAAAATACCTGGGACCCAATGAGGTAAATTTGGCTATGGTCCCTTTTTGTCTGCTTCAATGTACTCGGACCCATAATCACATGGTTGCCAAATGCTTGCATAAGGGAGCCTGGGCCTGTTCTAGCTACTTTACTGATGAGAGTACTGAGGACTTGGCTTCAGTTTGTTATACTGTTGTCAACCTACATGTCAAGGAGATTAGAAGAAAAATATTTCTTATGGAGTAGAATAGGGCAGCATGGTGGATGCCCTGGTGGTGTGATGGAGAGCAGTCAGTTGTTGAGTTGGTTTATTTTCTATGTGGGGAACTTGATCGTCATAAGCAAGTTTATCACATTGGGCAGGTCATTAAAATGGACCAGTTGTGGTGTGATGTCAAAGGAATTTTTATTTTTCTTAGTAGATGTGTTACTAGCTTGTAAGTTCTAGCATTATTAAGTGGCCATACTGCTTGATCATGCGCTCCAGCTGGGCATAAAGTTACTGGTTGTGTTTCACAAAGTGGTTAGTCTGTACTGGGGTGAAGAGACTAGGGGTCCTGTTACCCACTTTGGTAGTATTTCTGTTCGCTGCAACAATGTGTCAGTGGGTACATTGCAGAGCACAGTGCAGCGCACCTCAAGAAGTGAGCATTGACAAACTTGAAGTACTACTGGGTCCTGTGCACACTCAAGGCAAGTCTTGGACCCAGAAATAGTCTTTCATCCTGTTCAGTATATGTGTACAGAGGGCTCTGCTGTGCAAAGTGGGGTGAGGTTAGGTTGTGGATGGAGGGTGACAGAGCCTGGGTGGTGGGGTGGCTGACATGATGCAGAGGGTGGGAAGCAGGAATGTGCACCCAAGACACTTGTCAACCCTAGAGAGGAAAAGGTCCCAACCACATCAGCTGCGGCAGGCTTGGACACTTTAGCACAGGCAGCATCAACAACTTTGAGTCCAGTACGGACAACAAAGCACCCCAGGCATCGGCCAGGATGCAGCTGCATAGTTTGTATTCAACCTCCAAGTGGAAAGGGACCTAAACACAAAGCTTCATGCATCTGCAATGTTTGCGTGACAGTGAAGCGCCGTTTCAGGACATTAATGCAGCGCCGCAAGAAGCGGCAATTTGAACGGGAATCTGAAATGGCCCGGAATAAGCGGGAATGGCCTCGTGATGATGTCCCTGATCTTTTGGCTCTAGATGCTACTGCTCGACCTGAGATTGTAGGGGGGATCAAGTCTGTGGAACCTTCTACGCCATTGGTGCACACTAGGGAGGGGGGGTTAGAGGAAGGTCCTACAAAGGCACCGATTGACCTTAATATTCAGCCAGAGCATGAGGAACGAATTAGTATGATGCGTCTCCTTCAGAACGCCACCTTGCCTCTTGATGCCTATCTGCATCAGCAGCGTCTGGCCTCTCTCTATTTTGGTGATCTGGCCTCGGATCAAATCAGCAATGATGGGTCCAGTAGCCATGAGGAGGAGGTGGTATCTGAAAGTTCCAGCAAGGCTCTTGCAGAAAGTGGGGTGGAGGTGGCTGGTCCGGCTCGGTTGGAACCCCAACATGTTCAGAGTCCGTATGGTTACGGAGAGCAACCTGGCCAGTTGGAGAACTGGGACCTAAGGATAGTCAAACCTGCAGAGTTTTCAGGGGACTCAGTACATTCAAGCTCATCAAAAAAAGACTACAGCATGCTGAATAATGTTGTTGCCTCTACCTTATCTGCAAAGAAGTATTCCACTGGAGCAGGTCGAGGTCGCCAAATTTGTGTTGGATGTGGTGAACCTATTGGTTCTGCAGCTAAGGTAATTATCCTCTGTTTCAAGTAAACCTACTTTCTAAATTGCAGAGTCATGTGGGTTCCTTGTGAAGTTGTCTGGTTATTCATGTGACAGTGTGTCAGTTACAATGCTTTGCATGTCAATTCTAGGGAGGATTGAAGTGGGAATGGATTGATATTGATGCAGTCTGGCTTTCTATGTCTCCAGGTTTGCAGAAGATGTGGCACCTGCACTGCCTTTGGCAAGAAGAAGCGGGGTGTGCCTCTTTAGATGTAGTTCCTAATCGTTCTGTACCCACCTTCATTGTATTTACCAAGCTTTGGTTTCTAGTCACGTGGTACCCCTCCAATGCTGTTCGTGTAGTCTGAACAAGGGATGTTCAGGTACCAAAATAATGCCTGATGAGACCTTGAATCGGTCTAGCTTTTCTTGAACAGTGTGCTGTGCCAGAAGAGCCTCTGCACTGCTGATAAAGGCAGAAATAACACATCCACTTGAATGACATCATTATGAATGATGTTGAACGGCTGTGTGCATAGTAAAGGAGAAGCATGAGAGTATTAGCTGCGATGAAACTATGCGCTTCTTGTATTGATGTTTTTGGCTGTAGGACCGTCACTCTTTCCTCCTTGCCTCCTTGCCTCCAATGTATGACCATCTGTAATCTTAGTTCCTCAATTGGGCTCCAATACAATGTGGGCTGCAGAAGCTACAGTGTAGGATCTTCGTTTTTGTACAGTGTAGGATATTTGATTTCTCTTGTCATTGCACACTAAGAGACCTTTGAGGGTACAACTTGCCTCCCATATGTTTGTCTACCACCTCACTCTTGTGCCTGTTTTGATGGGTGTGTGATTATTGGGTCCAAGGTTTGTTGGAAAATTGGAAAGGACAGTAGTGATTACAAAACTTCATTCCTAATCTGCAGTTGGACTTTGGAAGATATTGCAGGAGGTAACTAATTGTCAAGTTCATCAGATTCATTTCTTTATCAAACTGGAACATCTGTGGGATAGGAACTCGATGCGTTTGTCTTTTCCGTGCTACTTGCTGATTTCCTTTTCTAACAAGGGATTGTTCTTGCAAATTGCACGTATTCTGGAAGAGAAACTTGAGCCTAGGAGTTTTCCAAGTCATGATTCCCATCTCGAGTGTTTGACCGTGTGTGGACTGTCGACCGAGCTGTGGCAAGGACTGCAGCAGTTGCTCTTGAGGGATGTGGTGGCTCAACAATTTTAGTACCCTACACCAGGCCTCTGTTGGTTAATTTGCTCACAAGGCTGATGGTAAGAACCCTGCCCAGCTGTTCCTGTAAGGGTTTGAAGTTTGAACAGGCTGCCCATTGGGTAATCCTCCAGACCAGCTTGTCCTCCACTTGGTTGTACAGATTACAGGTGTACTAAGTGTACCTTCCGTTTTGTGTCTGCTGCTCATGGACACACTCAAGTAAATAGGAAGGAGTGCATTGAATGGGCGGCAAATAAGGGCACCTCGTTGCAATTACAGTATTTCGAGTAGTTGTACTCCTACCCCCTTCCCACCTGCTGTATGCAATCCTTGCAAATCAGTTGCCAAAACTTTGCTTTGCAGACTCCCCAGGATTTCGACCTGTTGCTCCACGAGTAGCCAAGACTAGTGAGATGAGCCTGGCCATATGTGTCATCATCTACCTGTAAAGGTTGTTGACTTGAAGGAATAAGTAGTGTGTTATTGCTGCAATTGCCCTTAGTGACATAAGGGATATATGTCCATCAGGTAAGCGGGCCCCTTTGTCTATTGTTCTTAATAACTAAGATTTCCAGCAGCACAATCTGGACCTCTCGATGCACAAAAACGTGTATATGGATTACATGCTTCCATGTTTTAGTTACTCTTGTGTCAAAAACGACCTTTATCTAGAATCAACCCATTCTTGAAGTGGACTTTGCAAATCAGTCAAGTGTTTTAATGTTACTGAATATCTGGGTTTCAAATACACTTCTTGTGTGATAATCAATGTCACAAATGAGTATATTTTAATTGTTTTCTTGATGAGACAATTCAGTAAGTCCCAAACCCATAAATATGTCAAAATTTGATTCGGGGACTTGGTGAGGCTGGTATGAGTTATGTATATAGGTTGAACATTGAGCTCATTGATCTTAAAATTGTGGGGGTACACTAGATAACAGTTTTCACCAATAATCAAAGATGCATTGTGAAGCATGACTTGAAGAATCCATCCTAGAATCCACATACAACAATAGAATGTTCTGAACTTTTGTTTTTGGATCACATCAGTACAGTTGGCATCATCCTACATATAACTATTTTAGTTCTCACATATGCAACGGTTTTGTAAGCATTTCGCTTACAAGCATGTCGACCCAATAAATGAACTTGTTGTGGTCTTCATAAAGGTATAGATTTCGTAACAAAGAAATGGTTACGATGTACTGTAAAGGCTAGTAGGCTTTTACAAGGCCCGTGATCGATAGTGTTGACAAAAAGAAGGGAGGATTGAATTTGCAAAGCCATGTTTGAATCTTATAGAGCGATACGAAAAACACTCGATAGGCTAACCCTTACCTAAGATTTTCTTTGGTTTTCAAGGGCCGAAGAGCAAACACCCCATGCGATGGGGACAACTTGCATCAATTACAATAACCCCGTGTGTCGGTTGTCAAAAAGAAGAGAACACCGAAACTTTTGTTGAAGATTTGAACATGCACAAATCCAAAAGTTTCCTTGCAATTTTTGTAGGAAAGATCTGAGCAACAGTTGTGTGTGGGTTTGGTATTGCACCGTACACTTTTGCATGGGTTGGGTTGGGTTTGGATTGATGCTTCGGAACGTGGTTCCACGCGAAGAGGGTAAAGGACTCGAAAAGGAGAGATTCCCTTCTCCGTGTTGGCATTGGTGGCCTTTGAGGTGATCCATGCATGATGTGGAGAGGCCGTCCGTCCTTGCCACCTTTTGAAGATATAAGGGGGGGAGTGGCACCTATATATTGTGGACACTTTGCGCGTTCCAAGAGACCGTCCGGGGTTTTGACACCAAACCACAAAGTGCCATGAGCACATTAGTGAATCCAAATCGAGGAACATGAAATTTGAGCTTGTTGTATTTTGAATCCCAAGTGCATTTCTTATGAAACTCATCGATAATTTATGATAGGTTTTTTAAAGTATGTCTATTCAGTTTCAACATTCTTAAACTTCATGTATGTTACATTACATTGCAAACACTATTGTGTATTTAGACTTCAGACTTGGAAATGTACTTATTTGTCAAAAATCATTCTAGGTTGTTGTCCAACTTAGATGTATCCACTATCCATCATCCTTGAAACGCTTATGAGGCCCGCTCTTGTGTTCATTCTTCCACTTCCAATTGAAGGTGCGAGCATCTGTTGGGCATTGCTTTTCCATGGCATACAAATTTGTGTGTGCAACCTCCGATTGAATCTTGGTTCTTAGAATGGGGGAAAATAAATCTAGGATTAAATGTCTTATGTAAGTAGTCCCAAAATGAAGACCACATCTAGATTTGGTATCATTGTCAATACTCACCATAGGCTTTGAAGTTTAGCTACACCTTAGAAACAAGAGGAAAGACATCAGACATTCATGTCGCACTGGCACTCACTTTGCCTTAAAGGAGGAGGGGGTGGGGGGTGGGGGACAAACGCATGGACATTGCATGGGAGAATGTAAACCGGCCTATCTCCATCTATCTTCATCATGATATGTCTTCAATTGAAATCATTGTGTTGCCCCTCCTACATTTTGACAATGGACCCTTGTGGCTAGAACTTTCCCTCGGGGGGGGGGGGGGGGGGCAATGTGTTAAAAAGTTAAGGATATAGGTGCGAACAACCACTATTTTATAGGGGGTATTACTTTCAATTCTCTTCTTTTTTTCACATGCTATCATTATGTAAATTTCTACTTTGGGTTAATAGAAAAATGGCTTGCATTACTTATAATTCCAAATTACCTATTATTCCATACCCTATAGTACTTTAAAGATGTCCAGTGTCATTTTTGATACCCTATTTTCGCATGTATATTGCTACTCCAACCAATGACTAACGCCCCCCCCCCCCCCCCCCCGAGAACTTTCCAACAAAGTGGTATAATTTTTCTAACCTTGTTATGCACCTAATATGGAGTTCATGTTAAGGCATGTAGGTAGATTGTATGCCATAATAATATAGAAGTGATGATACAGTGTTGCATGCCCACAAAAAAATCTCATGTTTCCACCATGTTATGTTGGTGTGGATATAATCATCCGACTTAAGATGGCATTTTTCTTTTCTTTTTTCACTTCTATAGTTGGTGGTGGTATGTACTTGCCGAGTATATGACGTGAATGATGGGATCTACCTATCATGTAAATTTTGAAAAGGAAAAATTGCCCATATTTAATAATGCAAGTAAGGGCATGGTTTGCATGCACATTGCGAATCTAGTTCTTTGGGGTGAATCATCTAGAAGCATATGATGGTAAGCCCACTTATACACATGTCAAACACCACTGTAAATGAGTGAAATCACTACCAACATAATTTAGCATTCAACAAAAATGTGTTCATAACAAGATATATGTCCACCTTTAATGTTGGTTTCTATCACTTTTATCATGAGATCCGCTGACATAACAACACGTGTAAAGTCTCACCATATCCAAACTAATGCATAATTTAAGGTGGATGTGCCTAAATCAATGTTCGATCTTAAATGAACGCCTATAGTTGAGTGGTGTATGGTTGGGTATGAATCTAAAAATGGGCCAAAACGTCATGTGTTCAACAAAGATTGGACTACAAGCTCAAAATTTGTTAACTATCCTAGACGCAATTTTCAACATTCGGGGGGGGGGGGGGGCACCTATATGATCGTTTACTAACTTGTAGAATCTTCACTTTGACGATGAATAAGATATTCAAACGAGCTCCAGAGATTACAAGGAAAGTGGCTGTGGGCACGATTTGAATATGTTTATGATCTCACACCAATTGCATGTTTGGTCCATCGTAAGATATTTCTCAATACACATGTACCACCGCTCCCGAAATGATAAAAACATTCTCACAAATTCAACGCACGAGGGGAAATTTGGAAATCTCCGCAACCCTTTGGGGGGCGGCGTCCAAGCATAGAACGGCACGTGAGGTGACATGACATGTTGAATATAATGGAGGTCCGGCGGGCGGGCGGAGGACAACGTGTGCAAATTGGGGCGATTGGTCCCCATCGTCATCAATGTCATCACCCCAACGCTCCCCTCGACACACACACCGTATGAAAGAGGCTTCCTCGCATTAATGGCGAACCCCACCCCCGCCCCACCGTTGTGTGTGCAAATAGTTATTAGGTCTACAAATATTCCACACCCGGTAGTTATTAGGTCCTTGGCCAGCCCCCCTTTCACAAACCCCCATCAATGGCGACCCGAGGTTTGAGATGACACCCGGCTTTGCTTTGCCAAACTTATTTATTGCCGGGCTCACTTGCATACTTTTCGTTGCGTTACTAGCTATGATAGTAACTTAGGGCCGGTTCACATGGGGTCCCAAGTCCCAAGTCCCACTCATGTTAGCAAGGCCCAACGTGGAGGCAAAGCCTTCAATTTTGGAGCCTTAAGACATCATTAAAATATGGTTATTTATCATTAAAGTCGGATCTTGATTATTTTTTGTAAATTTTGTTTGCGGAACTTGTGTTGAGAATTGGCTCTAGCTTTCTGTTTAACCTAACTCTCAATACAAGTCCCAAGCCTCACCCTCAATAAGTGTTGCCATGTAGGCATCCATGTCATACATTTCGTTGCGTTACTATGATAGTAACTTAGGGCCGGTTCACATGGGATCCCAAGTCCCAAGTCCCACTCATGTTAGCAAGTCCCAACGTGGAGGCAAAGCCTTCAATTTTGGAGCCTCAAGACACCATTAAAATATGGTTATTTATCATTAAAGTCGGATCTTGATTATTTTGTGTAAATTTTGTTTGCGGGACTTGTGTTGAGAATTGGCTCTAGCGTTCTGTTCGACCTAACTCTCAATACAAGTCCCAAGCCTCACCCTCAAGAAGTGTTGCCATCCATGTCATACTTGGGACTTAGTACTTGGGACCCCCTGTGAAGTGGTAAATCCCAACTTTCATGCTCTCAACGGCTAAGATTGCATATATTGACCTTAAGGGACTTGGGACTTGGGACCCAATGTGCACCAACCCTTATAGCAATATGGATGGGCTTGGGTGTGTGTGAGTCCAGACTAGAAAGTGGCCCAAGTAAAGTATAAGCCGGCTTTGGGTCCATGACATATTGCTTCTGTAAACTCATCCATCATGGATGAAGGAGCTCTAGTAAAAACAAGAAGGTCCATGTAGGTTGAAGGCAGTTTCATAAAAATTGGAATCCTTTCCCAAGGTATGGACTCTTCATACCACATACAAACTAGCATGAGTATAAGAAGGGGTATTATCTGAGACATTAACGTACATAATATACATAAGGGAGAGGTATTATTTTTCTCTAGTGTGTAGATCTAAAAATGCTATTTTATTTTAAAGCAAAGGTAGATGTACAATAGGGGACCCTCAAATTTTGAATATTTTTTACAAATGATGTATTAGTTTCATCCAATTCATGTTTTCATGCATTATTGTCATATGGTCAAAAGTCCTCAATGCCTACCATGTATATTCATGTTAGGATTTGCATTTGGGTTCTAGGATTTTGAAAACTAGAAGCTCTTGGAGCGCTCATGGGCTTCCTTGACTTATGTTGTCCGGTTTGTGGCGAAGTTATTGTGCTCTTCTCTTTTGTTTGTTTGATACAATCGTTGAGTTACATGCTATGAATGAAATGTTTTTTTCCAAAGGCAAGTGAAAGTGGATTTCATTGTAATAAAAGGTCTACTTAATTCATGATAAATATTTTGTACATGTAGTGGAGATATTTATCACATTAAATTGAAAATCTTAATATAAATACATGAGTCCATTTCCTAGCATGCCTTTAGTACATACACACTTGTTTTTCTTTTTAAAATTCTTTGTATATAGGGGGTTTAATTCATAGTGACCCACGCAAGTCATTTAGGTTTTCAATGAAGAATATACCCCTGGGAATTTATTACACTTATCCTATATTTTTTATGTCATTTTTGGAGTCAAATTTCCTAGATTTACTTATTTTTTAATAAAACGATTCATTGCATTTCACCTACCTCACGAACGAGTTTATGTAGCAGCCCAAGTAGCCTACCCTAGACTGGTCCTCACAAGAAGTTACAATTTCTATTAATAATTGTTTCATTGCCATTTTCATCTTCTCGTTGCAACTTGGGTCTTCGCTTGTTTTAAATTTTTATTCCTTCTTTTTGTTTGATGCAAAAAATGAAATGTGTATAAATACCAACCATATGTTCATGCCCATGCCCATAGTAGTTCATGTATAAATGGAAAAAAAATCATCCCTTGTCATCCGTGAAAGTCCGGTGGTTCTTCCATTATGTTCCCATTTCCTTCCTTCCTTCCTTCCTAGCAACAGTGTAGTGCATAGCCTCAGTGACAACTTAATCAAAAAGTGATTTATGAGGATACATGTATAAAGAACATGTTTTTTTGTTTTTTTTTTCATAGCTTGCATTTGTAAAACTAAATCTTGAGTTCTAGATTACATGACAACATCACATGGTCAATAGCTTATAAGAATGGTCTTCTTTTCTATATGATGTTTTTGTATCTAAGCACTACCTCTATGTGCACCCAACCCTAGCCTTGGCAAGCGGGTCATCCAATATTGCCAAATTGGGTAGGCATGAAGGGCCTTTATCATGTGACACTTGGCCCTTTGAGATTAATAGATTGTATGAGAACTCTTACAACAATCAGATGTTTAATACTGTAGAATGCTCTTTATTTTAAGCAAAAACAAATTCGTGACTTGAGAGTATTGCCACATATCCATCCTACATTGTTGGACACCCTCTTGAATCCCACATGGAAACTCCATTATGGCATTAGTAAAGATGGAATAGAGTGCCCTCTATGTAGTGTTTCAATCTTAGACTTATAGTAAAGCACATAGGTGAAGACCCTTGTTAGATAATGATTAACAAATATACACATTCTCTTTTACATCAATCCTTTATGTTAAGAATATGCCACTCGGAAAAGAATGCCCATTTATGGCAAGGCGGGTGTCCTTCCCAGATGAGAGATGAAGAATTCAAACTTGCCAACTCATCCAAATGAGCAGGTTACCACCCATTGCATAATGGGGCTAGGTCCCCTTATTTCCCAGCCCACCCATATGAGGAGGGCCATGTGCACACATGACAGTGGCCTCTAGGGGGGTTCATTTGTAGGTCATGCACACATATACCTAGTGGGCGCCTTGACATTCATACCCACAAATGTTGTAGATCAATCTTTGCACAATTATTTAAACCCATAATATTTATGTTTTTTCAATAGGTTATCCTACTTTATTGAGTGAGAATTTCTGTTGCAATAAATAGAAATGTGATTCTAAAATTTTCATTGCAATATTACTTTCTCCTTTGACACACCAAGCACCCAAATTAGAGTAGGTTATATATGGTGTGGGTGTCAAAAAAGTGGCTCACTATACACATTTTGTCTTTATAAAATCTCACATTCTGACTATGCTTCCTGATAATCCGTGAGTGCCACTTAAAATTTCAACCTACTATGGAAATTTCTCCCTAAATAATAGTTTATGTGCATATTTTATGACGGTTCTCTAACATGAATCAACGTAGTAATTTTAACAATGTGGTATCTCAATGTTTACAATGAGAACACTACACTAAATATTGTATTTAGTGTCACTTACTATTTGAAATTACCCAGTGATATATCTATTTATTGTTAATCTCATATTTTACCAACAAATGTCAAATTGGTTATTTGGACATTATAGAATTTTGACAATTTTACTTGTTACAAAAATTACATCAATAATGAATTGTGTAACTCCAAATAATAAGTGACACCAAATACCATATTCAATGTAATGTTGGTAATAATCTCATTCATTTTTGAATGAGTAGTGTGCAATGCAATAAAGATAGACAATGAGTTTTGTTTCTTCCTTCCAAGCCGGTGTCATGACACAATATTCATTTTGGTCATTTTGGACCATGTTTTTTTGGACCCGCCTTTTCTTGTAGTGATTTGAGTGCCCTTACCCAAGGGCCACTTCACACACGAGATTGAGTGCCCGTGACCATTACACTTCAAGCACTCTCATTGGTGGAAAAGGTGGAGCCGGTCCAAGTTTGCTTCACACTACCCTTGAGGGACCAATGGAGTTTGTGAACGCAAGATGGATGTAAAGTCAACATGGATTCCTACATTGGCATCCAATGGATCATGTTTCATGGTCACTCAGACTATTTTCAAAAACCACTTCTTGGAGGTAGGCCTAACACAAAACCAAGAGACCATGGCACTCCAAATGTTCATAACCATTGGTTTATTTTATTTTATCATGTGTGAGGACACTCGCATGAATAGAAATTCATTGACATAGCATTTGGTTGAGGATCCGGCCACATATGACTTCACACTACACTTGAAGATCCGTGACCACACTACATGATTTTGGAGGTGTTTTGGGACGGCCTTTGGACACTTTCTTTTGGGCTCTCACAATTTCACGGTCACGGCTCTTGGCTCGTGTGTGAAGTGGCCCACAATCTCCTTTCCCGGTTGTACTTGCAATGGGGGAATGTTGAAGCATCTACTAACCTCCTCAAAGATGATCAAGTTTTAACCCAATGGGATTATCAACTAAATTGAGCCAATTGGGCGATCATGAGACTATCCTTTTGTCACAATTGATGAGATCTTCCATATTACAACTGATTATTTGCATGGTTTTATAAACATGTGTGGGTGTATTGGAATGATTGAGTTGTATTTTAAGAACCCTCAACGGGTATTCTCTCATACCAACTAGCCATCATTACGTTCCCATCACGTTCCCTACATTAAATTGAGCGGACCAATTGGCTCATTTTAGTTGATAAGGCCATCCCATTAAAATCATATAATACGACATTCCTCACATGAGGGGCCCCCTTGAAATTAGCCACAATGGTGTGAGTACGTAGAGGAGTTGGAATGAACACACATAATGAAGGACGCCTTTGTCATGTAATCAATAATAAGGAGAAAAAGGCATCAAGAGCAGCCGAGGCCTCACTCACACTTGTTTGGAGGCAACAAAAGTAAGTCCAAGAACAAATAAATGTCATCGGGCATGCGACGGTATAAAAAGGGCATATTATAAACAAATGGAACAAATTCTCCTCACATTAAAAAGTGTGTCCCCACCCACATAGGATTCCACAAGGGGAGGAGGAAGCCCGTGGCCGGAGTGTCACTTTTGGAAGGAATCATAATTGGGAAAGGCTTATTAACTATTTACAAAATGGCTATTAACAAGAAACGTGCCCACACATTTTCAATGTTATTAGTTTTCGTGGTTGGGATGGCCCACCGTGAATGAATAATGTAGAAACTACTACTACAATTATTACTACCGCTACTATATAACGTAGGCTGCATGAATACCTGAGCCCATGTTTGTGGGAATATCATTCTCGTAGGCCTCCATGTTAGTATGTAGGTTATCCACTTCCGGGCTTTGAGCGAAGTTATATTTACACCTTGCCGTGACTCGATGTTTGGCTAACCCAAACAAATTAAATTAAGGACCATGCATTCGGTCGCTCCTTAAGTTACTCGGATTCCTTGTGCTTTACGGTAGAAAAATGGAAACCGGTGAATGACCACTGTTGGTGTATTAGACTAGGAGTGTAATGATTCTCGTGTGGATCCAAAATGGCTGATTATGAAAGTGGTGGTTCTAAAAGGATGCAGTGAGTGGTCAGATAGGTCACGTGTCACATCACTTTGGGATCGCTTTTGGGTGCCATTGAGTTAACCGATTTGTGTGCGTTCGTATGCAAAGTAGGATAAACTGATGCTCAGATTAGGGGACTTTTATTGTACAATTAGGGTGTTTGACTTACTTGCTTCTTTGGGAGAATGTAACTAATTATACATAGGGGAATAAAAATATTAAAAAAACTTGCATTCCTTATCATTTCCTACACTTCGTCTCTGAAATATATTGCAAAAATTTCAAGTTGCTCATTATGGTTGAATGAACTTAATTTCACCGTTTTCCGTATGTCTATCTTGACACAATCAAAGAGCCGTGACCGTGACAATCCAAGGGGCCTTGAAAACCATCCAAAGGGCATATCATAGGAAGTAGAAATCAAGTTTTGCAATTCATGGGCCCTCAAGCTTAGTGTAAAGTGAAAGTGGACCATGTTGAGGGACCGCAACATATGTTTGGGTTTGGGGCCCTACAATGGCAATTTGATTGAAGGTCACGGCTCCTAGTTTTGCATTAGACCCGCCTCTTTTTGATGGGTCTAACGCAATATCCAATAGATCGTGAAACATTATCCACTCATATTTCTTTGGTCTTGTAGGCCTTCAAGATCTAGTGTAAAGTGAACTTGGATTGTCTCATGCTTCTTGACCAATCGCATAATTTGTATATTGTGGGGTCAAGTGCACTCAAGCTATAATGTAAAGTAACCCTTAGTTGACATAATTAATTTTGGCATGATGTACTGTATAGTATATGCCATGATGGTGTTATAACTTTATGTTAGAGAGAGAGAGAGAGAGAGAGAGAGAGAGAGAGGAGAGAGAGAGAGCATACAAGCATACCTCTCATCCGATTAACACAAGAACTTGACCCTCTATAGGTTTGTAGTCGTAACTTGGACTAGATGATTTCATGAATCTTTAAAAGCAATTGCAATGTCCAACCAACTAAAAAAGCAATAAATGGGCTGCATATGGTAATTTTAGGTAGGTGAATGCATATCCATGAAATCAAGTGACCAATTGACTATTTTTTTTTCCAAGATTCATACTTTCTTCTTCTTCTTCTTCTTCTTGAAATTTTCCCTTCAATTATGCACAATCAGATGGCATAGAAAGAAATCCAAGAGATTAAATAACCTTGATTTAGTGTTGACTCACATCATATGGTGTTTAGAGTTGTCATAGAACACTCACAACTTTTTCTTTAAATTGGTTGGGAGGGGCTTAAATTTAGTGAAGAGGTAGGAGCACGTATTGTGATTGTTGGGAACGCCCCCCTAAACCTCCAAGGAAAATGCTTTATATAATCCAACCTAGGTCACAATCCTAGCAACAGTTGTGGGCAAGGAGGGCAGAGGGGTTGGATGGAGTGGGTGGTGACTAGCTACAATGCCATGTGCCAGTGATTTTGAAAGGACCTAGCCCGGCATTCACGGCCGATATAGGTTATGCCCGGGCTCAAGGTACGAAACTCAAAGGCTTATGCTCAAATCAATGACATGGGTGCCATGGACCCACATAATGAGTTAGTAGCTCTAAATTAATGTTATGGTTAGCTTGTATTCTTGATTTTAATTTATTATTGGCGTTGTCAATTTTTGCAATTTTTTTGAGTTTTTTTTGGGGCCACCCGCAGTGTTTGAAATTGAAGTTTAACATGCATCAAATCGCAGTAATTACGTTTTTGACCCTTTTTTCTTTTTTTCTGTTTTGTAAAGCCCTTCACAACATAAAGCTTGCCGTTTTACATCTATAATGTCAAAACTGCTATTGAAGCTTGAAAACAACAACTTGTTCAAACTTGACATAATTTAGTTGCATAAATATGAGATGGTGTAGAGTCTATTACTAGTTTACATGTCCACAAATCTTGGTTGTTTGAAGCCACAGAAATACTAGCCCAATCCAAAGATAGTAGCCCAATTCTGGATGACCAATTTCGCAACTTAGTTTAGTGGGACATATTTGAGTTGAATTCATCACAAACTCATAGTTTAAGACCTATATTTTCTACATATGTGGAGAAAGGTATTATCATGTGCAACAATTTCCTCTCATCGTATAATTGTGAAGGATGTTTTTGTAGGTGGGTCTTCATTGTGACACTATTGCAAAAAACCTTCCATAACATTGTGAGGAGTTCCCCCAAAAAAGGCCTTCTTTGAAAATAAAATTTGCATTTGACATACATTGAATACTTCAAAGTATAACACAAGGTCACCCCTACATGAGCAACCAAAAGACATTGCGAAAAATATTGAGTCATTTTTTTACGAATGAGGGTTGAATTTAGCTTAGTATGGTTTATGCTTGCCTTCAAGTTGGTAGGTTTTTCTAACATGCCTTAGGCAAAATGCTTAGCATAGCCGGGTCTTAACCATTGTTATCTTGGCCTTTTGTCTTCAAAAACATTCTAAATAAATCAAGAAAATAAGAAGATAAATATTGACAAAGGGATTAAGAATCGTGACAACTATGATTAGGTCTGGTAAGAATGTATCCCCCATAGGTTTTATGGCTTATTCATCCCAATTGAAGCCCACTTGACTCCCTTAAACAAGATGCCTCTTGACATCTATGATAAAACATAAGAGGATTTCTTTGGTCAAATTGACTTTTGCAATTGAAAGAAATTAAAGTGGCGCATAACTCCAAATCGTAGTCCATTTTTATTTCAATGGACAATGTAGTGATAACAATTGCCACGGGAAAAAACCAAAACAATAATAATATTATATACATGGTTTATCATGACATTGTATTCATTGTGTGACATATTTATTGTGGCCCATATCAATATTCAAATCTCTAAAATTGATGTGATGTCTTTTTACAAAGAACTAAAGTATCTCATCTTTGTCATGTCTTGGGGCTAAATCGTTCATGACATTTATCATCACTTATTGTTTCAGGTGACACAATGCTATAGGTTCTCACTTACAATGTAATTTTGAATAAGATTAAGTATGTTATGATTTATAATGTTTACCTGACTTATTTTTGATATATTTGGCAATAAATAATAATAAGTGTTATTATTATATTGCATAACTTTAAAGAGGAAGTGGTACTAAATACGATAAATGATGTACTTGCCATATTGCCTACAACACTTGTTGTAGTGTAATGATCCACATTATTATATGTGCATGAAAAATCATGTGGCCCATTGGTTTAAGAATGAGAAAGATTTTGCTAGAAAAATGATTTACCCATGATAAGTAGCTCAAAGGTCAATCATGGATTTCACGTCCATGTCCATCACATCACGTGATGGCGGACATAAAAACGTCATGTAGGTGCGTGCACGCATGCACAAGAAGGGGGGGTAAATTCAAAACTTTACCTAGGGATAAATTGACATGGTCAATCCTCTGGTCAACATTTTTGTTGACTTCTAAGTCGATTGCAAAATAGCAATTGACACATGAGTTGACTGCAACTAAAAAAAAACTCCCAAAAATTGGGTTGTTATATATTTTTGGCTATAAGATATATCGGTCCAATTTTTAATGAAGTCATTTTGGAAAATTGAAAATGTGATTTAATAGCCGAATACTCTAATTGACTACTCTAGGTTGATTTTTGCAATCGGCTACAATCGACCATGGGTAGTCGAGTGCTCGTTGACTACTACTAACTGGCAACTTCTAGGAAAAACAATAAAAACAATAAAAAAAACTCCAAAATTATGGATGGCGAGATCTTGCATCTAACAAGATTTATTGGTCTATATTTCTTTCTATTTCTTGTAATTTTTAAGAATTGTTTTTAGAAGTTGAGTGCTAGTTGCAGTCAACCAAAAAAATGTTGCAATAGGTCTGAGACGACCCTAAACTACCGGATGATGGCGGAGAGATACCCAAATCTCTCAAGGAAGAGGTTGGCGGTTTGATTCCCTGATGTGAAATCTCCTCTCTACTTGATAGAAAACTTGCCAAGTGGTCAATCGCCTCATATGCTTTGGGCGCTAGCCTGTCGGCCTTCTGTCTTTATTTATTTTTAAATGATGCAGTTAAAAGAAATTACCACGTCAATGGGCGTACATCACATGACGTGACAACCAAGGGCCGCATCACGTTCATTTGCACATCCCCGAGTTCAATGTTGTGGGTCAATGATGAATAGTGCGATCTTGACTAAAATTTAATACTTAGTGTAGTGGAGGAGAGCCACTGGTAAGACCATGCAATTTTTACAGTGAAAACCTAGAAACTGCATATTCTAATATTTTGAAAGACTATTTGGAGATAAGCATTATCATAGCTCTTTATGCAGGTCACTATCATTTATCATATAAGTTATTTCACATTCCCTTGACACAAATACCGCCAATCCATGCTACATGTGTAAAAAACAACATTTGAGCAGTAAACATGTAACTCCATATAGTGTCCAAAACTAATAGGACATACAAGCATGTGGTGAGTACACATATAACCGATAATATAGTTTTGCATACAAAATTATCATATATGCACATTTTATTTTCTGGAAGATGAACACTACTACTTCAATGCATCGCATGGACATTGTATGCAAAATTTATAAGGATTTAAAGTCTTATTTGTAGATGACCTAAGATCAACACATGTATGAGATGTCCAGGGAGGTATGCCTCCTCATAATCAATATGTACCTATTGTGCAAGATTTCTAGGTGTTGGGTTTAGGTTAAATATCAGTTATGATAAAACACACCTTAGCAACTAACACTAACAAGACGTAACATGTGCACTTGTAGTGAAGTGATTTGGCACCCTTTACTTGATAAGATAGGACCCAATGAAGGTAAAGTCAACCACAACTCCATAGATTGTATCCTTATTGTTGGTAGATGTTGCGTCCCCCCCCCCCCCCCAAAAGGTGGGAGAGCTTGTTGAGGAGATGGCACGAGGAGGGCTTTGGCGTTACTTGTCATCACTTGTGAACGTGGGCGGCATCAATCATCCCCAAAATTGTGCTAACATTAGAAGTTGTGAGGTGGGCCGGGGTGGGTAATTGGGTGGCCGGGTAGCTAGCTAGGACACACTAAAGAGAGAAAGTCCCATTAAACTTGAAAGAGAATGTTGGACAACATCAATATGCTCACATACCGAGTATAAAAGAGTTGATTGATGAGTCTCCGCATGAATGATGATGATGATATCCACCCACCATCAAAACTTATATGTAGTATCTATCTATCTATTCTATCTATCTACCTCTCTCTCTATGTCTATATGTATATATAGATATTTATATGCTATATGTATATATAGATATTTATATGCTATATATGTTGGGGCCGATCACCCCAAATCAATTCCGAACCCCTCCCAAACTTTATTGGACATCGTAGATTCCCCATGCGCGAAAAAGCAAACATAAGTTATTCCGGGCACAACCAAAAAATGTTCCCGGGAGACATGTCGAGGTGGGCCCAATCTAAGGGCTCCATTTAGTGCGATGCTTGGGCTAAGGAATCAAATAGGCGGCTGGGTCTCATCCCCACCACTTGGCAATGCCTTTGGGCTTCTCGGACTCTAAAGCCATGGACGGGGAGAATTGGCTGCTTAGGGCCACTTCACACACGGGACTGAGAGCCCGTGACCATCGCACTTCAAGCACTCTCATTGGTGGAAAAGGCGGAGCCGGTCCAAGTTCGCTTCACACTACGCTTGAGGGACCAACGGATAATGTGTATGCAAGGTGGATGTAGAAGTCTACATGGATTCCTACATGGCATCGAACGGATCGTGTTTCATGGTCACTTGGATTATTTTCAGAAGCCGCCTCTTGGAATTAGGCTTACCATAAAATCGGGAGACCATGGCACTTTGAACGCTCATAACCGTTGATTTATTCTATTATGTCATGTGTGAGGACCCGCATGAATGCAAATCCATTGAAATAGTATTTGGTTGAGGGCCTGATCGCAGATGCCTTCACACTACACATGAGGGTTTGTGACCACACTACATGATTTTGGAGGTGTCTTGGGACAACCTTTGAACACTTTCTTTGGGGCTCTCACAATTTCATGGTCATGGCTCTTGGCTCGTGTGTGAAGTGGCCCTCAGTTACAAATGAACCGGTCAAGTTTGAGAAAGAATTGGTTGAAGTTTGAGATTTCAAGGAAATCACCCATCATTTTAGACAACTCTATATAATATACCTCAAATTAAGGATAAAAAACCGAAAGATCACAACATGTGTCAATTGGACTTCGAAACGCTAGGATCTTGACCGATTATGCCCAAAAATATCCTCATACACTGCTCTAAATTCATTTCAATGACTAAGCTGCCCACTTGGTAGAACAATTTCCTCCTCTTGTCGTGGCTTGATCGGAGAGGGGGGGGGGGGGGAGTTATTGCATACGAGCCTACTTCCTTCTCATTCGGAGAGAGGAAATTATCCCACACGAGCATTCCTCTCATCCATCCACAAAAGTTGGCTTCAACATATTACCAATGTCTTGAGTCTGCCATAAACACTCACTTTAACTGCTCATCCCTCCTCACTTTAGCACTAAAAAACAAGACACGTGTCATGACACTATTGGCTCCAACCTGATAAAAAATTAATCCCAACCGAATCAAAATTTGATCCCGACCTAATCGAAAATCAATTCCAATCTAATCAAAATTCCAATATCTTAGAGATTACCGCTGGAATCCTGATCGAGAATAGACACCTCTACTATACATAAACATATTACATGATGATTGTGGCATACATTAAATACAAAGGATATGGTATTAATGTCACGTACTATTCCGATTTATGCAATGCTATAACATTTTAAGTAGAATATACGTTTCTATTCTTTTGAGTTGTTTATGTTCTTATTATGTTCAATGTCCAAAAAAAGTACCATTTTATATCGTTTTGTATCGTTTTGTATTGTATGGTCTATTGTATTGTTGAGTAGTAAGTTTGATTACTGTTATAGGTCCTACCCAACTTGATACTATAGAACTACAATGGACGGTCAACCGTGACCATCGATTCCTCCCATTTGGGAGTGATGGATTACAATCGTCCTTAACTAATAACAATAAGTTAGTAAATAAGTTGATAGATTTTTTTATGGGATTCATGTTGAATTTCTAGTGTCTCAAGAATAAAGGGTTAGGATTTGAGCATAACTTTGATTGCCTAGGGGGCACGCATACACGGGTACAAACACATGGCTCTTTTGAATGCTTGTTTCGACATTGAAAGAGTCACAAAGGGCCCATTTTACATGTGTTCAAATTTTGGTCCATGGCTCCTAAGGTGGTCCAAAGAGCATTGTTCAGGCCATGTTGCTAAGGGTTATGCCCCTTTTGACACAAACCGGTTTATTTGAGCACTAACAACTTCTTCATTTTGTCATGGTAAGTTTTTGAAATAAAAGTTATTAGTCATTTTCAAGGGTGATTTTTGGAAATTGAATAATCATATTTATGCCATAAAAAGTATGTCTAACATGTTGGTAGGCCCTCCCACCTAAGTTGCATGAGGTACATAGCCACCCCACAACATTGAGGCATTGTGAATGGGTCTTGTGTGGTCGCAGGGAGGGTGGATCTGCACCATCAATCCACACAAGCCCATCCAACAGGCCTTGGTTAGCTTACTTGGATTGATGAAGGTGCATCCATGTTTTAACATGGCTATCTAATCCTTAGGGCTTACACCACAAACATACTTAGAGGCCTATGAAAGTGCATGTTTATAAAAATATCGTGTGTGAGCCATAATACATGCACCAAAATAAATGATTGGGTCACTTGTGTGAGTAAGTAATGTTGAAGAGCTAATTAAGGCCATGGGTCTGTCCACTCTGACAATAGGCTAAGTTAAGTAGGCTTCACCTTTGCCTAAGTTAGGTTTGGAGGCCAGTTTCCTTATTCCCTTGAAGGTTGTGCACATGGGTCCTACAATGCCTAGTGAGTCCTTGTTGGCACCTTCCTCAAGCTAGGTAGGCTAAACTGAGGTTGTTGGATGGGCACCTTAATGAGGAGGATAGCCCACCTACAAGGTTAGACCAAGGGTGGTGGACAAGAGATTCGAACCTTGGACCTTAATGGCCCCTACTTGAATATCTTAGCCACCAACTTATTGCACCACACATGTGTAGGTCGCATTTACATGTAAGAATCTATCAAGTAAAGCACCTCTCATTCGTTCAACATAAGAACTTGTCCCATGTAGATTTTTTTCCTTGCAAATTCATCTCAAATGACTTGGATTGGACTAATTTGGGTCCTCAAACCGAAATCATGTGTCTAAATAACTAGAAATATTAAAATACGGGCTGCGTACTATTTTAGTGCTTCTATGTTGGATTGTGTACTACACTCTAAAATCCATGATGTCAAGTTCCTTAATGTCACTGCTTCTCTTATATTCTGAAACCCTAGGGAATGAATGTTCTTAGTTTAAATCTCACTCCTTATTGCCATGCTCCCCTCCCATATGTCACGGGTTTTGACACTAAAATAAACCACCAAAGACTCAAACCACGTGCTCATACGCATCACATTGTCATTATTGTAATTATTGTCACTTTTGCAATATTGACTTTATGTTATTCCATAATGTCACATGTTACACTAATTCCCTTTTATCACGCATGCATGTTAACGCTATGTAACTCCTTAATATCACTTGCACTTTGGTTGCCGCAAGAGTGATATTAGGGAGTTTAGAGTATACATTATTTAAAATAATAATAATAATAATTCTAGTGATTGGGGTGGTCAACCACCATCCACTTTCAATGGCAATTCTTTGATTTGAAGTCCACCGAACACCAACAATCTTGTGTTCAGAAACACAAGAATCTTCACTTTGATAATGAATAAGATATTCATATGAACTCCAAAAATTATGAGACAAATGGCTATAAACATAGTTTGAATTTGCTAATCCTCTTGCACCATTTACATGTTCCATACCCACCCTATTCGCATCCCAACACAAAACTCCCGTGAAAGACGATGCTACCAACTAGCCCAACTACCAAGTTGGGTTGACTATGACCAATTAACCCCCCCCCCCCCCCGGCCAAGTGACATGTGTGTAGTTTAATGGTTTCATGTATGTGTATATGCGTGTGTCTTGGTGCGTGTACCCATGTGGAAGCGAAAAACACAACCATGTTACATTTGACAATGCACCATGACTTTTCAATTTGTGCCAAAAAAAAAGAAAAAAGACAATGCACCATGACATGTGCGAGATAAATACTATCTCCACGAAAGTGTACTTGCCATGTGCATGGATTTGATGCAATTCCTCGTTGTGTCAAAACCAAGTGCATTCCATGACTTGGTATCCTACTACACTATTTATGGCATATAGCCTCACAAAGACTATTTGTGAGAGGTCTAAACTAGGTTGCTAGAGGTCTAGAAGTGCCAAGTTTGCTCATTCTCACCATGACACTACTTGTTAGTGTAAGCAACCTTTCAATGTGAATGATTTTTTTTACAGTGTGACACATTGGAGCACTTGAGAAGAAAGTTTTACATTCTAGTATGTATTATATACTTGAGCATACCATTGCCGTAAGGCATGGCCTAGAATGTTCTACGAACATACACTTTACTCACTCCGGCCTCCTCCGGAGACCGGAGTTCTTCTTCTTCTTCTTCTTCTTCTTCTTACTTAATGCCAAGTGTCATGTGTTTCCTCAGCAACATCGTAGCTTCATATTAAGGTAGTGGGCATTTGGGTGAAAAGCAAGGCGGATCCAGGATAATGCCATGTTGATTTTGGGTGAGAGTGGGATGGGATTTGGGCAAGCGTCAGGGGCCGGGGATTCGTGGCACTCACTTAAAATCATCCATGCGGATGAAAAAAACACTGGAATCATCTAAATGACTATTTTTGGTCAATTTGATTCCGGAAATAGAGTCAAAGGCCCCGAATTAGTCTAGTGACATCACATTCGAATGAATCGGCCCTCAACCCCATAGGGGGGTTTTTTTTTTATTGGAGCCACTTCATCCACGATATCTTGGATGGATGATTTTACTTGAGTGCCACGAATCCCCAGCCAAGCGTCGGGACATAGCTACAAGTGGATTACTTATACGCATTATTCATACCCCATACGCAAAAGTTATAGAGGATTTTATTATTATGTATTTGTCATGTTGGGTGGAATTGGTTTTAGTGCACAAGTAGTTTGAATGAAACAGTGGGGACGGTTTAAGAGGAAAGCAAGGTTCATTTCGGACAATGCACGGACACAAAAACATGAACGATGGTGGGACGGTTCTAGAAGCCATTTACAATGAAAAAAGTGTGGGCCTAAGAGAACTAACTTATAGCTAGGGAGAAGTGATTCCATTTTTTTAGTAATACGTTCATACGATGTACAATTTACTTTATATTTGTTTCTCTACATATTTCAAGCCAAAGTGCTAAGCCAAATCATGCATACAACTAATTGGAATGGACTCCAAAAATAGAATAAATTGGCAAAGGGTGGGTTTAAGCACCCTCTCTACCTATTTCGCGGGACCACCACTTTGTTAATTGTGGTACGGGGCCTGCCCGCCGGCCAATGGGAGGGAAGGCCTCGAAACGGTGGCCTGCCAACCGGGACGCGCCACCTAGGTCAACGGAGGGGTGACCTTGCCACCTGGGTACGCGGGCCGGTCGGTCATGGGGTCAAGTAGTTGAGGTGATAAAGAGCCTCCACCAATAGCTCGCACCACAGCTGCCACATGTGCGTTATTTTTTCAGCTGTTACAGTGTCAGCGTGATGTGCCCAACTCCCACTGCCGAGTGTTGATTGAATGTAATGGACAATAATAATAATAATAATAATAATAGTGTGGTACGTATGGGGGCACACTAGTAGTAGTGGCACACCGTTTGCAGTGTTTAGTGTAACGTACACTATTTGAGAAGGGGCCTAAATTACATATGCCTAGATTAGAGGTCTCTCAAAGTGTCATGTCCGCTAATTGCCAACATGATGCTTTTTGTCAACACAAGCAATTTTCAAACGTGAGATAATGTTTACATCGTCACATTTAACATATATAGCACATCGGGGTACTTGAGATGGTCGTCTTGTGTTTTCGTATGCAAGGGGAAGACCTTATTGAGCATATTAGTGGCAAGCATCGTGTGTTTACATTTTAGTGTGTAAGAGGAAGATGATCTTGAGAATACTAATGTCATGTGTTATTTGTGTTTACTTTGGGACCCCATGTGGTCACGCTCTTATATGTCAACTTAATAACATCAATGATGCAACACCCATGTTTGGATGTGACAAGATTGTTTGGAAGACAAGACATAACGAAACACATAACATGACATTCACGATAGAGAGAATGAGTGCTTGAGGTTAAAATGCTTAAGGTCAAGGCATTCGTAGTCAACCAGATTGATTCAACCGTTCACTAGGGTCATGTAATGTTGACACGGATGAGATCTATATTTTGTAGGTGAACGAAGTGAAGGTTTATATGATGGCTGCCTGTGATTGATTACCCTCATAAGAGTTTTACACATATGACACGAAACATGCATCAACGCCTTTTAGAGCAAAGGCACAAGGGCTTCAAGTAAACACTAGTCTTGTGCATACCCCTATATTGAGTGGTATACGGCAAGGTGGATGATTAAGAACGGACACCAAAAAGACATGCGTCACGATGAGATTGGACCATGTGCGCAAAACAAGGACATCGTTCTAAATTCAATAGTCTACACAATTGAAAAGGCCTATGTGATTGCTTAAACATAAAGAACATTATAACATCAACCTCTTACTATAGCTTTTGCATCTAAACTTCAATTCTAACACTTCAAACAACAGTCTCCATGACCCACGATCGCTAATCAAATGAGACAATTCACGATCCCATTCAATGGCCAAAAGTGCAAGGTAGATAGCCCCAATTTGGTCATTGTAATTTCTTCAATGTAATTAAACACCTATACTTCAGTGCCATGTGGTTAGGTGTGTACTTCAGAAATGGACACCAAAAAGACACTTGTTCAAAACAAAACAAACTATGTGCTAAACTTTGTTAACCGTTCTAGATTCCATAGGCAACATAAATCGGGGAGACTTGCAAGTAATATTCGGGCACACTTTGGAGGTGAAGTGAGGCTCGGAACTTGTGTTGAGAATTAGGTCAAACAAAAAGCTAGACCCAACTCTCAACAGAAGCCCTGCGAAATGTTTTTTGCATGAAATAATCACGATCCGACTTCGATTATAATTAACCATATCTTAATGGTGTCTCGAGGCTCAAAAAGTGGGACTTCGCCTCCACGTTGGGACTCGCTAACATGAGTGGGGACTTGGGACTTGAGATCCCATGTGAATGGGCCCTTTAGTGAGGTGAGGTGAGGTGATACCTCTCGACCGACAACTTTCATCATTTTCCTTTAAATTTGCATACGTCTTAGGAGTAGTCCTTCCATTTCCGGCCGGCTGGCTGGCTGACGGACAACTGTGACCACATTGGCAAAAGTGGTGCTATTACTCCCCTATAGTAGTGGACGTGTAAGTATACGAAGTAGTAGTAATGCCCACCCCTCCACCATAGTAGTAGTAGTAGTAGTAGCCCCCAGGCCCCCATAACTCCACCAAGCCCTTTTCATGCCCTTTCCATGTTCACCACTTTTGTTTATTGTTTTTTCGGCTGCCACGGGACCCAAACGGGGCTTCACTTGTTTCGCCACAATCAATTTCCCCGTGTTTCAAAGGACGTTAACATTCTTCAAGACACGCTCCTCATCTTAGGGTTGGTTCACACCATGGACCATGAAGTTGGACCATGGAAGATGGCTTTTTCTCCATCGTAGTAACCCTAGTCCTTCTAACTTCACCAAGCTTTTTCATTCTCTTTTCCATGTTCATCATTTTTGTTTATGGTTTTTTTGGCTGCCACAGGACCCAAATGGGGCTTCACTTTCGCCACAATCAATTTTCCCATGTTTCAAAGGACGTTAACATTCTTCAAGACACGCTCCTCATCTAAGGGCCAGTCCACACCATGGACCATGAAGTTGGACCATGGAAGATGGTTTTTTCTCCATCGTAGTAGCCCCCGGGCACCCATAACTCCACCAAGCCCTTTTCATCCCCTTTCCTTGTTCACCACTTTTGTTTATTTATTTTTTGGTTGCCACATGACTTGGTTTGCCACAATCTATTTCCCCATGTTTCAAAGGACGTTAACATTCTTCAAGACACACTCGTCATCTAAGGGTTGGTTTACATCATGAACCATGAAGTCGGACCATGGAAGATGGCCTTTTTCCATGGTCCGACTTCATGGTTCAACTTTCACGGTCCAAATGACGAAGATATCAATTTACGAAGCCTTTGGGCTCCTCTTTGTGTGTGAACTGAATGTGGACCAAGAGGAATGATCATGCACCAAAAAGTGAATGTGATGACTTTTTTTAGTACATGTCCAAAAAGGGAAATTTTGAACAATATTTCTTTGCCATGGGCCTTTGTCTTTTTCAGCCATAGCACCTCTTTTGCCTCTCCCACCGCAAAGCCAATATGGATCGTACGAGCATGTCAGTGGATAATGTAGGCCTTAAAATATGTCTTTGAGGAACCTCGAACTCCATGGTCACTTTGACATTTTTTCCTTGGTGTAAATTGAAGTGGTTCTTGGACAAGTTCAACAACCAATCACAAATTTTATAGGGCCTTGAGACGACTTCATGGTCCATGGTGTAAACAACCCCTAAGGGCCACTTTACACACGAGATTGAAGGCCTGGGACCATTGCATTCTAGGATCTTATATTGGTCATTAAAGTCACAATTGTCCAAGTTCACTTCACACTTAGGCCTAAGGGTCAAAAGATGGTATCATGGATGAAAAGTCTACACGGTTTCCTACATGTTAGACTACAAATAATGTTTCATGGTCTACCATAATTTGTGTTGGGTCCACTTACAAAAGGTAGGTCTAATGCAAATTTTGGCAAACCATGTTAGTTAAACGTTGGTACAACCTTTGGATGAGAGTCAAGGCCCTCACAATAACATGGTTGTGGCCCTTGGCCGATGTGTGAAGTGGACCTAAGGGTCACTTTACATAGAGAGATGAAATTATCACTAACCATCGTACCTCTCATTCATCCAATAAAAAAACCTTGAAATAGTATGCAACTATGAGGTTACTTTTTAAAGGTCGTTTGAGAAAAAAATTACCTTTAAAGACCCCGAATTAGTCTAGTCCAAGTCATTTGAGATGAATCAACTACAAACTTATAGGGGGTTCAAGTTTTTATCTGGGAGGGATGCATGAGGGTTGAGGGCTTGAGGTTCACAAAAATCAAATGGATGGAAAACCTACATGGCACCCAGTGAATAATGTTTCATGATCTACTTTATATTGCGTTTGAAACATAAAAAAGAGATGGGTCTTACAAAATACCAAGGGATGTGACAAATAACTAAATTGCCATTAAATAGCAATGTTATTTGGATATTTTTCTCCTTGCACCCGCTTCTTGTAGGATAAGGGACATGCAAATTAGTGTGATATGATTAGCAAATTCAAAATTTTGCATGTACCATTTGCTCCAAAAAATTTGGGATTCATATAAATATTGTATTCAAGGTCCCATAAAACCTTTCGCCTTTCTAGACTTTAAGCCTTTATTACCCCTAGTGACCCAAGGGGTCGTATCTTCCCAGGAGAGTGTTCTAAATCGTCACCTTACATCATCATCTAGGTCTCCTACTTGGCATGGTGATTCTTATATACTTCGAGAAGAGATGGGCGCAAGTCCGTTAGATTTTGGTTTGATATGAAGGAGAACGATCCTCCAAGGTGAATATATTCTTGTAAAAGGAGGCGACTTTTCTTGCCCATGAGTGTTGCCCCGTAGAAGAATTAGCTATGTTTAGCAATTTGTGCAACAACCCAAAGCAAACATGCCTCAAAGATGGTATTCAAGTTCCATATGTGAGACACCCATCATCTGACCAATGAACTTTGACTGCCTCTAGAAGAGGCACAAGAGCTTGAAATTTGAAAATTCAAGTTCTCAGTTGTATGTTTTTCAAATTTTCAAATTTTTGTACATTGTAAACTCCGTAATGCCACTCCTTCTCTTATGTCTTGGAACCCTAGGGAATGCATGTTCTTGGTCCAAATCTCACTCCTTATTGTCAAATTTCTCTCCCATATATCACAGGTTATGACATTAATATAAACCGCAGAAGAATTCAAACCACACTCGTGCACGCATCTCGTTGTCATCATTGTAATTATTATCATTACAGTGATGTTGACTTTGTGTTGTTCCATAATGTCACGTGCTACACTAATTCTCTTTTATCACACATCCATGTTACACATTACAAAACTCATTAATATGACATGCACTTTTGATTACCATATGTGTGAGACTTTGAAGTTTAGAGTGTACTTGATACCATTTTAGAAGTAAAAAACATCCATAAGATGGCTAACTATGTTTTCACTTTTCCAATGTACGAGTTTACCTAGACATGTTAGGAATTTTGGTGTTTACATAAACTTATCCATTTGGAAGGTGAAGATGCATTGCATTATTCTACATCCTTGCAAAGACATCATTCTAATTTTAAACAAGTTGGCTCAAAATATGACATCACATTCTCCGAATTAGCTTAATAAATAGAGATGAATTGGCCCTCAACATGTAGGGGACTTGTTTTAACTAGAGCCCCTTCATCCATAATGAACGAGTTTACATAGACGCCATTGATCCCAAGTGGATTTCATTTCCGAGCACCTACTATAAGGGATACAATAATATCATGTCCTCTATAGATTCGTTGGCTAATTCACCATGAGGGCATGTTTACACTAATGACTAATGACCATGATCGCCGCTTTCTAAAATCTCTCATTGGTTGGGAAATAAGTGGCAATCTCACTTCATTATATACAAGGTCGGCAAAAATAAAAGTGATATTGGATGAGCAAGTCAATAAATGAATGAGTAAGTGACATATAATCCTACATGTCTAGAAATGGATAATGTTTGGTGGTCACCCAAATTTTGTGGTGAGAGAACCTGTATAGGTTGTCTCAACTAAACATTAAGGTGATCACCTTAGAGCAAACATTCTTATTTTTAATAATGAATTATGTTTATTAACCTCTAATTTAATATTTAATAGTTCAAAAGCTTTGTTTCAATTGATTTTCTATTATGTCATCAGAATACACTACTTCCCGGTCTAATTTCAATTTAAAATTATGGCTCGTGACCTAGGCTTTTAAAGTTTGATGTGGATTTCCCTTGGTCATGGTCTTCAAACCACTAACCATGACCACAAAACTTCCCAACTCATCATTTCTCACGACCCTTGGTCACAACAATCCTAACCCTAACATTCCCTCATAAAATCAACATTTTCACTCTCCCCACCCCTTGGAATGTAGATGCGAGTGTGAAAGATCAGCCAACCCAAGCCATTCAACTTGAGTTGAGGGAGGAAAGTGTGTAAACACACATACACACACACACACCAATGAGGGGAGGGGAGGGGAGCTTGGGATCCACCATGGACGCAGGGGCTCCAACAAAAACAAAGTCCCCTACAAAGATTGAGGGCCGATTCATTCCCATTCAACCCCGCTACACAAAATTTGAGGTCTTTGACTCTATTTCAAGAGTCAAGTCATCTTTAGAAAGACATGTACATGTTATAACATAAACTCATTGCATTGCATGAGTTTAATTACACAATCGCAATGGATATGAGTTTACGTAGACACCACGAGTCCATAGCCCGTTTTGAGGGGGGGGGGGGTGCTTAGGATCCACCGCCATTAAGAAGGGAGAAAAGGAAAGGGGGGGGGGGGGTGACACCGTGGGGTAGTAATAAATGCTCTCCATAATCATACCATACTATACAATACCATATGCATACGACCCCCCAATGCCCCACCTGCTGCTGCTGCTTCATGATCATCATGAGGTGGTGGTAGTGGTACTACTACTACTACTACGACTGCCGCTGTCCGCATTCATTCATTGCCCACCCGCCCTTCCCCAAATAAGGGTTTTATGTACCCACCTAACTACCTACCTACCACTTTCCTACCTTCCTATCTATCTACCTACTTACTTACCTTTCTTTGTAAGGCCTACTTGACTACCTACCGGTGGCATTTGGTACCCGCCTCCTAGGTCCTTGTGTGTAGTGTTCAAGATTGAAGTTCTCGTATGAGTTTCATTTTGAAGGGCTCTCAAATTTCAGCTCTTCAGTTGAAGGGTTGGTTCAAATCTAAGAATGTAGAAATGAAATGCAAAACTCATATTGAACTTGTGCATGAATTATATGGTGCATGTTTCCAATACAGTGTGAAGAAGTAAGAATCGACCATCTAACTCCACTTCTTGTAGTCACAATGCCCTACGCTTGTTGGTTCTTGTGGTGGGCATATTGTATTGAGGACTTCAAGTGACGTCTTCATTTTCAATTTGGGGTTGCGTTTTGAAGGGTTGTTTTGAGAGTGGTATATTTTGGAGGGCCAAATTGTGGTTGAAGGGCATTGAAGACTTCAATCTTGAACATTGCTTGCGCGCTTGTTTAGGTCGAGACCTTGTTTAGTACACTAAATATTGTATCTAGTGTCATTGATTTTGTTTGTCTTTCTCAATACTAATTGTAAACCGCAGTGTGTGTAGTGTTGTCACCTACACTAAGGGCCACTTCACATGGGGGTCCCGGGTCCCGAGTCTCGAGTTGCTTGAGGTCAATCCGTGCAATCTCGACCATTGAGAGCCTGGAAGTTGGGACTCATCACTTCAAACAGGGTCGCAAGCCCTAAGTCTCAAGTATGACATGGATACACTTTCCTATCTGATGTTGTGAAGAGTTACACAAAGTTTTGTATTTAGTGTCATATGGTATTTATGTCATTGTGGTAACTTTTCTGATGACAATTTTTTATGAAGAAGTTTACAAATAATTTCATCCCACCGTACTTTTGATTCATTGAAATGCCAAGTTTAGAAACAAAGTTTGGCATGTTTTTCAACCTAACGTTTATGTGATGAAGTATTCTCATGTATGGTTAGAATTTAGACGAAAAATCACTGAGAGTAAGTGACAGTAATTTCAACATTGTAAATCTATAACGTCCAAGTTTCTTTACAAGGACTGAGAAGTAATGTTAGGTGTAGATTTAGTGTGGGTGACACTACACGGGGAGTTAACAATTAGTATGGAACAAAACAAATAGAATTGGTGACACTAAATACAATGTTTAGTGTGTATGTAGTTTACCTTCGTCAAGGCCTATTCGACTACCTACCTGTCACATTTGGTACCCACCTCCTTGGCTCGCTTGTTTCAAAAACTAAATAAAATTAAAACGTAGGTGGCCTACGCTCGAGTGCGGGAAAAGATGGGCTGCCCATGAAGAAAAAAATGATGTTGACTCATGTTCTATGTTTATCATAGCTCGGGATTGGGTCCCCACTACAGCCACCCAAACACCCCCTAATAATAATAACAAACTCTACACTAAATTTGATGTTTAGTGTGAATTACTATTTGGAGTTATGTGGTGCTATATTTTTTTTTTTTTTTTATTGATGTAGGTTTTTACCAAGTGAAGTTGTTAGTGTTCTATAATGTCCAAACAACCAACTTGACATTTGTTGGTAACATACAAGATATACAGTAAATATATATAGCATTGCGTAGTTTCAAATAGTAAGTAATACTAAATACAACAAATTAGTGTAGGTTTTATGTGCCTACATCCTTACCTTCCTAAAGGCCTACCTCCATGGCACATTTGGTACCTATCTGGACTAGGCTCTCCTAGGCACACTAGGACCATCGATTGGTCCACACCATTGGGAGAGTTTCCATCTTGATAGGGGTTTCCATCTTGTATGCAAATGACGAAATTGCAGTAGATTACATCTAGTGAGGGTCTATGAGTAGGACGAAAGAAATTCCTTGCTACAGTAATAGCACTTCATTTGGGAAAGAGATGAACTTTCCGTTATCAAGAAGGACTCCTCCTACTATCAAGGAGCAATGAGTAGCCCTAGTGTGTGGCGTGGTATTCATTTGGCAAATTATTAGTAGCAAATAGCATACCCACACTTACTGGTGTGGGCGACCAGCGAACGGCTCCTACTCGTAGGGGGCCACTTGTAGAGTTGGTTTAGTCGGTGCGGGGCTTATCACACTGGCCACTTTTGACACCATCCGTTGGCATCTATGGCTATAATAATGTGAAAAATGATGGGCCAACATCTATTTTCCACCATCACCCCCAACAACCTCACGGCTAGAACTGGATAAAAATGTCGATGTGATTGGGGCACAAGAGCCATTGAATGTAACCAATGCCAGTAGGAACCGTTCACTGGTGACCCGCACCAGTAAATGTGGTGGGCTATAAACCTACACTTGAGTGTGGGAAAAGGGCGATAAGGGCTCTTTTGTTCCCGGTTCATCTTGGCCCGGAATTGGGTCTTCGCTATTTGTAGATGTTCAGATAATGATTGAGAGTAAAATAGGTGTGTGTTGGATCCAACTTCCATTGATTTCCATCAAGTTGTGGGGTGTGATGGGAGGGGGGTCTAGGTAACATGTAGTTAGCTAGACTTAGCATGGGTTATTTAGGGTTTTGGGCCAGCATATATAGTAGCTAGAGACACAATTGAGTCACTTTAATTTCCGAATGAACGCCTTTGGGAGTAAATGTAGGGGGTTGGCCGTATGTATTAATGATGTGTCGCATTTAAACGCTTACTATACATGGAATATTTCGTAAACAACACCCGCCCTAACATATAGTGTGTGTATATTTATATATATACATGCTCACAAATTCTCCTCCTCGTGCATTGATGATCCCACACCGACTCAACTTAATTGGTGTTTGGACAAAGTGCTCCCGGGGGTGTTGATGCATGCCATGTGCTCGCCCCGTTTGCACTCGCCAAATGTGGCGGCAATCACTACATCTTAGGACATTCGACCCTTTTGGTGGGAATTGGGGGATAGTGGAGGATAGGAAAGGAATTAGGAAAGGAAAATCTATGGAGCAATAAAACGACAATCATTAGTAGTAGCATGGGGAGCCTCTCATCAACACCCGGTTTTAACATTCTCATGCATGTATTTTGTATTGACATAATAATTATAACACCGTCATCAGGTGTCAATGCATTCAGGTTAATTAATTGTCGAATAGCTCGAAAGTTTCTCAACACACGGACATTGCAAGTGGCAGGCATGGACATCAAGATGTATCAGGGCGCCCGGAACTGAAAAACTCAAACTCAAAATTGATATTCATTGCAGTTCAGTTTGGAAACTGTTCATGCGTCCCACCCACAGTCATTTTCAGGGCATGTTCTATGATTTGATAGGAAATCAGATGCTTCAGATGATTTGATTCGCTTGTCTTGTTCTCCCATCGATGCAGTTCAAGGCAGCTTGTCCACTGCAAAACAACACAGTTTTGCAGGACATTCACCGAAAATCGGATGTAGAGTAGTTCAGTTCATCCGTTTTGCAGATGGGTGGGGCAATTCCAGACTGAACTAAACTACTCTACAACCGATTTTTAGTGAAGTATGGGATGGGTGGTGGCGATGCTCTGAATGAGATTGGATTATGGATCACATGTGGAAGGGATCTAGAATGGGCACTTTTAGCTCCACACTCATTTCAACGTATGGTTAGGTCCAGTTTAGATGAGCACCTAAACAAAAGATTGTCAAAGGTCTTTGGCTGAAATAACAACTTGTTCAATGCGTTGTTCAAACCTAGGGTTTGTCCACTTTGTCAACCCTTCATGTCACTAACCAAATGAAATTCGGAGTCATTTTCCTCATATGATTTGTAGTTCATCTCCTTGTTGAATGATCATACATGCCTGCCCCTTCAAAAATTATGTTGAGTATTGAGATTATAATATGAGGTGGTTAACAAATTGCTAGGTTGTAGTCCAAACTCTTTTGAAAACACGTTTTTGGGTGTATATACATTTTTTCCCACACTGAGCACTCGCCACTCTCGAATTTTGCGTTCCATTAAAATAAGTGACTGAAATAAGTCCACATACCTTTGCTATGATAGGGTTATATAATGGGGCGAACTTCATGCAAGCATATTCAAAGTTGATAATGTATTATCCAGAGTGCTGCAAAATCACTCAATTTGTCCAAGCTTTCTAGGTAGGCATCACACCCTATCATGAAACAAGTCCCCTATAAAGTTGAGGACGACTCATTTAGATTACAACACGTGAGACTAATGTGGGTCTTTGATCCCATTTCCAAAATCAAATGGTCTTAAAGTTAGGAGTAATCTTGTGTTGTAAAATACTTTATTATGTTTTTCATCTTGATAACGGATGAATTTGCATCGTCTCCACAAATCCTTACCCCTTATGTGGTGACCCTTCTGAACCCCTCAACACAAAATATACCTTGTAGTAAAAAAAAAAGTTGTTATAAGTTTTGACTCGGAGACCCATTTTGAAGTTCACATCATCGAAAAGATCTGTAGAGTGTATGTGTATGATAAAAAATCAACTTAAACATGAAGTAGTCTCATTAAGTCAATTCTAAATTGCACTTCAATTGAAATTAGCGTTGTACCAAGTTTGTGATAAGAGGAAAAGTAAAGAAAATTGCTCATTAATACTTGCCAATCTTACCCTCTATTAACTTTACTTTGTAAATGCAACGCTACCTTTGAATGTATAAGTCTTGAAAATTGAAGAATAGCATTTTCCGCCCACACATTCCAATTCACCACTTTGAGTGGTGAAATGTAGTCATAATTTGGGTTTTTACTTTGACCCAACCAATGTGAAGATGACACATGAGAGGTAAGCGGTTCTTAAAAACAACACCCACCATAAAATTGCAAAAAAAACAAAGTTTACATTTGCAAATAGGTTGAAACATGCTTTATATATATATCATCCTTTATTTGCATGACCCCAACAATTTGTTTTGTGCAGTGCATAGTTACGGTCCTTTGGCGTCATATTAGGAGGTCCACTATTGTTGGATTGCTAAAGGATAATGACCATGTAATCAACATTTTAACATATGAGAGTGTTGTATTGAGCGAGGGTGTTATGCACCTTTTTGATGTACATTATTTAGTGCTTACACCATCTGGCTGAGCAAGGGTGTTTTTCACCTTTTCGTTGTACAATGTTTTTAGTACTTATACCATGTGGTTGAGTGGGGGTGTTATTCACCTTTTGTTGAACACTTTTTAATACCTACATTGTCTTGTTCAACAAGGGGATCCTAGATTAGTTGATGTCAGTACTCATCTTAAACCATTATTCCACCCTTATTGCACCGCCACTATGATGGCCAAAGTTGGTGATGTGTGTACTTGATGTTGAGTATGATTGATGGCATTGAACTTTGGCTTACTTAATGCACAGCGCACTCACTTGTTGATGGTTAAAGGATGAATAACACAAGTCCCTATTAGGTTAGTGACGCTTGCCTTATGGAACAAGGTGAATGCAAGAGATACGAAATGAAATCTTAAAAAACAAAGGTTATTCTAACTTGTGATATGTAAAGGGTATAATTCGAAACATGCAAAAGGTATGTGGATCATATGTGGTTATTCTTGTTAATTGGACACCACTGTTTGAGTTGTATATGGCAAGGCATGTAGTTATGAATGGATGCCATAAAGACGAGTCTTATGCCAAGATGAGTTTTTGTGCTCATGTTACAAACATGTTCTTCTAGGTTCGACAATAACCCTTAAATACCCAAGAGGCCCAAATGTTCCAGAATCAGGGATTTTGGCCATTTAGGTAAGCGAATTAATTTAATTTCAATTTTTACATGTTAAGTGTTGTAGTACTTGGATTTCAATGATAGGAAAAAATTGTGAATTGGACGAGTTTTGAGGCCTACGTTCTCGCTAGTTGGAGCTTCTAATGAGATTTGCTCCCCAAACCGGTTGGTGACAGTAGGGGGTTCATGGTCTTAACTATTGGGGCAATATCTCCCTTTGGTCATGGAATTTATGCACCCATGTTTTTTTAGGTTAATTTGATTTTAAATGCTTTATGACACATATACTTGTTGAGACTTAAATTTTGAGGTCCACATGTACCTCTATCAAAATATTGGGTTTGGGTTGACAATTTCCAATTTCCATTGCAAGTCTTCTCAATAATCCAAACTGCAGCCATTTGGTAATTTGAAAGGGTTTAGGGTCAGACAAATTCACTAGCTTTCAAATGGTGCATTCTTTTCTTCGTCCACATTAGTGAGTTATGGAATTCAACAAGAAAACATACCCTAAAATTTTCACAGTTGGGGATACCCGTTCCCTTATTTGTTATAATATAGAACATGGAGGCATTTGGAGGGCTCAATGTTTGCAATTTACAAGTCGACTACAAGGCCTAAAATGCTATATGGTTGGAATCGCCAATTAGCTCTTGGATGTGAAGAGACAATTCTCCAAAGTTGAATGTGCCACAAAAAGTCTTTGGAAGTCATTTTGGGCCCTCCAACCGGTGGGCATTTAGGGGATAACACAATTGGGAGTGCGTATGTGTTCTATATGCTTATGTTGGACATCTTATCATTTTGGAACTTTGAAACAATGATTGCGTTAAACTTGTGTTGTCCCACCTTGTTGCAAATGTGGGTATGAGTTTTAAATCACGAAGAATGTCATACCAAAGTTGCCCATCTTTGGAGCCCCTATTCCAAAAGCATCAACTGATAAGCATATTTTTGAACCACATGGCATATGAGTCACCCTCATAACCGTTCTCCATTTGCCACCGTTCCAATGAACGGGGAGAACCGACCGCTAGTTACAGATGAACCAGTTGAGTTTGAGAAATTACCGGTTGAAGTTGAAGACTTCAAGATAATTACCCATCATTTTAGAGGAATCTATGGAACATACCTCAAATAAATAAAGAAAAAGTGAAGATGTCAATATCCATATAGCAACCACAATATATCAAAATTATTGTATTTTGTTATTGTGGTATTAAATATTCAAAATAGTGTGAAATGCTGGTAAATTGGTGGGGGGCAACCTAATTGCACATATCATGGCCATTTCACAAACCAAATTGAGAGCCCACGACCATTGCACTTCAAGCACTCTCGTTGGTGGAAAAGGGGGAGCCGGTCCAAGTTCACTTCACACTACGCTTGAGGGACCACCGGAGTAAGTGAATGCAAGATGGATGTAAAGTCTCCACGGATTCCTACATGGCATCAAATGGACAAATGTTTCATGGTCACTTTGATTATTTTCAAAAACCACCTCTTGGAGGTAAGCCTAACACAACACCAGGAGACTCCATGACACTCCAAACTCTAACAACCATTGGTTTATTCTATTATGTCATGTGTGACAACCCCGCAAGAATAAAAACTCATTGAAATAGCATTTGGTTGAGCACCGGGTCACATATGGCTTCACACTACACTTGAGGGCCCGTGACCACACGACATGATTTTGGAGGTGTGTTGGGACGGCCTTTGGTCACTTTCTTTTGGGCTCTCACACTTTCATGGTCACGGCTCTTGGCTCGTGTGTGACGTGGCCCTAATTTTTCATCCAATTCTAAGGAACACCCGGCAACATATTTTTTAAGGTGCTTTGCCGTGTCGGTCCGACCCAACCCAACCCGACCGACCCTCGAGCTTAAGAGTACTACAGCTTTCTTGCAGATGGTTGGTCGGATGAATGGACATCCTCAGACATTAATGGGCGAAGGACGTCCTTAAGTTATGACAATGATAGGAGAGGCCATGGCATACATGTCCTTCAATTCTTCGACGGGTGGTTCACTCCAAAACTAAAGGCAAGGCAAGGCAAGGCAAGGGAGACGGTGCTAAAAAGTAAGTGTCACTTTAATGGCCGAGCAAAACCACTATTGTAGTTTTTCCTATTATATAATAACCAAATGATTCTCGTTAGCAATTGAGAATGGATCCTAACACATGGAAGCATGTCTTGTTTGGGTCGTGTGTGCAAAAGTCATAGGGTTTTGAAGCTTAATTGCTAGATAATCCAAAACCGACACGTAAACACGTTGTTGAGGTGGTGGACATTTCATGATCGATGTTGATTCTTACATCGGGATCGGACACCTTGAATTAATATTTTAAATTTATGTTGGGATGAATCAACAACCAATGTATAGGGGGTCAGTTCTATTATTGAACCCTCAAGTAGGTGCTAGAAAAGCAACTTAGCAGTGTAAAACCCTATGCGCAAGTTAGATTACACATATATTAATTAAGTTCTACCCCCAAATACCCCATGTTATCGTGTGATTGGTTGGATTTTTTAAAGAGGTGATGTGGAACTAGATGTGCCCAATCGGACGAGAATGTTAGAGTACCTAATGCATAGGGTGGATTAGTGATACTACCAAATGTGTGTGTGTGTGTGTGTGTGTTGTTATTTGAATATGAAAATAAATAAATAGGAGTTTTTCTATTATTAAGGCATTCTTATAGTTGGACAAGTGTTTATGATCGTGCAACAAATATGTATCAAATGGCAGGTCATATAATCTAAGTATATTTAAATATTATCCACCATCACCAACTTGCTTTCAAACAATTCACACATACTATCATTGCACATGCTCACCATGTCCAAGAAATTTAAATCATCATTTAGTCATGAAATGTTAAATATAGAGAAGAAAGAAGAAGATCGTGTGCAAGTTGGTGGATGAAAGAGTTGAAATAGTAGTAATGAACAGTTTGAGATGACCCTAAACTACCAAATGATAATGGAGAGGTACTCAAACCAAACGGAGTGGCTGGTGATTTGATTCCCAGCCATGAAATCGTCTCTCTACTTGACGGAAAACTAGCGAGGTGATCAAGCACCTCTTGAGTTCCAAAAAAAAAGGAAAGAAATAGTAATAATTTAAAAAAAACCAATTTCAACCATACTTACAAATTAACATTTGAGGTTTGTGTGACATAGTCCAGATTTACGAAGTAGAAAACCAAACCACATTCATGTAGTTTGTCATTCATCCCTTCGTCCAACCCCTTGACTACATCACTCGTGAACAACATTGTATGTGAGAAATGAACGTGAGTTAATAAGAATAAGCATGTGCATGTCATCCAAGCATCGGATGATTGAGTAGCAAAGTAGTTGCAAGCAACGTTTCTAGATTTAATGGAAACTTGTCAAAAATAACTTAGAGGTTGTGATCATTCATATAAACTTGGATTTTTTTAATGAAAGAAATTGCTTAAAAATGCTTTAACCCCTAAATGCTCCAAGCCATTGTGGGGTGAAATTGGGTGAACTCATTGGCAAATATTTTTGGTTATCCACGTGTCCTTCTTAGATAGATTATAAGAATTCTCTAGGAGGTGGTATGAAACGGGCAACAATGGCAATTGTTCTTTTTGGATGAGAAAGGTGACGGTTTAATTCACCAACTCTACAAACACTTATGGGGGATATTTTCATGATCTCAATACCAATGCATTACAAAACAAAAGAAATCAACGTATCACTTTAATGAGATTTTTTTCAATGCTTGCAATGTCCACCACTGAATGGTGCCTCCAATGAACCTAGATTTTTACCTTAATCAATGAACATTTAGAAAATTTGGGGATACTCCACTTGTAGATGTTTTTTAAATGATGCCGTAAATTTTTTTAGCCCAATCTATCAAAGTATGCTATTGGAAATCACGTCTAAACATAAAATCCCAAAATTGTGCCAAAACCTGCCATTGGTTTGGTACAATGTCACCTCACGATTTTCTCACATGCTTCTGAGTATCATTTTAGGCACATGGCATGACCAGAGGTGCAACCTCCATCCCACTTAAAAGTTATCTAGGCCATGCTCATTTTTTTTACAATTTGTTGTCAATAATAGATGCTTCATTGCCATATCTAACTTGTAACCAAAATTGGCGCCATTTTAAATAAACCAACCATAAAAAATAAAAATAAAAATTGCAGTTGCATAAAACCCCAAATGTATTCATGGGTTTAATCAATATAAATAATACATGTGGGATGTATGTACATATGTTACGTGTAAGAGTTTATTTTCATCCATAATTTGGCTCCATCACTCCGATGATTGTTGCATGTTTGGAGATCGTGAAGTGTTGATTTTTTGTTTTTGTTTTTTATTTTCCCTTTGGGTCAGACAACGGACCAATGAGCCAATCCCAAGAACATTAAAACAAGAGGAAAAGTGTCCACATTGAAGGAAGGCGGGGCCCTCAAGCACCTACGTGGTGCATTTTAAAATTAGATTTATCTTAAAATAAAATAAAACTCGTTGGTTATGTGGCACCATTCAATTGGACATCAATAGTAGTGTCCCCGAATTGTTTGACCCCTTTATAGTGATTCAAAACAACTTGAACCTACTTGACAAAAGTTTTTAGGATATACATTTCCATGCACCAACCAAAAACTAAAACTAAAAATGACCCAAATATGAAAATAAAAATAAAAACTTTTTCGAGAAACACATAATTCACACAACATTCTTCAAAATCACTACACTCTATCCCCTGCACTCTAAACCCACTACACTCTAACCCTAGCTCAACATGCTTTTAACTGTCTAAAACCTCATTTTTCTTGTTTCATCCACATCATATCAAAATTCATCCACAATGATTGAAATCCTATTCATGTTTTCAACGAATTCCCCTTATTCTTTTAAAATAACTTAACTTACCCTCTAAACATACTTATCCTACAAAAACAAAGTATTTATTCCAATTATTGTTAGGCTATTTTACCAAAAAAATTAAAAGTAAATTAACACAACTTATTATAAATATATGTTATATGTAAGGATATATAATGGAGCCAAAAGTAGATCTAAACAAAATATGAAATGCATGTCTTACGAATATACTCCACCCTACCTTTTCTCGCACATTGTTTTTACGTAAATCGTTAGTGAATATCCCTAGGGTGCAATGGTAATCTTCTTAGTTTATTTATTTCTCACAATCATTTATTTCTCAAGCAATTTTGGTTCATTATTGCAGTTACTACCCCAATAAAAAGTAAGTATTATATATACTATGCTATCTTAGAGAAATTAGTGTTAGTCACAATAGAGACACTATTTAGTGTAAGGACTTGGGTCAATATTGAAAGGCCAAGGTGTTGCCTAGGCCGCCATTAAATGGGCATTTTGGGGCGATTGTATAATTATGCTCTCTTGAATTGGATACAAAACAAGGTTATTAGAATCTATGGCAAGCCTCCATAAACCATTTTGAGTTTGAGTGATTTTAGACTACATTTTCACGCATGAACCCTCGGTCATGCCTCTCTAAACATCACACCCATTAATTGCCACCCCAACCTTCCTTAAAACTTGCAAAAGGAAATATTTATAGAAGAGCCCGTGGGGTACTAGGTTCTAGGGCATGTTCACATAATACGGATTATCCCAATTAGTGAGGGAGGGCTAATAGTGCTTGTGGGAAATTAGTGAAGTTCATGCTAAAAATTTTCATGCTATGAAAAAACTGCCACTAAAAGATCAAGGAATCATTGTTCATCCCAACACTACTCATTGAAAATAGGTTGTCTCAACACAAAATGAAGGTGACCATATTAAGATTTGTTGTATTAATATATTTTGAGATAAGTTCAATTTTAGATATCATTTTTCCGTATTGTTTGTAATATTGCTAAACATGCTATGTCATGGTCTAAGTCCACTTTACACTAAAAGGATTTAGGATTTCTCATTATCATGGCTTCGGATTGCCAGCCATGACCACAATAAAACCCAAAGCATTTTTCTTATAACCCCTTAGTCACGTGTGTAAAGTTGCCCTTAGAATACATTCAATGCTCTTGTCGCAATTGGAATTTGGGATCTATACCAGTGTAGATTACAATGTAGATGTGCCTTAGATGGATAATTTCCTCTAAGCGTCCACTTCTCTAAGCGACACACAATCAATGCAAGATGATTAGCAACTCCAAGTTGGGCCCATAGCCATTTGCCTCACATAATTTTCGGAGCTCATATGATTATCTTATTCATCTTCAAAGTGAAGATTTCTCGTGCTCATTTGGTGGTGATGTATGTCCCCCCCACCCCCCCCCCCAATTAACGTTGACTATTGAGCCTAGAACGATTAGCATATTTTGAGCACGTAGTCCGGTCTCTTCTAAACACATATCTTTTTAATCTCACTTAGATCCACATCTAACCACATACCACCCAAATATATGTGTCCATATTATTGTTGTGTTCGATTTAGGGCCGGTTTACACTAATGACCAAATACCATGATCACCACTTTCTAAAAGCCCTCATTGGCCGAGAAATACATGGCCCCAATCCGACTATGGATTTGAAGCTTTATTGAGTTTGGGAAGAGCAGTGTCTTGGGAGATTTTTGGGCATAATTGGTCAAGATCCTAGGGTTTCCAAGTCCAATTGGTTGCATGTTATGATCTTTCATATTTTCTTAAGTAATGTGAGGTATATTCCATAGATTCCTCTAAAACGATTGGTAATGTTCTTGAAGTCTCGAACTTGAAGCGGTTATTTCTCAAACTCAACGAGTTCATATGTAACTACACAAAATTGTCTAATTAATGTGGATTATCATATGGAGTTATGTAATGCCATAACTTTTTTTTTACCGACATTATCATTTTTGTACTAGCTAAGTCATATCATATTCTTTGATGTCCATACTAACTACACTAAATATGATATTTAGTGTCACTTACTATTTGGAACTACGCAATGCTATAAATTTCTAGAATTGTCCACCACATTGTTTACCAACAAAGGTCAAACTGGTTGTTTGGAAATTATAAAACATTAACATTTTAACGTGGTAAAACATTACACTAATAGTTAAAAGATATAAGAACATGTAACTCCAAATAGTAACACACTTAATATCATAATCAATATACTCATACTATTTGGGTAAAAAATGATACTCTCTGTAAAATGTTATAACAACACATAACTCCAAATGATAACCCACACTAATTAGCCCAAAAGTAAAGCGGTTGGTTCTCCTTGTTCATCGAGGAAGAGAGCCCCTCGGCCGCCGCCACTTCTTGTACGTTATGGAAGAGATCTTAAGTTATGGGTCAAAGGCTTTGAGTTGAGGGTGACCCTAATTATGCTAATAATAAATTCACATGTGTATAAAAATTTGAGTGTGGCTGCAGGTGCCAATAAGTTATATGTATAAGTTACGAGTGGATGGTAATTTAATGGCCCTCCTTCATCATCATCGGCACGCCTTCATTACCAACACGCCTTCTTCAATTCCCTAATTTATGATCATAGCCCAATAGTGTCAGTCGAAGAGTTGAAGAGACTTCAAGCACTTAATTAAAACCGGTATTAACTTTAAGATATTTTGCCCCCTTCCCCCTCCCCCAAACAAATGACCCCATCAATTTGATGCCATGCCTAGGGACCCCTATTTCTCTCCACCCTTATTATACATAAGATAATGTGGGTTGGAAGTCGGGTAAGAATTGGGGTTCATTACACTTCACTTACCGCAAGGGGGTGCAGTAAAAATCTGCCTATTAAAGTAATTGTTATTTGATTTAATTGGGTCTTTCTAGACTAAGAAAAGAAAAGAAAGATTAGTGAAGTCAGACAATCCAATGTGAATTTGAACATGTTGGTCTTCCCCTACTCAAGAATCCTCTTGGTGCAGAGTGGGGTTTACTGCCTACCTTGTGGTGGATGGGCTCTTGTCTACTAGACTATATTAGGGTCTTTGACTGTGAACTAGGGGTCGTATTAACTAGAAGTAACAATCCCTAGCATATTAAACGTTTATGTGGGTTTTCAACCCCCTCCCCCCCTTACCCAATTTGGGTTATCATTTAATGTAATAGGTTGCTATGACCTTTTCTTGAGGATATCGATTTTTATTAAGTTTTCTTTTCTTTTTGTTTTTTTCCTTTTCGAACTAAGTTACGTTGTGTTCTTTGATGTGCATAGTGGAGTTGTTTCTCTTATCTAGAAAATAAATGATAAGCTTAGTGAAAACGTTATACCAACATGCAACTTCAAATGGTAACACATTGTGAGTACTATGAGGTGTAGTTCACATGGGGTCTTCAGGCCTCCTCCACCATCCTATTACAAAAATTAACAAGATTTAGACTATTTTCAAAAACCACCTCTTAGAGGTAGACCTGACACAAAATTGGGAGACTATGGCACTCCAAAATCTCACAACTGTTGGTTTATTATTTTTAACACATGTGAGGACCCCACATGAATAGATATTCATTGAATTAGCATTTGGTTGAAGGCCCAGTAACATATGGCTTCACACTACACTTGAGGCCCCTACCCACCCTACATGATTTTGAAAGTGTCTTGGGACGGCATTTGGACATTTTCTTTTGGGCTCTCACAATTTCATGGTCACAACTCTTGACTCGTGTGCGAAGTGGCTCTCGGGTAGTTACACCCATTCAATGGGCCTACCTCATATTTGAGAATATAGCCATGGGATGCTAGAATCTCGCACCTTGTAGTTTGAATACAAGATTGATAGGAGGTAGATCTAGGTGCTATCTTCTAAATAGAAAGAGAACAAATCTTGCGTTTTGAATCATCTTATGTCTAATTGTGGGGTAAGAGTTCAAACCTTGGACAACTAACCAACTAATTCAACTATTAGTTTACTAGTTGCCTTTCATAACTATAGTTGTTTGCGATTTGACCTGCCAAAAAATGTAGTTAACTATAGTTGTTTTGAATTTGGTCTGCCCAAAAATCAAGTTAACTATAGTTATATCTAGTTAGCTAAAGTTGAGCACAACATGTCCACAATATTATGTTGTAGTGTCACTACACTAAATACCAATAACCCTATGAAAGTAAGTAACATCAAATGTAAACTCAAAAACTAAATTGATATGTGGAAGTTACATGTTTGAATTTAGTGTTAGAAAGGATATGAAAAAACAATGATAAAAGAAGAATTCCAAAATATCTTCAAATATCTTCTAACACTAATTATCAAAAAATTGAAATCTAGTGTTGAGCAAGGTAGGGTGGTAACAATATTAAATATAATCAAACACTAGATATCTTATTTAGTGTAGTGTGTTATTTGTGTTGGTGGTGTACATGGAGGTTGTTCCAGAGCCCAACACTATGAGTGATCGTTTAAAGGCGTTTCTTGATGATCCTCAATGGCCCAAGCATATTTAAGACCCTCAACTGAAGCGAATCAAGAGGCAAACTTCTTTGAATATATAACAATGCTTGGATTTTTTCTAGTTAACTATAATTGTTCGTGAATCTGGTCTTAAATTTTTCTAGTTAATTTTAGTTGTTTTTCAAATTGGTTTGAATTTTTCCTGGTTAACTATATTTGTTCCCTAAAATATATTGAAAATTTTATAGTTAACTGTAGTTATTTTGGCAGTTGTCCAAGGTTTGTAAGAGTTACACTCTAACCTCGTGAAGACGACACCCTTGATATTATGACACATGTTTGCGAGACCAAACTTTTGAGTTCAAAACCTGCTCTTTTATACGACTATGGCACTTGATAATGTGGCATTTAGAATCTCCGTTTGTCATGTTAAAGAGGTAGTTAATGCTAAAATTCCTTTCATCTATGTGATGTACATCTAAAATACATCCATTTTCACTTGGGAATTGCTTGGGAACTTCACTCATCACTGGGAACTTTATGAGAGTTAGGGTTACTAGTGTAGAATGGACATGGTTAGGGTAAAAGTGGCCTCTTGCCTAGTATGTTGCCTTGTACACATATGATATAGTATCATCAGTATCTTGATGCTAAACGACATGCATCATCGTTGTTTAGTTTCTTGTTAGAGAATTCTTTATATTTTGGTGTTAATGAGATTATTAGTTTTCAAAAGTTGGCAGGGAATTTAGATAAGATGATAGTTGCTAACTTGGGCAGGCAACACCAAAGATCTTTGGACTCCTATTTCAAGAGCTCTTGAGAGTATTTGTATTTTTTTGGAATTATAAGTTACTATTTCATATCATCTATATGGCTTAAACTCGTCGTATATATTTTTAAGCTCATATTACTTTTGTTTTTGTTTTCCCTCAATAGTACGACAATTTTATGCCAATAGTCATATTAATGAGGAGACGACACCTCGATAATACAACTTTTGTGTGTTTCCCAAACGTGTCTTGCTAAAGAGGGAGAACAATACTTTTATTTCAAGAATGACAATCACCTTTTAAATCATTGATTGTCCCAAAACTCAAACTCTTACCTTGAACAATTCAAGAAACTCGAGATCAATAATCTACTAATTGGGGGCCACGTCTTGGCTAAGGATAGACACCCACCTCTTTGAGTTGGACCCTACCACTATTGCTCGAGGTGAAAACACAAGCAATTTTTGTTATAGCATGTAATTTTATTTGTACAAATTGACCTTGAAATTAGCATCAGATCTCATGAATTAGCTTAGAGGGACCCACTTGAGATGAAGAAACCACAAACCTATCGGGGTCATATTTCTACTAGACCCCCTTACCCTTGGTAATAGTGGTAGGGGCCTAGCTCAAAGAGGTGAGCCTCAAGTCATAAGTGCAATGTTGGTATTACATGAGGTAGTTGAGTTCTCAATGGATATTCTTTTTTGGACCATCCCACTTCTCCTAGGTTATGAAATGTGCTGATTAGTGTGAGATGGTTAACATATCTAAATGAGTGAATATCCACATTTCTTATTTTTTGGAGCTCATACGGATCTCTTATTCATTTGTCAAAGTGAAATTCCCATGCTCATTAAATGGTCCTATTGGTCCCCCCCCCCGCAATATTTTTATTAAAAAAATAATAAAAAAATTGTTGAGCCTAGACTAGTTATCATATTTTGAACATATAATCCAATATCTTTTAAGCACGCTTCTATTTTATTTATCCAATATTAGAGCCACACCTAACCACATACCTCTTAAATATAGGTGTCCAATTAAGACAAGTAACCAAATTAAGCACGTCTACCTTAGAGTTTTTGCATGCAGATAGAATTTGCACCCCAAATCCCTCAAAGAATTATGGTCCGATTATTTTGAATCATTTGTAAAAAAAACTACGGCATAAGTAGGGTAAAATGTTATCATGGGTAAGGCAAAAAACAGAAAATTATGAATGACCACCACCGGTGCACCAAACTAGGAGTAGAATGATTCTTGTGTGGACCCGAAATGGCTATTCGTAAAGGTAGTTGCCCCACAAGGATGTAGTGATAGGCTAGATAAGTCTTGTTTCACACCACTTTGGATCACTTTTGGGTGCCATTGAGTTAATCATTTTATGTGCATTTGTATGCAAAGTAGGATATTTAAAATTAGGAAGACTATAATGTACAAAGTAGAGGGTTTGACTTACTTGCTTCTCCGGAAAATGTGATTAATTATTTACATGGAATAAAATTATGACAAACAAGTGTTTGCATATAATTTTCTTCATCACTGTACAAGCCCATTAGAGCATGTATTGATGTCTCTTGAAATGCATGGTAAATGAGCATGTAATCATGAATTTAGTAATACTCGATAAAATTTCCAACCTTCACTAATTTTGAGATTTGACAAAACAATGTGTGTTTCGCGAATTAGTACCACATGCACTAATTGGGATATTTAGTGTATATGTTACTTTTATCTTCTCCAAATATCATGTGAATCATTGTGCCACTTGTAATATGAGGGCATGGTTTCATAAAACAAATATAAGGACACGGACACAAACACGTATAGCATAACCATACAATTGTAACTTGGAAAAGTGAATAGTCACGTTGCACATTCCACTTACAATTTGCTACAACACGGAACACCATGATTAGTATAAGGTGAACTGGCTCTAAATAGCTAAATAAAGTCACACATAAAATTGACGTTTTTGTTTGCACTGACGTGAATGGGAGACATTTTATCTTACATTGATATGCTTAACCAAGCTTCAAGGTAGGGGTACTTTTTTCCTTTCAGGAGGTGGGTTCCATTAAGAAATATGTGTCAATGTGGGGGCACCTCCCTATGGACACTTCTAGTGAGGGGCTTATTTTGATGTCGAGTTGTCTTATTGTGGGCATTGGATACATAGGGTATTTTGTGACATTTTGGAATAATTCTTTTGTTAGTTTTGTTTCATGGATCTCATTCAAGAGGGTGTTTTGAGGTGCTTTAAAGTTGGATTGGGTGTGCATGAGGGTTCTTCATTACTTACCAACGTCATGGATGGGGTTACTTCCTTCCTTTGGACAATGTGGTTGATTTAGGAGGGGGGGGGGGTCCACTGGGGTTTGATTGTTGTCTACCTTTATTTTGTTTAGTACTAGGTATATGAATATTTTATGGTTGTTTGATGTATGTTTTTCGACCTCATTTGAGGCTATTTTGAGGTTTTCTAATGCTTGTACTGAGTGTTTGTGGACAACTCCATGTACTCCAACTGTGATGGTGACGAATGGGTTAACATGCCAGTTTTGCGGTTTTTAATATCTAGATGAAAGGGTTGTATTTGTTGGATAATTCTCTTATGGCGGTGGGGGGAATTTATCGTGGCAGTAGATGATTTCTTTAAATTATATAGTGTTTGATGGGTTTGAGGTTAAGGGTGGCTATTTGTGAGAGGCTCCTAAGACACATAAGATGTTTGGTATTTGTCAAGCCATGCATGTACATGTGACGGGCTCTCATTTACGTTGGGTGAATGAGGACCAAAGTTTCTCTTTCTCTTCCTTTTCCTTACCACTTGTAGCTTTCCAATGGTCCAATATTTATGCAAGATTGATGAAGACAATTGAGAGATTTCATATCGAGTGACATACAAGCTGCAGATGTGGCCACACTTAGAGACCTTGGTATTAAAGTAACAATAGCAAAGATACATAGGGCCCAATTTTGCACTTCTTTATTTTTAGAAAATATCTAATCATATGTAAGCAAGAGGAAAATGGTCCATGTGGAAGATCACATCTTCACAAATGAAGCACAAACCAACATTGACCTTCCCAAAAACCTTCTTAGTAGATAAAGGAAGCACATCAATCATAAAGCAACCACCTCCGGACTTCATGGGTACTTAAGGGTTAAAGTGTGAACACCGTGCACAACATTACTCAGCTCATTGATTAGGTTGGATGGGGCCAAGAATATCTCATGTAAGGTGTTAGAAAAAGGAGTGAGATTTGAGCGAAGCATTGTCATTGAATATTATTATTAAAATGAAACGGTTGATAATAGATGAAGAAAGTTATATGTTCTCTATAATTTTAAAGAAATCACCTCTTAAGCTTCTCCTATTCCACCGTTTTATGAACACATAAGAGCATTGTCACCGATGAGTTCAGTGACCTATAAAATGGATGCCCTCACATTGTTTATAGTTTTAGATTGCCCCTCCCCCCCCCCCTTCCACCTAGAAAATGGACAAAGTCAAAACTGCCTTGGACCTCATGGCAATGACTATCTGCAAATCAACTCATGTTTTCAATTCAAAGAGACAACTTGAACTAAACTGACTTGAACTGCATATATTAAATACGACAAAGCCCATTATACCCCTCCAATACTCTTGGATTCACCTACAATATTTCAATACTCTTGGTTTTAGTTCAGACTAGAGAATTTGACCTCAAAATTAAGTTACGTGGGTGGGGCATATGCTTAAATCCCGAATTGAACTCCGATGAAGACAACACTTTTGTGTGTGTGTGTGTTCTTTCTTTCTTTTTCCAATTCACACCACCCTAAAAGTGATGATGCCCTAAAGGTCATCCAACCACACAAACTCAAGAGCAGTTTAAACTACAAAGGTGGTTGTGGTTGTCATAATTATAGAATTAATGAGATATGTGGTCGTTTTTTGTGAAGACGATCGCTTTACGTCAATGTGGGAATGCGGTTAAAGTGTTGTTTTGGTTAGCTTTTTTGGGATTCTATCAGGATGGAGGAAAAAGGCATCATTAATGCCAGCACAAGCACAACTAGAAACAACTTGCCTCATGTGCGCAAATACTACCAAGTTTAAATGCGTTCAAGAAATATCATAATCACTACTAGGCTATTTAAAGAGACTTATTAAGTCCTTGTTTCCTTGCACACACTATAGGGTCCGGGATCTGAAATACACCCTGGACATGTGACCTCATCTTCCTTCACGAATGTGATTTTCATTCCAAATTGAGTTTCTCCATACTTTGGTTTCAAGGTACGTGATGAACAAAGGGCTTTTATGTGGTCACTCTTTTTAAATAAATACCTATAATTCATTGGTATATGGCAAGGCTTGTCATTAAGGTCCGATCCTGAGTCCTACGTCCCAACCATGACACGGATGCCTGCATGGTAACATGTTTTTGGAGGTGAGGCTTGGGATTTGTGTTGAGAGCTGGGTTGAGCAAAAAGGTAGACTTAATTCTTAAAACAAGTCCCGCAAATAATAACATGCCCAAACTTATTGGTGCGGGCCACCGGTGAATGGTTCCAACCAACAATCGTTACATTCAATGACCATCATCGGCCAAATTAAACTAAAGTGGTCCTTGCTGGTAGGAGTTGTTCGCTAGTAACCCACATCAATAAGTGTGTCATGCTATGAGTTTGCATAAAATAATCAAGATCTAATTTTTAATGATAATTAACCATGTTTTTAGTGGTGGAGTCTCGAGGTTCAAAAGTTGGGATTTTTGCTAACACAAGTGGGACTTGGAACTTGGGACTTGGGACCCTATGTGAACCGATCCTATGAATGGACAAAAAAAACATACATGTCACAGTGAGATTGGATTATGTGCTGAAGATGAAGGCATCATTCTAGTTACCACGAGTGACATGGTCTACGTAATTGTTAAAGGAGAAAGCGAATCTTCACTTTGACCTCGTTCAACTTTCACATCTCAATTTTGATTCAAGGACATGAAAAGACAATCTGCACGAGTTGCAATTGCCAAACAACGAGATATGTATGTGGAGTTGGAAGCACCCACCAGATTGTCATCCGTACATTGTTGGGACCAAACTTCAGGTCAGTTGGGCGAAAAGGTAAGTATGAAACTGTATCCATAATGTCACCCAAGTTTTCACCATGCTTAACTTAACATGCTCGAAGAACGGTGCTAGACTATTAAAGTTTGGCTTTCTAGCTTGTTATGCTAGGATGGGTGGACCAAGCTAGCCGTACGCCAATCAAAGATTTAAGATGACAAGTCCCATGAACATACCCCACTTTGGATCCTAAAGTCCTATAGAACAAATGAGATATCCAAAGGAGGTCCAAGGAGTTTCACCCAACTTTCAGAATTAGTCTCCAAGAAACGAGAGGCTAACATACAAATTTCAAAGGAAATTAATCCAAAGACGGACCAAACTCCAAGTTTCATCCCTCTTTTGAAAAAATTACAAATTACTTCAATAAAGGCTAGATAATTACACTAAATAGTGTATCTAGTATCACCAATACTATTTGTCTTGGTCAATACTAATTGCAAATTGCCCATGTAATGTCTCTAATACTAAATGTAAACCTAACAGTACGTGTCATCGTTTGTTTTTTAAAAAAGGGCATTATAAAATTACAATGTTGCAACTCCTACCATTTATCAAGTGAATTCTCATCCAAATTCCAATCATCCATGACAATATTTCATCACAAAAACGTTGGGATGCATGATATACCAAACTTGGTTACAACAATGACATTCGAATGAACGAAAAAGTAACGTCATCCATTAGGAAGGCGGAGTTGCATCGATCCAGGCACAATCTTGGATCAATACTTGGGTGGAGAGACACTCAAAGAACTGATCCTGGAAGAGGGGAATGTTTTCGACAATGATTTGCCATAAAAGACCTCACGAACTGATGTCTTCGATGATTCTCAATTAAATAACATTAAAATGTTTTGAAAATCCATTTTATAATGCCGTCCCCGACCTCAAGAATAGAAAATGAAACACTACTACCCGCAACGGAAGAGTCACGAACCCACCCAAGCCCGAATCAAAGAGCGCCTTGTACGTAACATAACATAACATAGTGGGTCGCGTCTCTTACTACTAATGAGTGTCTTGGAGCGACATAAATATAGTTTGCCTTCGAACTCCGACTTTAAAATACAAACAAAGAAGTGGGCAAGGCAAGGGCACTTGTTTTTAGCCAAAGGGGAGATTAGCAAATTCCCAAGGGGCCAATGAGGAGGGAGTAGGGCAGGTGGGCGGAGTTAGGGGCTATTCCCATATTAACTTTTATTATTAGGCACTGACAAAGTTCTTATATTCCTTTGTCACTTGACATGTGTGAAACTTATAATGCCAAAAGGTCAACAACTCTACTCCCTCCTAGTCAACCACAAGCCTCCTTAATTAATGAAACCCCCACTTTACCAATCACCCACTTTACCCCAATAGTGAATGAAAAAAAATAGAATAAACTTAATTGAAGGGAGAGGGGGGGGGCGGCCGGGCAGGCTAAAATTGGGCAGCCAATGAAATTTCGCCCCCTATTTTGGAGGGTTAAATAAGGAGATGGAAAAGGCATCCACCACCACTAGCTACTACTACTGTGGTAGTAGTAGCACTAGTACTACTACTAATAAGGTTCAATAGTATTGTATCATATATCCAGGGCCCTCATAAATTGAGGGGGAGCTTTTATTAGCCCCCTCACTAAAGTGTTAAGGTAATCATATAATGTCCTTCTCTTGTTGCCATGCAAAAAGCTCTTTAGCTCTGCAACCTCTGTGAAGTCTGATTGTATGTATGAGGTGTTAGCTAGGCTAGTACTCCTTATAATTTGTTGATTGTGGAGTTGTTTTATAATTGGCATCCCATGGAGCTTCATAGACTAGCATGTAGTGGCGGCGACGTCTTTCACACTTCGACACTCTTATTATTATTGTTATTCTTATTATTCTTACATGCACGGGCATTGGGTTCCATTCCGGGGTGTAAGGTAAAAAAAAGAGGGTCTTAAATGGTTACCTTTTTCCGACACACCCGACTTCCTCGTCGGGTGAATGAAACTTGGGCTATTGGGTACGAGACGATGGTGGACGAATTTGGATTGTATGAATATCTTGTTCATTTTTTCAAGAGTGGAAGATGATTCTCGTGTTCGTTAAATGGTCATATAGATCCTCCCAGCTGCATTGGTTGGTGGGATTAGGATGGTTTATCATGTTTTGAGCACATCTCTTTTTGGCACTTGGTTCTTTCTGTTGTCCCATTCTTCATATTGCATCTAATCTCATATCTCTCAAGTAAAGGTGTTTGATTAAGATGAATAACCGAATTAGGCGAGTCTACCAAACATGACATTGCTAAGCACTACAATGTTGCATCCCCCCCTCCCCCCAAACTCGTGTTGGGCTACCCTTGCAAAACGGAGACAATATGAAGCTTGAATTTTATTCACGATGCGAGGGTGAATAACCAAGTGGGGTTTTATCACCGTAGAAAAAGAAAGTCATGCTTGATTTTGTAATCCAACCAACCTTGATTTATATGGACCTCGTGTTAGCACCAGGAATCGGCTCTACAAACTCTTTATATTTTCAATTGATTTGACACCATAGTTAGATTCAAAGACCCTTAATTAGTCTAGTCCAAGTCATTTGAGATGAATCGGCCAAAAACTTAAGGGGCTTTGGGAGGGGGGGGGGTGCAAGGTTTATGTTGAATGGACAAGAGGTATGTTCATATGCAATAATTCTCTCTCTCCAAAACTTAAGGTCCAAAAACACGGTACATCCCTTAATGGAACTTACTTTCGGACTCAAGGTCAATTCCTCAAACTAAGAGGAGTGATTTCTTGAATGGGAGTTGCTTAGATTTGATAGGAAATTGAGATGCCACACTTAGCTCCACTTCCTCTTTTTTCATAGCTTGGACCAAACCCTAGTGTGAAGCCTCCATGTTTAAACTTTTGTTCTCAATGAGTAGGTTGCTTGATTTTGGAGTTTCTTTAGCCTTGTATTGGCCTTGTGTAAAGCCACTCATATTTAGCCTCCCATACATTGGGAGAGGTTACCCAAATGTAGTGTCAACACAAGAAGACTGGAGAGGTTTCTTGTATAGAGCATTGCATTATGAAGCAATAAGCGTTTGTTCATGTGGTTTAAACCTAAACCTAGTGCAAATTAAGACTTGATTTGCCCCTACTTGCACTAGATCGGGACATCCCATGGTTATATTCTCAAGGCCCACATGAATGAACACACTACTTAATAATGCTATGAGGATTCATTCTTCTAGTGATTTCTTATTCCATAACACGTGTAATCCCCCCCCCAAACGCACACAAAGTTCCAATCTAACTTCATGGTTCTAGCCATTTATCGATTCATCAAATTCATTATCTCTTAATAAAAAAATTGCACAAAATTATAACTTACAAAATTTACCGGACGAGGAGAGTAACATGTCCCACCCCAAAATAATGATCATCTCTAACTTCATCCACCTACTTAATTTAGTTTTGTATTAATTTAATTTATAGCAAAGGATTGCTTCTAAGTTAAAAAGGATTGCATGAGCACTTGTGCAATGATTCTTTTGGGGGCTAAGTAACACTCAAAATGCTACATATTTGATGTGAAGGGAATGTTCAATCGTATAATTATGTCGTTTGGGCCGATGATATCGCCAAAATTTCAATTGCGAAATCATCTCACCATTTTTTATTGATAGACCTACATCTTGATACATCCACTATTTTTGATTTGGTTTTTCATCCACCATCCAATTATATATATATATATATGTAGATACTCTTGAGATTTAAAAAAAAACGGAAAAATAAATCCATGGAGCAATGAGAATGTTGTTTACTTCAAACACATGGGATTCAATTGAATAGACATCCTCCATAGCTCTCTTTGGGATGCCAACTCCAAACCAAGTCTCACATTCGTGTACCTTAAAAAGCATTTCAACACGAGGTCAAACTCCCAATCCTCGAAGGGTTTGTAAGGAACTCGATTGAAGAATGAAAAGGACTCCATATATTTACTACGTGCTTCCCCAAAATTAAGCCCACCATTCAATCCCGTTCATTATTGTCATGTCTTTCTCTCCTAGATGTTGGGAAATCGATGACGACCTTACTACCTTCGATTTGTTATTATCACATGATTAGACTCACGTTATTTATATACCTATTACCAAAAACATCATTCATGAGCTTGATAAATATTGACGGAACCTCATAAAGCATCGGCTTCATAAAAGGGGGGGGGGGAATATTTCATAGGGTGATTTAGGTGCGTGTGTGAGTGAGAGTGCAACTAATTAACAATCAAAGGCAGGGGAGTCCCATTTAATGCTTTCGACGCATGAACATGTGCTAATGAACGGTGGTGCATTAAATGTTGGGTTATTATTGTCTTAAGTGTTGAGGGAACAAGATGGTGACTTATTAGAGAGCATCGATAGATATATATATATATATGTGCATGCATGTTACAAATCATGAGATTGGAGCCTAAATCATCACTAATGACTAAATTAATTACGCACCCTCTTCTCAACTTCATGGTGGAATTTCTAGAATGCCACATTAAGGATTGACGGTGCACCTTACGTAGTCACTCTTATTAATTGGACATCCATGTTTGATTGGTAAGGTATGTATATATGGGTCTTAAATGGTTATTCACATCATATGTAATTGCCTTCGAGGGTATGCTATCACTAGCCTTAGAAATACACATGAGTCCAAAGATACGATGTCAATTCTTGTTTGTAGGTAGAAAATGAAGACTTTTAAACGAACGCGAGAACTCCCAAGATCATAAAAGAGAATAATCTTTTAGTGCTTGAAACATTCTAAAACTATTTTTATTTTTGGGTATTACTTATTACCCCCCCCCCCCCCCTCAAACTTCGGATGCATGCGGTTGCCAAAATATGTAGAGAGCGACCTTCCAAGTGCTAACCGTATGAGGCGATTCCCGATTCAATCCAGTGGTCAAAATTGTGTCAAGCCTTCAATAGAGTCATTTGTCAAGTAAAGTAGATGAAACTGTCACTTTAGTCCCAAACCACGAGTTTATTGGAACTAAGACAAAGTTACCCAAGTTTCTTCAATGCTGAAATTACCATAGACAAAGAGTGGTGGCACATTATTAATAATCGGATTTTTAGCTTGTCCTACTAAGACGGGTGGGCCAAAGCTAGCCTTACATAGACCAATCTGGGATTTAGGGTAGTGGGTCCCATGCACATACCATGTTTTAGATCCTATAATTCTCTCAAAGTTTGACATGTGCAAAGAGGAGATCCCAAAAATTTCACCCAACTTTCAAAATAAGCTCTGGTATATGACGAGCTAACAAACTCTTAATGAAAGTTCTCTCAAAGAAGGATCAAACCCGTAGTTTCATCCCTCTTTGAGGGACTTTTCGGATAACTCTAATGCCTATGGAGCCAAAGCCATGTTGCCCACTTCAACTTTTATGGTTTGCCACCTTGTCTTGCTTGGCTCATGAGCTCCTCATGAGGTGTCCTTTCTTTGCGAGATGAATGGGGAGATCATTGACTCTCATGTAGAGGTGTTGCCATCAACACATATCAAATTTTGAGGGATCCTCATGTGTCACTCTTTTGTCATGTTTCATACTAAGAAGAAAGAGTAGTACTCTAGCTTCCGCATGCAAGCACTTTCCTTTATCCATTATATATGCATAACTCAAAAAAGCAAGCGGACTCATGGGGATGTTGCCAAATTTGCAAATGCTAACCATGTTGAGTGATTATTAGTTTTCCAACTCTTAAAGGTATACATACATATATTCAATGCTTAAGGGGGTCATGTAAACTTATAAATGCATGGATGCAATCTATAAAAATTGCTTCTACAAAGTTGTAGAAGGATTGATTGATTATTGTAGTGATTTTATGCATTCTCCTCATTGGACCTCAATACTTGGTGACAAATCTTACAGACGCGTAAGGGCTAAATTCTAACTTTAATGATAGGTTGCACTAGATGTATGATCCTCGTCGTTGATTTTGTCATTGGGTTGTTAAATGTATCAGGGTTAGTGGTCTTGTCATTTATCGATGGGCAAATAACGTAGACAAACCCATCTCCATTAATTATAAGAAATTTTGCACAAGTGTAATATTGGAGTGATGTTTCACAGGTTTGGAAATTGATATCACAATGTTTAACCAAAAAAGGTGATAATGCATTTTCAAGTTTTGAAATTATCATAAATTTCCAAAGGCAAGATTCTCTCCCAACCTATATTCACATTATAGGTCGGCTTATTTGTGATAATTGGTAGATGAAAACTCGAGTACAATTGGTGCCCTTTTCAAGGAACCCAAATCTACGGCCACTTAACTTACTTTTCCTATCATGCCAAATGTGACCGCGACATGTGTGAAACTTCCAGGTTTTTCCCATCACGTCAGAAGATAACGGCTACATGTGTCGAACTTCATGGCCTTAGGAGACTCTACGTATCAAGATCCCATTAAGACTGGGGAGGAAGAGGGGGGGGGGGGGGGAATGGAAATGGAAATGGGTTTGTCTACCATATGGGGATATAGGCCATGCACATAATAAGAACTATGTGACCACTTGAGATCTATAATTTTTTTAAAGAAAAAAAACCTCAACTGTCATAAGACGTATCTCAATCACACGATGTTGAAAATATCATGAACTCAATACCATCAAAATAGATGGTGTTAAATCCAACATCCCACCCAAAACAACACCCTCAAAATCTTGTATGACACATGCATATTGACTCTAAGAAATGTCCACCACCTTAACATCAAGCTCCCATACCAGATTCAGATCATCTACCAATAAAATTCCGAACCCTGCATAACCATCGCATTCGGAGCTCACATAAAGCAAACTTTCATGCGTTGGAATCCGCACGCTACCCAGAATTACAACAAGGTACCCAAACATAACAAAAGTCGTCCAAAACTTGGCACTTAAAACTGACAGAATTTAGCCCCCTCCGGTCCCAACAACCAACCTCCTTTCGCTTCCTCACGGAATCGTGAAGGTTTCGAGCACACCACGCGATGAATGCATGCATGGGCCTCCTCGATCCTCATCAAGTGCCGAAAGTATCCGTCCTGCTATAATGAGGCGCTTCTACCAGCTTCGTCCCCAGATCACCAGATCATCAGAAAGTCTCAGTCTGAGCCGGAGGGAGGCCGATCGATCGATCAGGAGCTAGAGCCGTGGATGCATCGATCGATTCGATCGATCAGGAAGGCCGTGGGAGGAAATCATTTTGCAGCAAAAACGTGCTTGAAAAAGTGCGAGAATTTTGCTGCAAAATGATGTTCCGACAATCGCGCTGCAAGCGAGGGGTGACTTTTGGAGACGGAGCCGGCTGCATGCTTGGGCTTATGAGAGGGAGGGTAAGTTAGCAGCAGCTGCTGCGTGCCTTGTGTGGCCGAAGCATGTTTTATGATTGCTTCAGATCGTCAGCAGCCCAGTGCTGCACTGGCCTCCTCCCTCCCTCCCTCCTCTCTTCCACCGAACTTACGTGCTTGAGAAAGTGTTGGGGAAAAAGAGGAAAAAGGAAAAAAGAAAAAAGAAGAAGGGGGGGAGCAAGAACTTCAGGAATTATTGAAGGAAGTCCCCCGCTCGGAGGCTGCCTGACATGATGATCTCCTCTTACTCCTCGCAGCTGCCGCGCTTGTGTTGTTGGGGTGGCGGCCTCATCATATCATCTTGCCCCAAAGGAGTCGAGTGAACAATCAACCAAAACACCCAAAACCGGAGAACGGCGAAACCGAGCCGATTCGGCCACAAAGAGTGGCTTGGAATTGGTGTGATGTGTTTTTCGGGGACGGAGTAGATGGAGTTATGAGGAATGCAAGTTGTTTTGTGGTTTTGTTCCTTGTGAATAATTAGTTACATTTACTCCAAGAGGCGAGTAAATCGAACCTCCCGTTTTGTGCAGTAGAGTCTCGTTGATTTGAGCATCTGAATATTTTACTTTTAAATGAAACCCCCCTATTTGTACAGTAGAGTCTCGTTAATTTGAGCATCAGAATATCCTACTCTGCGTACGTATGCATGCAAAACAATTAACTCGATGGCAATCCAAAAGTGATTCTCAAGTGGTGTGGAACATGACCTATATGGTCAATCATTGCATTCGGCCTATCATTACATCTTTTTTTAGGTCACCGCTTTTATAATTAGCTATTTTGGTTCCACACAAGAATCATTATACTCCTAGTCTAGTGTTTTGGTAGTGGTCATTCACCATTTTTTATTCTCCTAGTGGTCACTTTCTTCGAGTAGCCCACTTCTGCTAGGATATGATATACGCAATTGGTATGAGAAATTCCTAAATCCAAATCAAGTCTGTAGCCAGCTAGGATATGGAATACTTGAGATTGCGAGGGATGTATATGACCATTTAATGGCCACTTTTACAATGAATAGGACATTAATATGAGCTCCAAAAATCACAAGGAAAATAGGTACAACCTCCATTTGGATTTGCTAATCATCTTTTACTAGGTAATCGTGTGTTTCATATCCTAGGAGAAATGGGCTACATTGTTTATCCTAAATCGTGGTTGTGGTACTAATTTCTGAAACATGCACTCTTTTGCCCAATTCTCGAAATCATTGAGCCAGATATTTTCATTGAGTGATACTAATTCATGAACAAATGCTCATTTACCATACATTTCAAGAAAATTAGTGCATGCTGTAAGATGCTTGTAGATAGATAAAAAATTTAAAATAATATGCAAGCACATGCTTGTTGGTGAATAGTGCAATGATGAATAGTGTTGGTGCTTTCAATGAATAATGTTGCTATGAATAATATTTTCAGTGAATTACACCGAGATGAACAATGCTTCCTAGATCTTTTGGCGGCACTAATACCATAGCGTAAAGAAATTTAGTATCACCTTCACTAATTTCCCACACACATTACTAGCCCTCCCTCAGTAATTGGATAATCAGGGGTTGTTTACCATCATGGACCATGAAGTCATCCCTTGCTCCTCTAAAATATGTGATTGGCCATTGAACTCCTCTTGGGACCACTTCGGTTTACATCAAGAAAAAAAATGTAAGAATCACCACGGAACTTGAGGTCCCCAAAAGGCCTATTTTCATACCTACATTACCCATTGTCATGGTCCAACGGGTTTTGCAATGGGAGAGGCAAAAGAGGTTCTCCCACCGCAAATCTCAAGGGACCATGATAGAGAAATGCCATTTTATTATTATTATTATTATTATTTTCTTTTTTTGCCAAATGTTTTTCATAGTTACGAGAAAAGCAGGGGGGAAAAGAAAGGGAGAAGGTCAAACATGAAGATAAATTCCCAAAACCACCCTTCTAAAAGCACATTCACTTTTTGGTGCACGGTCACTCCTCTCGATCCGCGTTCGGTTTACACCTAGTCACAGGTCCAAAGGTTTTTCAAATGCATTTCTTTGAAATTGGACCATGGAAGTGTTACCGTGAAGTGTGAGACCATGGGATAACGACCTCTAACACGGGACAACTTCATGCTCCACAATGTAAACAACCCCTAAGTGAAGTCGAAAAAAAAGAAGTAGAAAGAAACGTAACCACTTAAGAAAGACACATCATCATCATCATCGTCATCGTCATCATCGTCAATCCCTCCCTCAGAATAAGCTTGGGAGGGGATTTGGAGCCTCACTCGGGCCCATCCATGCATCCATCGGGCTCAAAAGACTTGCACCCATCTCGTCGTCGTCGATGCTGCATCTCCTTCTTGATTGGGGTGATGGGGCGGCGTGTGCTGGAGAGTCACGGCTCACAGCCAGCCAGCCAGCCAGCAGGTGGATGCGGCATGCTCGGGGAATTAGTATAGTTGTGGGATTTATGGCCAAGATCTGACACCCGAGCATTGACTAAAACAGCGTTTAATTCATGGCATTCATTCCCGCAAGAGAGAGAGAGGCTGCCTGCAGGACGAGCGCCGGAGGGGAGGGGAGGAGAGGAGAGGAGAGATCAGGAGGGGCCCTGGCCGGGTGGGAGTAGCTGCTGCGATGTAGATTAGCGCCAGGCCAGGCATGCAAGTGGGGAAGGTTGATGAGGCATAAGTAAGCAAGCAAGTGTATGTCACCGCAGGCAGAGGCCGGAGTGAGCAGCTGAGTTAATGAATGAATCAGGTAGGGCCCTGGTTCTCGCAACCATGGGAGTGTCTGGTTTGACTTCACGGATGATGCGGCCTCCAGTGTGGGTGGTGGTGTGGGTGGCACTTCTTCCAACTCGTATACAGACAGTCTTGGCCGTTGGATCGGCTCACGAATCGTCGTCTCATCCGCTTAGCTAGCCTGCAAAGATTGTCATCTGCAAGTTTCAGCACCGATCGAGAGATGCGAAAGTTTGTTGTGGGTGGTCAAAGTGAAGATTCGCGTCTCCTCTTTAAATGATCACACCAACATGTAGAGATGGCTGGACGATGGTTATTGGAACCATGGGAGTTAGGTTTGACTTCGTGGATGATGTGGCCGCAATGTGGGTATGGTGATTCTTCGAACTCTGGTACGAGCAATCTTGGCCATTGGATCGGCTCGGGGGTCGTCTCATCCGGTTAGCCCTGCAAAGATTATCATCTCGAGTTTCATAAATGAAGGGCAAAAGTTATATATGATCGAAGTGAACATTCTCTTTCTCTTCAAAACATCCAGAGGTGGTTAGGAGCTTGGTAATATTGGAACCATGGAGAATGGTTTGACTTGATGGATGATGTAGTCCCAGTGTCGTCACTTTTTCCAACTCCTAGACAAACAATCTTGGCCGTCGGATTGGCTCAAGAGTCATCGTCTCATGCAGTGTCAACCTGCAAAGATTGCCATCTTAAGTTTCATAATCGAGATTGAAAAATTGTAAGATACCAAAGTGGATATTCCCTTTTTCTTTTCGAACAATCACACAAGCATGCAGAGATGGTTAGAACCAGGCTATCGTAGCCATGGGAGTTTTGTTTGACTTGACGGATGATGTGGCCCGGTGTGGTCACTTCTTCCAACTCCTATACAAACAATCTTAGTCGTCAGATCAAATCTGGAATTGTTGTCTCACCTGGTCAGCAAATGTGAACCGCAAAGATTGTCATCTCAAGTTTCAGAAATTGAGGTTCCACGAGATGCAATACTTTATAAAAGGTTTTAAAGACTCTCTTTCTCCTTAAACGATCACACACGTCCTCTCAATTATATGTTGATTTTGGATCTTAGAATGCTTTCTATATTTGGAGCACGTCATCCAAACTCATCCCAACATGTGTCCTTTTGGTGTTCATTCAACATCCATTCTGACCTAAGAGTGTCTGATTGAGAAGAGCGGCCACAGAAAGTTAGCCCACATGTCTTTAACCAACTTACATCGCATGAGGCTAATTAAAATATACTATTTGCTTCAACGTGGGAACATTTTGAATTGCCAAGAGGAAACTGTCGTATACAAGTCCCATTCAAGCATACCTCTCATCCATCCAGCATAAACTACATGAAACCCTGTAGATTTATGGCCAATCTTTTGAAAAGAGGCTTCCATTAGAGTAATTTTGGGGCTTTGAAGCTAATTCAAGTGTCAGATCGACACTATGAAGTAACTTCTGGGCTGCATACTATTTCAGGGCGTTTATGCTGGATGAATGAGTTTCAGAGGTACGATAAGTGTTCTCTTGGCGTTTGACTTATTTTTGTGGAGCAAGCGAGCATTAGCAAACCAATGCACAAAGGGCCAATCAAGCATGTGACACCATCATTTTCCCGCACATTCATTGTGTGCCCGGAATGAGCCTCCTTACTTGCCATTTATGGCAGGTGGCATAGCATAGGATCCTCTGCTGCTACGAGATAAAGGAGCTGCTGCAGGCAGTAAACATCCAGTGTACCCGAGGCAGACTCAGCAGCAGAAGAGAGAGAACACAGAAGAAAGAGAAAGAGAAAGAGAAAGAGAGAGAAAGCGAGTGACAAAGAGTGAGCACAAAATTGTCTCTATGTAAGTTGCCAACTCTCGCAGTCTGCACCGCTCTTGTCAGTCGCTCAGTCGGTCAGTTCGCTGCAGGCAAGGAAACTACGACCCACACTCTGTTGTTTTATGCCAGTCCAGACGGCTTTACACGGAGCGTGGTTCCACCAACAAAAGATAGGAGCTTTTCCTGGTGCTCACTGCAAGTCAGGATTGGACTGGTTTTTGATGGTGAGTGTATATATTTTTAGTTGATGCTCGGATGTGGGATTTGGTACTAAGATTCTACTCCAAATTTGGAGTTTGGGTTATGCTCAAGATGTGGGCTTGAGAGTGACTAGATCCTTGATGCAACATAGAAGCTGGAGTGCGACTTTCATTCCAAAGTTTGATGCACTTACTGCATACCTGGCATGCATACAACCAATTTTTGCAAGAGATTCATGGTAATGAAGCCAGTCGTGGAGTGAGTCTACACAGGGAGGGAAGGAGGAATGCATGCACATGAGGATGAATGGTTGGGGTCTGAATTTGAATAAAGAAGAGCCTTCATGGGCGGAATTACATGCTCCTTAGGTCCTCAAATCTTACAAAGTGGTGAAGGGCAAACACACGCCTCCGCTGATGACCTAACAGAAGGGAAGAATTTACTGCACTGAGCTACTAACGCCTTGCAGCACGGTGATGAATAAGGAACGACATCATTACAAGACACCACCATGGCAACTCACATCATCAAGGAGAGTAAGGCAGCAGCATGAATGTGTGCAAATGGAAAGGAGCTACATGAGAGATTTTAGAGAGAAAGAGAGAGAGAGGGAGAGAGAGAGAGAGGTATTGCAATGACAAGCTTGTACTGATTACAGGGCCCAAAATTCACAAAGCTGTCAGAGGCAAAGGGAATGGTGATGGTAGGAATGTTGAAATGCTGTAACAAATGAAAGAAGGGAGGGTCGGAAGTAAGTCAATACCCGAACCACTACCCTTGCCGAGTGGTGAGGCGCATGCACTACAAGAGTGCACTCACCCGCCACACCACGCCGCAAGGGCCATCAGTGGTGGTTCGCTCTTGACTCAACTCCTACCCCTAGGCCGTGTCTGTATAATCCGTAAATGTGCCAAGACTAAAATGGCGTGATGATGATGATGATGATGATGGTGGTGATGAGGCTGTTGTTGATGCTTCTGTTTATTTTTATGGCTGAAAACCTCGAAAGAAACCAACCGCCGCTGATCCAATCCTCCTTTTCCCTCCTGAGGAGCGCTCAAGACCACGCTCAATGTGAGATAACACACAATCTTGAAGGCTCCTCAACTCCCACCCCTAGCGCTGCTGCCGCGTCGTCCCCTCGTTGTTGATGCTTCGTCCACCATTGCAAGTGAGTGAGTAGATCGAAGGTGTAGGTCGATCGGGGCTCACTATGAGTGGTAGACAAGCAAATAAGCCAACGAAACCCTAATTACCTGCAAGGGAAAAGTCCCGCCCTTCAAACCCTAGCCCTGATGATGCTCCCAGTGCGTGCATGCGTCGATGATCGCTATGCATCCTCGCACAGCAAGGCAGATTTGATGCGCTGCACGGTGCAGGAGATGAGGTTGTTGACGGTGGCCACAGACTCCAGAGAAAGCCGGGCCGAGGGGATGCTGCTCACGAGAATCTGGAAGGCTACCGTGAGCAGCGACCCGCCGGAGGATTGTGGGCCTTCTGCAAGCTGACCACCGCTCTCGTGCGGGTTCACTCCCATTTGTCTCCGATTCTCCGGCCCATCGGGGAGGATGGCGAAGCCTGAGGGGAGGAGCGCCACGTAAGCAGGGTCGCCCCCTTGCAGCACAAGGTTCATGGCCGGGATGTCGACGGGGGCGTATATCACAAGGGATCCAGACACGTCCGTGCAGCTCTCCTGCAGGATGAGCATGTTGCTCTGGTTGGAGTTCAAAGCATTCACCCGCAGGAGGGAGACGCTGTTGCCCGGGTCCTGCCCTTTGGCAATGTGCGCCATTTCGACAACATGCCCGCCATTGGAGAGAATGTCCCACTCGCTGCGCAGACTCTCGTCGCGCAGGAACTCGAATACCCGCTGCGGGGAGACACGCAGCCACATGGATGTGGCAGCGCTAAGCACAATACCATGAGGCTCACCTGGGTTGTCCACACTTTTCCTGGTCATTACTCGCACATCATCCTCCCCGCTTCCAGAGAGTGTCGTCCAGGTATGCACTGTGGAAGCACTCACACCTGCGCAGAAATTGTTCGTCATCCTCTGCGCAAGCTTCAGCATACTGCGCCTTCCATTCGCGCTCGGCACTCCCCCAAGTTCGCGCGCGGCAATGTTGCTTGCGAGCAAGCTCGCAAGGCGCTCACACTGGCGCTGCAAAGTGGCGAGCCACCGCTGGGCACCGAACGCCATCCCACTGTTGATCAAATCACGGTACATATGATGCACAGCACGGTCATCATACTCCATATGCTCCACACACGTCACCTTGGAGTACCCGTTCGGGGTGTCCTGAATGAGCACTCCCGAGGGGCGGCGACGGCACTTCATCAGAGACGGGGGCGGGTTATCTCGAAGAGAATCAACAGAAACGTCCACCACTGCCCACACACCTTCCGCATGCTGCTTACAATAACGCAAAAAGTAGATCTCTCGCGTTGGCACGAGCGGCGACAGCACCTGCAGCTCGGCGTACATTAGCTGCAATGCGCCATGGCGGTTTCCAGTCACCCCTGTCGACAACACATCCACCGTCATCGCCCGCGACACCAAACATGGGAACATGTCCATCCACTGCGCAGCATCCATCAAAGTCTCCACCAATGTCACTCCGTTCATCATCACGAGTGCCGTTTCACGTGTGGCCTCGGTTTTCAATCCATGAGGCCGAATTCCAATGCCACGAGAGGATGTTCTCAAATACTCTTCGTAGTTCAGCTGCTCTCTGCCCCCATCCTGAGGAGTCACCCAGAGTGGCTCCTCAGCCTGCGCCATCCTCACAAGCTCATCCATTGCCATAACTGCGAGCTCCACCACCATCGGCTTCTCAGCCTCGGTTAACCCTCCCGGTCGAGTGGCCACATCAACAACTGTCGGCCCCTGAACAATGTCCATAGCTCCAGGAGCGGGATGCATGCCCCCTCCTCCCCCAAAGCTGCTCCCTCCCCCAACCTGCAAGTCGAGCGAAGAGCTCGGCAACGGCAGCGGGTTGAGGCGTGCAATCGGCCGCCCGAGGTACTTGGCCGCAAGGGCTGATACACGATCCAACTCCTCCTTCAGCCGCCCATTCTCAATGCGAAGCTGCTGCTCATCAAACGACATTTCGCCCATGGTCGCCGGCCCGCCACAATGCGGGCACGTCGGGTTCTTAATCGCCTCGCGCATGATCACATTCTCAGACCGCAGCTTTTCGTTCTCCGCTCGCAGCAGGGAGTTTTCCGCGCGCTCCGTCTGCGCCTTCATCTGTGTGCGACGGTTCTGGAACCAAAACTTCACCTGTCGTGGCTCCAGCCCGAGCTCCTTGCTCAGCTGCTGTCGCTGCTTGTCATCCGGGTGCGGGCACTCCTTGAACAGCATCTCCATCTCCTGAATCTGTCGCGGTGTGTGCCTGTGGTACCGTTTCTTCCGTGGTGGGTGGTCAGGGTCCTGGTCGTCCCCCGACCCCCCTTCCATGTTATCACTGCCGCTGCGGGACTCATACTCCTCCTCCTTGTGTTTCTGCTGCTGCTGCTGCTGCTGCTGGTGCATCGCCACCTGCTGTGCCTTTAGAATGATGTAGATTAACGAACAACATCCTTAGTTTTCTTGACAACCTCCGACTACCCAACTGACTGGTAGAGGTGACTCGTTCAAGTTGCATTGTCCACAATATTATTCACAGCAACAACAAACGACCCCCACAACAACCAGGTGAGATGGAAACAGGCAGCTTTGAATGTGAAATAATGGAAACATCCTTACTTTTTTCAACCCCGCACTCCTGACTGACTGAGAGGTGACTCAAGTTGCATTGTCCACAATCATCACAGCAACGACAAAGACCCCAACAACCCGTTGCGTTTAAAACAGGGAAACACCATCCTCGGCGTATTCTAGTTAACCTCGAACTACAAACATTTTACGAGTTGCATTGTCCACAATATTCACAGCAACAAAGACCCAACAATCATGTGCGTTCAAGACAAGGCACGAACGACAACGAGAACGAGAAGACACAGGAGCACGGCGTCCACCTGCTACGCCTTTGAATACAAATGGAAACATCCTTACTTTTCTACTTAACCCGGAACTTACAGTACTGATGAAGAGGAAACGAGTTGCATTGTCGACAATCATCACAGCAACACAAGACAACCCCCCACCCCCAGCCAGGGAGCTTTGAATGTAATATGGAGACATCCTTAGTGTTCTAGTTAACACCGAACTGAACTAAACTAAACTAAACTAAACTAAGCCAAGCTAGTGTCCGGTGAGTTGCATTGTCCACACTGACAGAGACCAAACAACCAGGTGTGTTTTAAAACAAGGCACAAGTGGCCACCTGCTACGCCTCTGATGAAAACATCCTTGCCTTCTAGTTAAGCCCGAACTACACTAACTACTGACTGACAGGTGATGAGTTGCATTGTCCGCAATCATCATCACAGCAACGACGACCCAAAACAGTGCAAAGACAAATGAGAGGAGGGATAGCGAGAGAGAGACAAGGCACACCTGCTGTTCACTTTCTGCCGTCTGACTGGCCTCGCGCTGCCGTTGAGGCTCCAGCCCCACAGGTGGTCCCAGGCTTAACGAAGGCGAGTAGTGTTTGGGTGCCCGGGGCTGCGCCAAGGGGGGCACCGGCCGAGGAGGTGCCATCACACCCGCGGGCAAGCCTCCCAAGTCCGCAAAGCCCCGCCCCAGATTGCCGTTCGGAGTTACTTGCACGGTCACGCCCCCTAGCCTCATCCGGCTGCTCCCCTCCCCCCTCCCCTCCCTCAGCCTCCCACCCTCCCCACCCCCCCCCTCCCCCCCTCACGTCCGTTCTTCCTTACTTACTTTCATTTCTCTCCCCACTTTGCTGCCCACCAGCTGATCAGCTGCTGCTGCTGCTCCTGCTTCTGCTTCCACTTCCAAGATGATGGTGATGATGAATAATACCCTACCTTTTACCCTATCTCCACGCCTTTGATCAATCTCCAGCTGCTCCCTCACAATGCTCAACTCCTGCAGTATGTAGGCCTGCCGCTTCTTGTTGGCCTCACACTTCTCCTTCTTCTTTCTCCAGCTTCGCTAACTAGTTCCGACCTTGCAAACAGCCTTGGACGCCCACCAAGAACTGCGAGCTTTCTCCCTTCGCTTTCTACGACTGCTCACTCACTCAACCATGTCAACAGCTAGCCTAGTCCGGAAGGACAGGCAATGACAGACACGTCACTCTCCCTCTCTCTCCCTATCAAAGGTGGAAGTTTTGGGTACTTGGGTGTTTCTCCACAGACAAGACGACTTCAGGTGAACAACAACAACAACAACAACGGAACGACCCCACCAAGATGGGGACTGCTGCCTACTACGGAGAAGTGAAGTGAGGTAAAGGTGGGGTGAGGATGGAGAATAAGTTAAAGAGGGGGGGGGGGAGAGGTGAAACAAACAAACAAACAAACTACAAAAAGAAAGAAAAGAAAAAGCGAAGCCGAGAGCAAGGGACTAGAGAGAAGGGGGAGGCAATGTCAAGTGCTCTTGGTTGTTTTGTAGAAGAGCACTATGGAGCGCTGCCTCACACCCTCTCTCCCACCGTCCAGAGAAAAGGAGGGAGAGAGAAGCAGCAACGACGGGTGCGATGCTGAACCTCCTCTCTCTCTCTTTCTCTCCCTCTCGGTACAAAAGGGTTAAACTACTTGGCCACCTCGCTGAGTAGCTACACTCTACACACCCCCCTCACCCCCTTTACCTTCCCTTCTTCTCACCGACACCCGGTCGCCCCAAACCCCTCCCTTCTCATGAGCTGGACTTAAAGCATCATCGCTTCTGCAACCAAAACACCACCCCCTCCACGGATGATCGGCACTATTAACTTAGTACTCTCTAAACCACACCCACAAAACCCAAAAAACGCTAAGCTAGCGCCCCAACCAGTAGCGTCATCAGCACTGCAGCAGTCCACCCACTCACTCACTCACTCAGCAGCAATGAGCACACTCAGCTTGCTTGCTTGCTCGCTTTCAAGCTGCGAATGATAACCCAAGCTCCTGCAACCTCCTTCAAACTACTACTACTGCTGCTGCTGCTGCAGACCTTCCTTCTCCAAGGTCAGCCCCACCTCTTCCTTCCAGCTCCCAGCGACTCACAATGGCTGCTAGTTACACAGTAGCAACAGCAACAATGACCACCACGTCCCCTCCACTAGGGTATGCTCTTCCTTCTCCACACCACTTCTTCTCTTCCTCCTCCTCCTCCTCCTCCTCGTCTTCTTCTTCTTCCACCTGCACCAGCACCAGCTGGGCACTAGCTCCTAGCTCGACCCACCAGTGGGACCAGATATAAGGGGTAAAGTTACAGTGAGACCCCGGCACCCGCGGATGGATGATGCGAGGGGGTTATCTAGCCAACTCTCTCTCTCTCTCCCTCTCTCTCTCTATCTGTCTGTCTGTCTAACTATCTACCTGGAGCAGCTAACTAGCCCCGCCCCTGCAGGAAGCCAAGTTGTAGTAACTGGTGAAGCGAGCATGAGGCAGCCCTGCCTGCAAAAGTAGGAGGGTGAAGTGAAGTAAGAACCCAACGCAGCCGCAGCAGCAGCAGCAACAACGGAGGGAAGAGCTGCAAACGCCGCTGGATCGATGGATGGGGCTACAAGAGAGGAGCGGGGAGGGGAGGGGAGAGGACTAGAGAGAGAACTAGAGAGAGGTAGAGCGAGCGGGAGTGGGGGGTGGGGGGGGGTCTGGCTCCAGCACTGAAGGGGGCGCCGGGGGAGCGGCATGAATGCGGGGAAAGCAGCCGCTGCCAAGGCCAACGCTGGCCACCGGATGGACCGCTCATCTACGGCCCTCCTGCCCTCTAGTACCCTCCCCTCCCCCCCCCACTAACTACCCCTTAGCTCTCACTAAACTTATTGGGCAACATTAATGCCCCACACACACACACACACACACCCCATCCACCTCCAGCGAGTCGCAACTACGGTCGCATCAACTACCTACTCTTCGAGAGTGCAAAGAGGAGTCTGTGGTGTTCGTTCGCCACGTGGACGTCTCGCATTGGTCGAGACCCGCTTTGAACCAATGTGGTTCGGCATCAACTACCACCTCTTCGAGCGTGGTCGCCTCGAGGGTGCAAAGAGGATTTCTGTGGTGTTCGTTCGCCACGTGGACGTCTTGCATTGGTCGAGACCCGCTTCAAACCAACGTGGTTCAACACCAACTACCAACTCTTCGTGCTCGCCTCGAGGGTGTAAAGAGGATTCTGTGGTGTTCATTTGCCACGTGGACGTCTCGCATTGGTCGAGACCCGCTTCGAACCAATGTGGTTCGGCATCAACTACCTACTCTTCAAGGGTGCAAAGAGGTGTCTGTGGTGTTCGTTCACCACGTGGACATCTTGCATTGGTCAAGACCCGCTTCAAACCAACGTGGTTCAACATCAACTACCAACTCTTCGTGCTCGCCTCGAGGGTGCAAAGAGGATTTTGTGGTGTTCATTCGCCACGTGGACATCTCGCATTGGTCGAGACCCGCTTCAAACCAATGTGGTTCGGCATCAACTACCTACTCTTCGAGGGTGCTCGCCTCGAGGGTGCAAAGAGGAGTCTGTGGTGTTCGTTCGCCACATGGACGTCTTGCATTGGTCGAGACCCGCTTCGAACCGATGTGGAACCGCTGGTGGGCTACCCTTAGCTTCTCGTTGCCGCCGACTGCCCCCCAGGGGCCCCCGTCCCAACTCTCGATCGACAATTGCCGTAGTTGGGCATACAATATCTTCTTGCTTGCGTTGGTGTTAACTGCTAACTCCTCAATATTTGCCACATGGTAGTCTTGCATTGGTTGGTTGCATACCGGTCCAACATTGGTTAGAACCCCATATGGATGTTTGTAGTTATGCATTGAAAAAAAAGATGAAACATGAAAGCACTTGATGGTGTAGTAGGAATGAGATTTAAGCTTTGCCGCATTGTTGTGGACACTCCCAGCTCCACATGAGATTTCGACCGTTGGAACGTATGGATTGAGAATTCTTTCCTCTAAATCTTGGAGTTGAGATGCAAATTTATAAGAGGTCAATGTGGAAAGCAACCAATGCCAGGTTCCCGGCATTTACTACTTCCCTCCACTAACAAACCCTTTGATTTCACTAATGCAACGAACTATTTGTGGTGTCTACCCAAAAAAAATTCAAAATAAAATTCAAAATAATAATAGTAAATCATTCATTAGGAAGGTGAAACTACATCAAATTGTTTCATAGCATGAAAATGATTATTTTGATCTAAATTGACTCCTTAAATGACATTACAAATCCTGAATTAGTCACCCAAGGTCTAGTCGGCCCTCAACACGTAGAGGACTTGTTTTCATTAGAGTCAAGCCTTCATCAACAATGGATGTACACAGACGCCACAAACCCCATGCCGGTTAGGGTGTGTGGCCAACTTTTTGTGTGCACTTCCATCTCCATGAACGAATCTTACTGCTCAATCGTCCCAACGTCTATTTCACTTGGTTAACAATTATGAATCACAAACGTTCCCAGGGGGTGCACTTCATTGTCAAGTTGAACACCACGTGCGATAAAACAAAATCTACTTTTTACATAAAGCATCACCAAAATGGTTCAAAAGTTTATGATTTTTTTTCATGAGTAGATATATATAGTATCTATTACATAGTAAAAATTGGTAACCAAATTTGATGATTTGTTTTTTATAAAACATACCGTTTCTAACTAGAATGACGCAACATTGAACTAAACAAATTACTACAAAAATGAAGATGACTAAAAATTTCAAAAATATATATAAAAGATATTATCAATGGTTATGTGTATGTAGAAAAAATATCATAATTTTAAAAATTATCTATGGCATGTAATATAGGGTAGCAAACTTTTATCACATGTGGCTATGAAATGTAAGGGGGTGTGATCGCCCTGTGCAAAGGTTGTGGTTTCGAGTTTCAAGATCAAAGTCACAATGCAGTTGTAAGAGTTCTAAGATAAGGATTCCATTCTCTTTGAGCATTCACATAGACCTTCCACAATTGCCTTTATTGTTGAACGTAGAACAATGACTATAATTTGAACACCTAGGTAGTTCAATCTCCTTGTATCATGTGTCATCTTCATGTCAAATATGAACTACAAGGAACCATGTCAAATATAGGTGATTGAATAAGGCTCACATACTAAGTTCTTTATCGGAGTGACAAAAAAATTAGTCTTTTGGATGAAAGCAATTCGAAAGGCTAAATTAAAAATATTCAAGGATTCCAACACAAGGTCAACAATGATCATGCCTTTTCAACAAAAACATAGAGAACATTGCACTAGTGCATCTAGTAAGTTGCTCTCTATGAGATATGTATGTTATTCCAACATTTCATCTTTGTTGCTCCGATGAAGATTTTGCATGTAGGCTTCATGATTGTTAACAAACAACTCGGGTCATTGCAAATGTGGGGCTTTTGTGACCAAATAGAGTATTTGGGGTTTTAAAGTTTATCCATCACACATCGCCATCACAAAGGGGGTTGAGTTGACGTAATCAAATCTAGTCTAACTTGTTATGGTTCCTTCTTGAACTTGGTTTGGCCTCTTATCATATGCTTTAAAAAAACATTCTTGAAATATAATTCTAAGGAAAAATCGATGAGCAAATCTTGTATAAACCCAATGTCATAGGAATGAAATCAAAGTGATAAGTGTCAAATTGTGACACTTCTTGAAACAAAAGACATGCAAAAGTTTGAAGTGCTCATGCATGTATGCACAAGGTGGTTAGTGTTGATCATTGTTGATCGTGTGTCGTGAGTATATATGTAACTTTTTGGCTATCCCAAATCAAAGGGTTTTGATACTGCTTCTTGGAGTCCTATTTGTAGTGTTTATTTTTCAGGAGAATATGGAACCACTTTGAACCCATAAGTAGGTAATATAAATCTTACATGTTTCTCTCCTTACATGATTGAATGTGGTATGTTGTGGTCCAGTTACAATGGCCAAATCATCAAAAATTGGCATGAATTTTTTAAATCCAATTTTTTTCATTTTTTTTTGATTGATAAAGCTAGTAAAAACAAATCTTAATCGTTTTCCTAATAATATACTTGCAAGATTATGGATGCATGCATATGGAGCTGAAAGATTATGTGGGATTGTACCCAATATCCACCACCTTAAAGATGTAATTGGTTTCATCACTCCCTAAATGAATGCCACTCGGGTTCCTTTGTAGATTTAAAACCAATATCACTTGTCCACGTGTGATTTATACCCTAAACTCCGTAATATCAACTTCCATAATGTCACTCATTCTCTAATACCCCGAAACCCTAGGGAACGGATGTTCGCAGTCTCACTCCTTATTGTCACAGTTCTCTCCCTTGTATCACAATTTATTTTGTCATCAATGCAAACCACCAAAGAGAGTCAACCCTCACCCTCACATTGCGCCATGTGCCAATATGCGGAGTGTCACCTTCTTATTCTTTATATTCTTCTTCGTCTTATGCCACTTGTTGAATGTTGGTGCATGCATATGCCACATCACTTGGGAAGGTCAAGTGGAGTGGACCACATCACACCATTAAAATGTTGCACTTTGTGTTATTCCATGGTGTCACATGCTACAATGATTCTATAGTGTCACACATCCATGTTAACACTACAAAACTCCGTAATATCACATGCACTTTGGTTGCCCACATGTGTGATACTACAAAGTTTAGAGCGTATTTCTATTTCTATTTTTGGTTTGGTATGGTTTGAGGAGTGGGGAGGAGGGAAGAGTGACAAGTTTGCGTTTGTTGCTTGTGTGGCATTGCTAATTGATTTAGAATACGCTCTTACCCCCCCCCCCCCCGGAATGCACCCATGCTATGCCTTCCTTCAATGTATGCTACCATCCAATCTCCAAATGACTATGTTAAATGCCTTGTGGTGCTTTATAGCACTTTCATATTGAACTTTAAATATGCAAAATTGTTGCCACATGCCATTCGGACATTGGTTGAGGCCCACTCACATTCCGCAAGGAGCCAAGGAACACCCCAACATATTGTAGCACTCACTACGATAAAGTAATTGTTGGAGACATACAGCACATTCAATGTGTGTCTGCGATACTCTTTTTGTAGTCGTGTCTCTTGATAAGGTGGATGGCTCTTAAATGGTCTTAAATGGTTACTTTTCCGGCTAGCCCGCTCCAAATCAAGGTCGAAGCCAATTTCCTCATAATTGCTTGGAACTCATATAAATATCATATTCATTAACAAAGCGAGGATTCCCGTGTTCAAGTTCATGGTCATGTAGGTCCCAACAATTGTGTTGACTATTGAGCCTAGTATAGTCAAATATTCAGTACAAAGTCCAATCGCTTTTATACATATGTCTTTGTGGTATTCGTTTTTGGAACCACACCTCACCACGTATGACTCAAACACATGTGTTTGATTAGGATAAGTAACCAAATTAGGCATGTCTACCTTAATTGGTCTGCAAGTGTATGTGTGTCCACTCTCACACACATGTCACTTTTTAAACCCCATTTGAGTCCTCAATGACTCAAGCTTCTTAGTCTTTCAACACTACACTGATTATCCCAACTAGTGTGTGTTACTATGCAAAGTTACGCGGTGCAATAACATCTTACTCAGAAGTTCAATTTTTCACTAACGAAAGTTGTTCGGACATTTTAGAACATAAATGACTTTGCTCGGTAAAACATTACATCCTCGTTAAATGGTTATAACAACTGCATAACTCCAACTAGTAGCACACACTAATTGGGATAATCGGTGTAATACCGTCCCACTAACTATCGTAGCTTCTCACCGCATTAATTGTTGGGAACGCATATTACATTCAATGCACATCTCAATACTCCTTTTTACATGTAATTGCTGAACTTCATTCATTAGTCTCTAGAAAATCAAGCCGCTCCCACTTTTTGCATTGTCAATGATACGTCCTCCTCGACCAGCCTCCCACGTAGCATAGACTACAACATGTTAAAGAAATTCCCCTCCCCTCCTCTAGTGTCACCTCCACTAACTATCGTAATATAGGTAGCTTTCATGACACCATTAATTGTGAATCAACCCACACGCATTGAATGTGTTGTCTCAATACACTTTTGTAAATTGCTTTCTTCATTGAACATCACTCCGCTCCCGCTTTCCATCTCGCTTTTTTTAACATGTTGATGAGGATAAAACGAGTCATTGGTGGAGTCCCACGGTCCGTCATCGGCCCTTCTTTCACCGTAATAACTTTAGTTACATGGTCCGAGGACAAGATAAGGGCACGGGTGGCCGGGGGGGGGGGGTTCTAAACGGTTTGGTTTTCGAACACTTGTCGAAGGGGTATTATACCGATTATCCCAATTAGTGTGTGTTATTATTTGGAGTTATGCACTGCTAGAATTAACGAGGATGTAATATTTTACCAAGCAAAGCCATTTATGTTTTATAAGGTCTGAACAACCTACTAAACTTTTGTTGGTGAAAATTTGAACTCTTGAGTGAGACGTTATTGCACGTGCAACTCCAGATGGTAACACGCGCTAATTAGGATAATTTAGTGTAGTAAAACCAACCCCCTATAGCTTGGTTGTTTATTCATCCCGATTTGAGCTCACTATATTGATTCAAAGTCTTCGACCTTGACTTAGAGGTTTGATTAATTTCAGATAGAGTTTTATGTGTTCTACAATGACAATCGACGTTTTCATCTTCCCCTCCCCCTCGACAAATGTTGTGAATATTCACATTTCCTAACACCTACCTAGGGGGTAATAGTAAAATAACAAGAAATGTAGGTTGATTGTTGGCCCATCTCAACTTAAGTTTACTAGACTGACTTGGGATCATTGATCCCAATTTAGAGACTAATCGAACTAAAAATCAACAACTCCAGGCTCTGCAACGATAATCAATGTTTTCACCCTTAGCCTCGACCAATATTGTGAACATTCATTGCAAAAAGGGGGGGGGTGAGAGAGAGAGACTTTTGTTAATGACACCCACCAGATGTGGTATGTTAAAACCCTATCCCTTTCAAATGTGTTATTGATTCATTCCCATCGGTCCCACTTAGTTTGACTCTCTTTTTAAGGTCAATTTGGGTCTAAATAGAAAACCCCTTTGTATAATGTTTCATGGCATTTCTTCCCACCCACCCTTTATTACGTGGTGCCACGAAACTTTACCCCAACGAGCAAGATGAGGGTAATAAAATGAGATCATCATTCAGATTCCTTGAACCCTATAGTTATGAGGCATTACTAAGCCCGGATTTTAGGCAGAGAATAGGCAAAACTCGATGAGATAAAAACGACGCGTGAGGAGCGGCACTAGCTAGCTAGGGAGATTCTCTTCCTCTTCTCTTCTCTATCTTCTCCTTTCTCCTTTCTCCACTAATAACTTACATACTCTCCCCGGCCCCCTCCTTCGCATTGATATAATTGAACATGAAGGCGGGTGTACATATGTAGAGTATGAAATATTTGGTTTATTGAAGGAGCACATTGAATGAGCAGCACCCCAAATAGAGCTCACTCACCATCAATGTGGACAACATCAATTTCTCACAAGACTCTTTTGTAGCGATGCAGTTCAATCTCACACACTATGATTCACAGTCATTGATGTAAACGGGTGTACTAAATGGGCACTTATACCCCGCTGTGTGTGTGTAACTGGTCGGGATCCATCCCCCACGTATTCATGTATAAAAGGCCACATTTCAATCCCCCCCTCCCCAATTATTATTATTATTATGGTTTCACAACGATCTCCCTACCAATTCGGCACTTGTATCCAAAAAGGAACCCAAACTAACACCCATTTACTAACTCCCCCCTACGGCCCTAGTGTGGCAGACAAACTTACTCCCCAAAATTCTCAATCACGGAAACATAAATGACCGAGGTGGTATATAGCACCACCACCTTAATAGGGCCACTTCACACACGAGCCAAGAGCCGTGACCATGAGATTGTGAGAGCCCAAAAGAAAGTGTCCAAAGGCCGTCCCCAAGGCACCTCCAACATCATGTAGTGTGGTCGTGGGCCCTCAAGCTTCGAGAGTGCTTGGAGCGTAAATGTCACGGGCTCACAGTCTCGTGTTTGAAGTGGCCCTTAAGGGTATGTTTCCATGAAAGTCATTAGGCCATGGTTCTTGGCGATCCTTGAAATCTTGTCGGTTGAGAGTGTCATGGCCCTGCTTAAGGTTTACATGAGACTACGGTCCACTACACTTTCAGTGGATGGAAAATTTACATGGCATGCATGGATATTGTTGGTTGGGATTGTAAAGGCAAATTTTGGGACAACTCTTGAAGGTAGGCATGGCGGAATGTGTGACAAAAAATTTGGGTTTACACCAAGGGCTTGTGACCTCAAAAGATAGATTTGGGCGAACCAACCCATACACTCGTTCCTTGTTGGATGCCTAAACCCTCGCCTCCAAGGAACCAAATTAAAGGTTGGTTAGCCCCAGCCTAAAAAGACATGGTCATGGCCCCATTAAAAGTGGGGTACCTTGGTCATTTGAAAGCCATGGCCTTGCGCCTTTAGTGTAAACATGCCTTTAAACCAAGAAGTTAAGGTATTTGGCATACATATGGTAGTCGTATGAACCGAAAAAATCTATACCCATGTAGGGGAGAAAAAGAATGTTGGGTGTACTGCAAGTTCCCCCCTCCCCCCCCCCCCCAAATACTAAAATAAATACAACTTTTCGAAGTGAACTCGTGTTGTTACCCAAAATTGTTAAGGGAGGCATGATGTTCACATGTGAACATTTTCGTTATCAACACATACCTATTATGCTAGATTACAGGGTGTTGGTTTTGGGTGGGGTGTTGGTTTTAGCACCTTGGCCTTATTTGCAATGGTCGCAACTCATGTGACCTCTCTCGACTACTAATTTAGGGCCGCTTTACACATAGACTAAAAGCCATGACTACAAAAGTCATCCAAAGGCCGTATTGTGGGCAATAGAAATCCAAGTTGGCCAATTGTTGGGCCCTCAAGCTTAGTGGAAAGTGAAGGTTGACCATGTTCAGAGACCACAAGAAGAATTTGAATTTGGGTCCCCACCATGGTAATATAAGTTTTATTATGAGCCAATGGCATTTTAATCGATTGCCACGATCCTCGGTTTTTGTGTTAGACCCACCTCTTCTTGATGGGTCTAAATGCAATATCCAATAGACCATGAGACAATATCCACTTATTGTCATCCCTACGTTTCATTCGTTCAAATTTCTTATGTCCCTCAGACCTTTAAGGTCTAGCGTAAAGTGAACTTGGAGCGTCTCCTGCTTCTCGACCAATCACATTATTTGCATATCATGAGTCAAGGCCCCCCAAGCTCTAGTGTCAAGTGGCCCTTAGTGGAGGCTCCGGCTTAGTTGCGTTGCTTACAAAAGGTAGATTTGTCTAATTTGGTGTCCAATTTGAAGCGTACACACGTACTGGAGTGGTGTATAGATGGGTGTCAATGCGAGAATGGACACCAAATCAATACATGTCATATAGAGATTGGACTACATGCTCACAAATTGTTAATCGCTATAGACACACACCCAAAATTCAACATAATTGTTGTTGTGGGGGGGGGGGGGGTGTATGATCATTTAATGACTCGTAGAAATCTTCACTTTGACAATGAACATGATACTAGTGCAAGCTCCAAAAATTATGAGAAAAGTCACTACACGAACAATTTGGATTTGCTAACCATCTCACACCAATTGTGTTTTCATATCCTATGAGATGTGGTGCAAAGATAACAATGTCCGTTTATGACTCCATTCAAGAAATATGTTGGCCCTCGAGACCTTCAAATGCGGTTGAAGGAATTGAGATTCACTTTGAAGTGTGTCATCGGTCCATTTCACACAGTTCCAACTCCATACACACACTCTTAGTTGTTGGTTAGAATTTGCAAATCATCTCATCTGGTAAACGAATGTGAATCATGAAGTTTGTCTAATCAAGTGTCAAAATTGGAGTTGAGATGCAAAAGTTACAAGACGTCAACGTGAATATTATTCTTTAAGTAATCACTTGTGTTGCATTTTTTTATTCTAGAGGTTGAAGGTGGAATTACAATATACATTTTAAAATATTCCAAAACATTTTAAATGTTTTTTGAATTAAAAGTCATCAAAGACATCAATCCTTGAGGTCCTTTATGGCAAATCGTTGTTGAAAACATTCCCCTCTTCCCGGACCAATTCTTCGAGCTCTTCTCCACCCAAGTATTGCTCCAAGAACGCTCTTGGACGGTCCCCAATGTGAAATTCATCTTGTTCAACATCGATCCATGTGGCATGGCTAAGGGCTCAGCCACTGCCGTCGAGTTTGAATGTACTGATGTTGTATGGTAATATGGAACAATTTATGAAGTTGCACATATCTATATTCGGCCTATTGTCATGAATTAACTGTAGTAATGAGTTTCTAATACAAAAACATTTAAAAAAAACTCAACATTTTCCGAGTATCTTAAAATGCACATTTTAAAATAAAGAATTAAAAGAGATGCACCACTAGTAATCGCATAGGCCATCTCAATTTGTGTGAAGTAGTGAATCTATGATAATAAGAAGCTCACCTTGTTGGCCACTAACTTAGGGATAGAGAGTAGCTGCTTCAGCAGCACCAGGCGTCGAAGGCGGCGGAATAGGAATCCAAAGCCCCCCCCCTCCTGACCCAGTAGGTCGTACGGTCTATCTACCTACCCGATTACGTACCTACCCGATTATTTTTACTTTACAAGCCAACTCTACCTACCTACTGCTTGCTTGCGTATCTACCCACCCGCGGAGCGAGCGACCTACCTACCTACCTACCGGCTTTTGGTTTTCCCTCCCTCTCCTCACTAATTGATGGCGCCTTATTAATAGCCCCCAACTTATATAGTTATAAACATATATATTTTCTCTCCCTAATGAAGGGTCCGCTCTTCTAGATATTTGGTCCCGAGTTATTCACCTCACAATCAAGGAGGTGGCGCAAGCAAGCGCAAAGGGGGGGGGGGGGGGGGGCACCTTCGGGCTCATTTGCCGAGGACCTAAAAGTAAAGTTCTTCTCTTTCGAAATTACACCTTCAACGTGTGGTGATTGATCATTCGTATAAGTAAAGTAAGTTGTATACGGTTTGATGGGGGATCGATCACGCTCGGGCGGTCCGATAAGGGGTAATGCGGGTGTTATTCGATCGGTTGCTTATCGTAATCGTAACTAAAACTTCTTTTTGGGGGGGGGGGGTTGATGTTTGTTGATGTTTCGAAGTAGAGTTGCTAGTGTAACACGAGTTTGGTTATGTGAATCCGATCAGCAGGAGTTGGAGAGCATGGAAATTGAATTGAATTACGTCCAGAGGCCTTAGGGTGCCACACACTTTTACTTCGAGGTGGGTTTACGTGTCTGATACACTTCGAGTCCAAAAACGCCCCCTAGTGGACCTTACTTTTGGACTTGAGATAGGATCCGAGTTTGAAAATTGGTTTCTCAAACTAGGAGGAGTATTTTTCTTATTTGTCGTGGAGAGTGATGCCACATTAGAGCCACGTCCAAACATTCATATCTTGGACGTTAACTTTAGTGTGAACTCCTTGGGTCCAACATTTTGCCCCCAATTGTTAGAATTGTTCGGTTTTGGAGTTTCTTTGGTCTTTAGAGTTGGACCCAATTATAAACCCACCCTCGTTGTCAAACTGTGTGATTGGGTGTTGGAGCATCTCCACCATTGCCACCACATCTCCCTCCAATACTACTAAAAAAAAAGGCACAATGATCACCCACCACATCCCACCACATCTCTCCCACACTTTTCAACATAAATTCAGCGGGGCCAAAACACATCGGCCCTCTATTTGATATAGCAATATATTGAGGTCTTCTATCTTGGTCGAATCCCTTCCAATCCTAGAGATGTGTTCCCGTTCGTCATACTTTAAGCTTTCTATTACGCTTTACATGGTGTTTTTATTATTATTGAGATCCACGTACACGCATAAATGTCTTACACAATTTCATATTATAATGTTCACTATGGAGTAATAAATGATCATGTAATGGTGGTGGTGGTGATGGTGCCTCCGCCACTAGAGTTTGATAGTAACAACATGAGGCAATTGTGGTGGAGGCGGCATTGCGATTTCCAAATGTCTAGTTATTATGTTGAAATTGCACTAGTGTCGTGCAAAAGATCATGGAATTAAAAGATATGTTGTTTTTGCATAATAATTTGTAGTATACTATGGCATGTAACCAAATGTTATCGTACAAATCATGGAGAGATCATGATATTAATTAGAAGTTTATGATTTTATTTCAATACGTAATCAATTCAATATGTGATCATTTTAACATGGCAATTTTGCGCTTGGAAATTTGTGATCAGTGGAGACATCCGTAGGGTTCGTAGAGAACGTGGTGACTCGTGAGACTTGGTGGATCATTACACTATATGATGTGTAATGGAAACATGGAGAGTCCTCTAGGTTAAAACACTAAGATGCTATTTTTATGTCTTCAATGTAGTGTTTCCAAACCTTCTATGACTGGAAAATTAGAGAAAACTTGCACTTTGGATGTGGATACCAAAAATCTACCTTGCAATGGAAATTGCATGTGATCCTTGTATTGATCTTTAGCGTCCATATACTATAATGGGCTTATTATCAAGAGTTGATGCGGTGCATACATTGGTTTTGACACAATTGTTTGTTTGCAAGTACATGCACATTACGAACCATAATGAATCTTACCACGGTGAGATGATATAATGAATCAATAGCTTGTAGCACCACATTACTCCAAATTATCATGGTCACAAAATTCAAATAAAAAGAATGTATAGTAATTGCACTCAATTGTGGCCCTTATGTTAAAACACCTGCATAGATTCTTGCCTAGAATGAATGCACTTTGAACATGAGAGCTCATGGTCAAACTTAAATACACATATAGCTAGTGCTTTAGTCTTCATAGTTTATTAGTATTGTGCTTGGTGCCATAGGAATGGAAAACATGCTCAAATGCTTAAAAGGATGATTATAGTTGGAATGACATTAGTGAAGTTTAGGTTTGAGGTTGGGTTTACACTATGGGTATGACCATAGAAACTCTAGCTCCCAATCAAATGCTTATTTGGTCAAGCATTTGACCGAGAGCTAAAATTTTGACCCAAGGAGTTTACGCTAGAGTCCATGCCCAAACTTTGAAAGCAGAAGCGGTGCGAATGTGACATCACTTTCCTACCAAATCTTGACTATCCTCACTCAAGAATCTCCTCCTCCTAGTTTGAGAAATGGATCTTCAGGCTCGGGTTCAATCGTGAGTTCGAAAGTAAAGTCCATTTAAGGGGTATTTTAATCTTCATCGAGTTTATTGGACATGGCTACTGTAAATCCACCCTAGGGTATAATGAGTTAAGGTGAGAATACGAAATCTCCAAGCTCCAATATACAATGACTAAGGTAGACGCGTGTGATTCAATTACTTCTCTTGATTGAACACCCATATTTAAGTGGTATGTGGTTAGATGTAGCTCCCATAATGGCTAATACAAAGACACTCGCTTAAAAGAAATTGGACCACATGCTCAAAATATGATAACTATCCAAGCTCATAGTCAACACTACTGAGGGGGGGGGGGAACCTATATGGCCATTCAAGGGGGGAGGGAGGAGCACACAAACTGTGAAATCATTGGTTTCTCCCACTAACACCACCTCCTAGCATTCCAAGAGCTAAATAAGAAGTCGATTCTTCATTGAACTAGCAACTGGGAACAAGGGTTTGCCTCCCCACCAAACTGCCGGCTCTTGAAAAATGGTGGGGGAAACACGGCCCGTCCTTTTGGGAGTCGATAAGAACACAACATCGGGTAGTAGATGTTCAGAATTAACATTTCAATCTTTTTGTAAAGTAGCCATCTTCGAGGGCTGGTGTCACTAAACTAACGGAAAGGGCGGCTCGTTTGCACGTGTAGTGTGTCCCCAAAATTTCAAGACATCCGTTGTCACCTCTCCAGTCTGAGACGGTTTTTTGTGAAACCCTCCGGTTTCGGGCGTGTGTGTGGCCTCCACTTCGACGACGAGCACGAGAACCTTCACTTTGATAATGAATAAGATGTCCACACGAGCTCTAAAACTACGGGGGAAGTGGCTATGGCCTTGATTTGGATTCGGTAACCATCTTGTGTACTAACGCCCCCCTCCCCACACCTATTGTGGTAAAGAGCCCTTTCCCCACCAACACGGGAGACTTTTTCCGTTCATTTTCCACGACGCGTTAAAAACGCGTGGGGATGATAATACTGTAGCCGGGGAAACGGTGACCATTTAAGGCCCATCTACCATGCCCCTCAGTGCGTCCGTAGGAGGGGCAGATATTCCAATAATCGGCATTACATGACACTCATTGAATGGGTTGTATTGAGAAGGGCAATTAATTAAGCTTGAGAGCCACAATAAATGAGTTGAAGAGGGGGCTAAGTTATAGCGACTGGGCTCATGATCGCCGGTGCAATTTTAGGACGCGGGAGGGCATTGATTGAGCGAGAGAGAGAGAGGGGAGGGGGGGGGGTCGAAAAATCTCTCCCGCCACACCCACCTTATGAGGTACATCAATAAATAGGCAAGGGCTTTTGGTTTGGGGGGGGGGGGGGGAGTTATTTTAGTGCATTTTTTTCTGCCCAACTATTTTGCCTTTGGCATCACCCACATACATTGCTAGCTAGTGACACCAAATCTCACTTTAAAGGCCCCGGGCGGGGAGGACTCCCGACCATTAATAAGTGGGATCCTCCCTTGGTAATGAAGAGTGTCTTAATACCAGGCCTTCAAGGCCCCAGCCCCTTTCAAAGCTCGCAGAGGGAGGAAAACCCGAAGGTGTTTCTCGGGGTTTTGGGTTTGGTGTTTGGTGTTTGGTGTTTGTTTTGAAGAGAGAAGGTCAATAAACTTATTCATATAGTGTATCAAGGAGGGATGAAACCGTGACTTTGATCATGCTTTGAGAATTGTTGTTATTGAGAGCTCGTTAATTAGCTCATTGTAAATTGGAGCCTACTTTTGAAAGTTGGGCGAAGCTTTGGGATCTCTTCTTTTTAACCTCTCAAACTTTGAGAGAATTTTAGGATCGAAATTAGGGTATGCACTTGGAACCTGCTATCCTAAACCCTAGATCGGCCTATACAAGGCTAGCTTAGTTCATCCATCTTAGTAGGACGATCTAGAAAGTCAATTTTGATAGCATGGCACCGTTGTTTGTGTATGATGATTTAAGCATTAAGAGAACTTGGGTGATTTTTTTGTTAATAATCATAGCTTGAGACTTGGGGCTAAACCCATGGTTCCATCTTTTTAATTGACAAATCAATTTAATAGCCAACACCAATATGAATTAAAATACAAAAAAAGTATGCCCACTTGGAGGGGAGGTGGAGCCCCTCAAGCATGCCACATTGTCACGTAACATGGAAGAACCCAACAATCCACCATGGAAAATCCACCAAACCAACATCAAGGTCTCCTTTCCCCTCCCCTCCCACCAACTGAGGACAACTCCCAAACCGCCAAGTAAAAGCAACCCACACCCACCAAAATCCCAAAGCCTAACGTACATAGCTTTCCAATGTCATTCAACAACAAGGCCTATTCTAGGCAAAAGAAAAGCTCCCTTGCGAATTCACTAATCTTGACAAACGTGAGTGTCCTACCCCAAGTGGCCTTGTTGTAAAGGATAATTCCATCCCAAATCTAATACTTCATCCTAGCAACGTGCCATGGAATTTGGTTAGAGAACATGTCATTGTGATCATTCCATATTATCCAAAGTGCAATGCTCCAAAGCATATGCCATATGTCATGCCCCACACACATCCACCAAAGAATGCATGCTTTGAATGGAAGTTGCTCACCCTAACACTGATAAGATCCCTTTGATTTGAAATGTCCAAACCACACTAATACCGTACATGGCTCTCTATTCCGGCAAAAAATATTTATTTTTCTCAAATTTTCACGTGTCATGCTTGCATTTTTTAAGACCCTCTTGTATCCCATGTGGAAATTACATCCCAACGCATGTAAGGATGAAATAGAGACCCCTCTACGGTAAGCGATGATCCTTCCTTGTATCGAAGAGCATATTAAAACTTGGGCCTTCAAAGCTCGAGTCCTTTCAAAGCTTGCAGATGAAAACCAAAAAGGTTAATTTCTCGGTTGCACGGTTTTCACTAAGTTAGGCCTAATAAGGTAGATGGGTCTCAAGTGACTCGTTTTCATGATCGGACCCCTACATTTGATTGGTATGTGGTTCGGTGAGGATCAAAGAGCAAACATCATAAAGTCACTTGTTTAAAAGAGATTGGGCTATATCTTGAAATACTATAGCTACGTTTCTCAACACTTAACACAATTAGGGGGGACCTATGTATCTAGCTAAGAAATCACACAAACATGCGCTTTCCATAACCACTACTAAATAAGGAGAGGTGCGATTTTCAATCCGCTTTTTACATATGTTCCATCTTAGATTTACAAATGCAACACGAATTTTGTTTGTATACGTAGAATCAGTAGAAGTTGGAGAAACATGAAAAGACAAAAACAAATAACACCTACAACACCTTAATAACCTCCTTGACCTTCAAACGACTCATTAGAGAAACAGAAAAAAAGGGGGAGTAACAATTTACTTTATTTAACCTGGTGTCTGAATTGATTTCCTAACAAGATCCTCTTTGATGTTATTTTCATGCCTTTTTTCTTTTTTCCTTTTTCTGTCCAACTAAGATATTTGGCTTTGGCATCATGGGGGCTCATATAGCAATCTCACTTGACATTTAAGGGCCCTGGAGAAGAACATCCTTGGTCATTAATCAGTGGGGATCCTCACTTACTATTAAATAGTATATTGAAACCCGGGCCTTCAAAGCTTCCTAAACCTTTGTATGTATGTAAGGTAGAAAAATGGAGGAAAAACGGTGAAGATATGCTAATTTGGCCAAAAAGAGTGGCTTTCAATTATTCAAAGATGGAGGAGAGAAGATGATGTGGAATGTTGTGTTGTGATTTCATTCCCTATAAATAATTGGTTACATTTTTTCAAAGACGCAAGTAAGGGCCACTTCACACACTAGCCAAGAGCCGTGACCATGCAATTGTGAGAGCCCAATAGAAAGTGTCCAAAGGCCGTCCCAAGACACCTCCAAAGTCATGTAGTGTGGTCACGGACCCTCAAGTGTAGTGTGCAGTCATATGTAACTGGCCCCTCAACCCAATGCTATTTCAATGAATTTCTATTTATGCGGGTCCTCACACATGATAAAATAGATTAAACCAACGGTTGTGAGCGTTCAGAGTGCCATGGCCTCCTGGTTTTGTGGTAGGCCTACCTCCAAGAGGTGGTTTTTGAAAATAATCCTAGTGACCACGAAACGTAGTGTGAAGTGAGCTTGGACCGGCTCTGCCTTTTTCCACCAATGAGAGGACTTGAAGTGAAATGGTCACGGGCTCTCAGTCCCGTGTGTGAAGTGGCCCTAAGTCAAACCCCCTACTTGTACAATGGAATCTCCCTAGTTCGAGCATCAAAGTATCCTACTTTGCATGTGAATGCACACAAAACAGTTAACTCAATGGCACCCAAAAGTGTTCCAAGTGGTGTGAACACATGACTTGTCTGGTCAATCGGTGCACCTAGCCTATCCCTGCTTTTCAAGTGGCCACTTTTACATTTAGCATAAGAATCATTAACCCTAGTCTATTGCAACGATAGTGGTCATTCATGGTCCCTTGTTTGAGTGTCACCAGAAAGTCTTAAAAGGCTTCTTTGAGTTGTAGACGCCGACATGTTATATTCTTATATAATTAAGAATCTTTTCATTTTCTTCGCCATCTACGTGCACATGCATCTCTTCGCTCCTCTCACCACTCATGTGCTCCTCAACATAATCAAACCCAAGAAAGAACTTCAACTTTTCTCAACTATATTTTGCCCCAAAATGGACTTCCCTCCCTGGTTGTATATTATAAGGTTATCGACACAAGTGTAAAGAATTGGCAAATACGAGAGATTCCATCGCAAAACTTCAGTTGGTCTCCACTTTTGGTGACTTTTCATTAACTATATTGTCCAAGACTCTTGAAGCATGTTTTCCCCTAAACCTAATAAGCTACACCATTTACGATATTCAGTGTCACTTACTATAGCAATTCATTGTTGAGATAAATCATTACCAAGTGAAGATGGTAATGTTCTATAATACCTAGACAACCGATTTGATCTCCGTTGATCGAAAATTAGAGCTATAGTAAAACGTTGTAGCACAACCCTAAACTCCGAATCGTAAGTGACACCGAATACATCAAACGATGAACATGTCCCCAAGTGAGAGGATCAAAAAGCAAGGGGGCCGGGCCAAGAGGCAACAATTTTTCTTTTTTCCTTTTTCCTTTTTCCTTCCTTTTCTTTTTTCTTTACTTTTTTCTCCACCTTTCCTCTTAGTTTAAGGAGCTCCACTTTAAGGAGGAAATTGTCGTCCTTGGTTTGGCAGGCGAAAGCCAAGTGTATTTACTTGGCACCGTACACACGTACTCGTTGGCCCGGCCATGATGGGTGCCATTTTGATATTGTGGGATATCCACGGTGACTTTTGCATGCTATTAAATGGGGCCTAACGAAGTGGCCGCTTCTTTATTCGAGCTTTCCCCAAAGGCCTTGAAGCCATGGATGAGATCTCCCGACCATATAAGTTTGGGGCTTAAATGAGTGGACGGCCGAAATGGAAAAGGAGGTTTTTGGAATATAAGAGTCATGTCCAAATGAATTTTCGGACGTGGTGTTTTCAATTCCATTCATTTCTATTCGGGAATATCTTAGGTACATCAACTAGATTAAAAATAAAGGGAAAAAAGGAACGTGAATATGGACACTCGCCGAAGATGATGTCCCGTCCCAAAATTTCTCTAAGGGCCACTTCACAATCGGGCCATGAGCCGTGACTATGACATTGTGAGAGCCCCCCAAAAGAAAGTGTCCAAAGGGCATCTCAAGACACCTCCAAAATCATGTGGTGTGGTCACGGAACCTCAAGTGTAGTGTGAAGTTGTATGTGACCAGGCCCTCAACCAAATGCTATTTCAATGAATGTCTATTCATGCAGGGTCCTCACATATGATAAAATAGAATAAACCAAGGGTTGTGAACGTTCAAAGTGCCATGGTCTCCCAATTTTGTGTTAGGCCTACTTTCAAAAGGTGGTTTCTGAAAATAATCCAAGTGACCATGAAACACAAACCATTTGACGTCATGTAGGAATCCATGTAGACTTTCCATCCATCTTGCATGCACATACTCCGTTGGTCCCTCAAGCGTAGTGTGAAGCGAACTTGGACCGGCTCCGCCTTTTCCACCAATGAGAGTGCTTGAAGTTTAATGGTCACGGGCTCTCAGTCTCGTGTGTGAAGTGGCCCTAAGTAAGCTTCGTTTTTCAGCAGTTTAAAATGTTTGATACTCAAAACTCGTTGAACACGTGCCAATGGCTAGAAATAAGATATTCCATTTTACGTTCTCCAAGAATTCGATTCAACCGTGGTCAATATTGTCAAAGTGGATAGAAATTCTAATGCACCTCCTATCAAAGGACACTAAACTACTCACAATCACACGTTATTTTAAACCCTGAAGCATATCACAAGATTATGCAATTGTTTATTTAACTAAATGCTCGCCACCCAACTTGGGGACATTCACAAAAAAATCTCTTGATTAATCAAGGCAAAAATAAAAAATAAAAAATACACAACTTTTTGGAGGCACTTGTGATCACAAGCTCCTTTCAAACTTTTTTGTATCATAATTTCAAAATATATGGGCTTTGGTTAGAGGTAGAAGAATATGTAGACGTATTCCCAATTGTGATAAAAACCATGATAATTCGGAATTTGGTTCACAATACCTTTTTTTGGGGGGGGGGGTTAACCCCCCAAAATAGGAGTCAATTCGTTTTATTTATTATAAAAATGAGATGGATATACAAGGTTTCAATATGTTTTAATCTCTCAACACACCCAAATAGGGTCACAAGTTTGATCATTTGAATAGAGTAACTTATTGCATTGACTTGTGGTTCCAAATTACTAAAATAAAGTGAAATTCATTTTTTCGCACATGAAGACATGTGGAGTTGTGTGAGTGTGTCTTCATACTTATTTGATGCAATAATGCATTTTCTCTAAAAATATTGTTCAATATTAGAGTTACAATCATAGTAAAAGTAAAATGTCTTAGATAATCATGAAATGTTAGAGAAATTAATGTTAGTCACACTTGTAGCCATGTTTAATGTAGATGTCACAAAACTTTACCCTAGTAATCATTGTAGGGTTAGGATTGGCGATTAACGGTGGAGAACAATGAATCTTAATTTCTTCATGAAGCCAAATTGCACCCGAAATAGTGAGGTGACTTTGTTTCTTATGAAACGAACAACTTGAAAAAGAAGGTAAACAACAACCAACATAACAACGTGGTTTGGCGGGTCCATGCCAACTCTGCATCAAATGTCACATAATCAACCTATGTTGTCGTGAGCACATCAATCATGATAGCTCCTCCCTTGTGACCCAATTCCAGTTTTAAGGAAAATATTACAACCCATCGCCAACTTAATTTTGTTTTTTGGGTTTTTAAAATTGAAGCCAAATGACATTCCTCATTATGCTTTATGCAACCAACATGCAAATACTCATAAACCCAAAAAAGAAAGAAAACCCATTGGGGAGAATGTTGAACAATCATCCTATCAATGGTAAAATGTTTTTTATTTTTTATTTTTTTCCTCTTCTCTCACCATTATGATATAACAGGTAACAATACTAAAGATTGTATTTAGTATCACTTACTACTTAAAATTACACAATGCTATATCTATTTAATGTATATTATCTCATAGTCTACTAACAAATGTCAAATTGGTTGTTTGGACATTATAGAACAGTAACAACTTTACTACATCACCAATAAAAAGATATAGCACTTTGTAACTCCAAATAGTAAGTGACACTAAAGATCGTATTTAGTACAATGCACTTGCACATAGTCAATGCACAAAACTTTTGATGCGATTCCAAGGCATCCCAATACATGTAAGAATCCGATGTATTTTGATACACCATTCATAGCCTCTAGCCTCCCGAGGAGGCTACAAGTACTTTCAACCTCCTCAGATTCCTAGGTTTAGTTCCAAATGACAAAGTAATACATCCACATTTCAAAGTTTGAGGTCAACTTGTGAACGAATGTTTTTTACTATCTAATTTTTTATTACTTATAGTAGAGGCACCTATTTTCGATTAGGACCCATTGGCAATCTATAGAATACCGGAAGTTTGATTAGGCCGGGATCAATAATGTCATGACACACATGTTCTCATTTTGATTGCTAAAATGAGGAGGAACGAGCAATTCAAATAAGAGGTTATGCCATACTCTAGATGTTGGTAATATATCCGGGTCAACTTTAGGCTTAAAACATTCACAGTAATTTCAATTTAAGGAATACAATTACCAAAAATTTGCCATCCTCCTGATTTCTACCCTCCTACACGGGAAAAAATTACACCACTTTATACTTCTCCGAATCTGGTGCAAATTCTCTTAAGTGATCGGTTATGGGTGTCTCTACTCAAACAGGTTACAAAGTTACTCACGGTCACTTCACTTTGCTTTTTAAAATTTGAGCTTCCTTAAGTTTATGGGTTGTTTACACCATGGACCATGAAGTCGTCCCAAGGTCTTGTAAAATATGTGATTGGCTATTGGACTCGTCGCGGGTGCACTTCATTTTACACTAAGGAAAAAAATGTCAGGATGACCATGGAGTTCGGAGTCCCAAACGACATATATTAAGGCCTACATTATCCATTGACATAGTCCAACAAATTTTGTAGTGGGAGAGGCAAAATAGGCGGTATGGTAGGAAAAAGCAAGAGCCCATGGCAAACAAAAATCGTTATAATAAAATTGTAATGAATTTTTTTATGGGGAAGAGAAGATGAAGACAAGAGAAGACAAAAGAATGGTCAAACTTGAAATTTTTCACAACTGCCTTTTCTAAACATATATTAAAAAATCAGCACATTCACTTATGGTGCATGGACATTCCTCTTGATCCACATTCGTTTTACACCTAGCAAGGGACCCAAAGGCTTTGTAAATTGGTTTTTTAAAAGAAATGAGACCATAGAAGTTGGACCACCAAGTCGGACCATTTAAAAAGGCCATCTTCCATGGTCCGACTTCACGGTCCACGGTGTAAAGCGGCCCTTGCCTTGCTCGAAGGGCGGGGGGGGGTCTAAACAACAAATTTAACCAACAAGGAGTTGGGTAGTAAGTGTTGCATTTAAGAGCTTGGGTTGATAGCCACTAGGCTTCGGGGGCTCCGATTAGATTAGCATCCAATCACTTCATTGGCGAAGCAACTTATTTATGGGGGCCCGGGCTTTGTGTTGTGTGCCCATTAAACGGCCACACATGCCAGGTGGGCGACATTCACTAGCTACCCTGGTGGTTGCACTGGTAAAGGTTATGTGGATATTACTTGGTTCGTTTTTTATGTTCTCCAACTTAATGGATTTACATATACATTACAACACTCGTGTTGCATTAGCAAAACTACGATGAAGCATAAGCAAAAATCGGAGTGGAAATCGGACTTCCCCTCGTTCCGGTATGGTTATCGGAAGTGTATGCTCATTGATGTTTCCCAACTGATTACATAGATTCTCCCATTTATGGCCATTGGTGAGTATGGAGTAGTTGATAAAAATTTAAAGACATAATCCAATCTTTCTTTAAACATGTGTCTTTGTGGTGTTTGTCCTTAGGTTAGAGACGACCCTAAACTACTGGGTGATAGTGGAGAGGTACCCATTTCCGAATGAAGTGGTTGGCGGTTCGAATCCCGCTGTGAAATCTTCTCTCTACTTGACGGTTGAAAAAAACTAGGTAAGTAGGTAGGAAGCCAAGAGCCTACCCACCACAAGGTAGGAAGTAAACCCCACCCCACACCAGAAGAATCCTTGAGCAGGGTAGGGCCAACATGCTCAAATTCATGTGAGATTGCCCGATGTTGGTTATTTATTTATTTATTTAAAGTGCTTGTCCTTTGATCCACACCAAACCACCAATCGAATAAAAGTGTCCGATTAAGAAACATAACCGAATAACACCCATGTACCTTAGTTGCCATGTGTGAAAATTTGATTGGTGTCTAAGGTAGGTCCTATTATGATTATTTTCAAGAGTTTGGCCTTTTACAATGTGAAATAAATCTAGGAAGAAAATTACAGTCGATTAGTGAATCTTGTACAAATCCGATACTATGTGAATGAGATCAAGGTGACTAAACTTTACTTTGTGATGAAATTTAAAAGGGGCGTACATACGATGACATGCAAAGTCCCGACTTTTGAGCCTCAAGAAACCATTAGAGTATAGTTTATGCTCATTAAAGTCAATCTTGATGTTTTGCAACAAATTCTTGGAACTTCTGTTACGAGCTAGGTTTAGCTTTTTGCTTCACTCAACTCTCAACATAAGTCTTGAGCCTCGCCTCCAAAAAGTGTTGCCATGTAGGCAACCATGTCGTACTTGGGACTCACGACTTGGGACCCAATGTGAAGCGAAAACTCCCAACTTCCATGCTCTCAATGATTGAGATTGCACGGATTGACCTCAAGTAAATTTGACTTAGAGCTTGGGACCATACATGAACCGGTCTTTGAAATACCATCTTTCCCATTCATAATTGCTAAATGGATGAGACAATTCCTGGTCCGATTCAATGCCCAAATTTGTTTGTGAAGTAGTGCCCACAGTAGGGCCACACACCTTGAGTGCATGAATGGATGTAAGTGACATGCATGGTATAAGAATGACAAGCAAATCTTACGGGGAACTCAATACGTTTGGTGTCGAAATCTTCGAGCATCCCACACATTCTCCAAAGGCACACCTTTAAACGAGTTAGGAATGGGTTTTAACAAAGTAGGTGCCCACACATTCTCATTTATCACCTATTAAGAGGTTCTCTCTCCCCTCTAAACTCTTCCATCCTTCAAACATGCAACTTATAGAGGGGGAAGAGTTTCAACACCTCGTTAAGGGATTCAACTATCAAGTATCTCACGATCTTCAACCGAATAGAATCTTAGCTTCGACTCTTTTCTACTCAAAGCTTTGTGTATTGTAAGATATCATTTTTTTCACATGGGAGCAACTTAAAGACGATCATATAAAATGAACGACTGAAACGTACAGAAGAACTCCTCCCCCCCATCTAAAAGTTACCCGATTCAATACCCTCTATATTAGTGCCCAGTGTACAACGTCTGAAGATGCTCTTACAACAACAACAACAACTACTACCACCACCACCCAACCCTAACGTAACCCCCGACGATAAGCGAGGTTGACTTATCAAGGCGCCGGGAGGGGTACCACTCCTACTACTTACATGTAAGTATACAACCGGGCCTTTTGACGTCCAAAGTGACGGTTTTGGTCCCCGGGTTGGTGGGGGTCGGCCCTTTTCCACGGCCTTGCTTGGCTCACTTGTTTGCGTCGAGGGGTTCCCAAAATCCCATAGGTCCTTTTGTACATATATATATAGCTTACCAATTTCAAAACTTGAGGCCGTCCATTATCCGTCGGTCCCATTTCCTTAGGCTACCTCCACCATGTCCTTTGCCTTTGTGGATTTCCACGGCTTTCGAGGCCAAGTTCAACCCTTCCCTTCCCTTTGAGGTGATGGTGGAGGTGGGGCCGGACCGGACACACACACACGCGTGAGCTTTGTTGTGTACGTTGGTGGCCGGAATGCGACTTGCGAGGGCTCGTGATGCAACACCAAAAAGGTCGAGTTGAACCGGAGATGGCCGACCGGCCCGGGGTTCTAAGACTTGGGCATTGGTGAAAGTTGAAGAGGATTTGACGTTTTTGCTAGTGTCATATGGTGTTTTACGTCACCATGGTAAGTTTTTTAAAAAAATTGACATTTCTTATGGAATAACTTTACATTTATTTGTGATCCCGATTTACTTCTAGCCTATCCGAATGCCATCAATTGTTGAAAGAAAGGTAAATATACGTTGCATCCTAACATTACTTTTTTTGGTAATGAAATATTGTCATTGATGATTGAGCTTTGGATAGAGAACCCGATTAGTAAGTGATAATAAATGCAGCATTATAAAGCTATAATATCCAGTGTTTTCCTTACAAGGAGTGTCAAATAATGTTGTTGTGTTTACATGTAGTGTTGGTAACACTACCCGGGTCGTTTACGATTAGTATTGAGCAAGACAAATACAATTGGTGACATTAAATACAACGTTTAGTGTACCGTGATGTAAAAATACAAAGACATCACAACCCTACACCAATATGTTCTATTAGTGTGGATTATCAACTGAGGTTGTGGGTTGCAAATATCATTTTCTAATAAAAATTGTAAAAAATTATATTGATGTGTGCAATTAGGTTGCTCCATTTATCAAAATTCCATACTATTTTAAATATTTATTGTCCCAGGGACAAGATACAAGATTGTTTATTTTGATCTTTATTGTAGTTGCTATACGGATGACCAAACATAGTTCTTGTAATATGAATCTGACTCAAGGTGATTTTTATGGGTGAAGAGGCAACCTATATGCGAAGGCAACCTAATCGCACACATTGTGAACACTATACATCGAGCGGTCCACACTATTCATCATTGATCTATGTAAATAATTTTACAATCAGTAGGTGGCAACCAAAGAAGCTAGTAGAAGACATTTATTGCTATGTGGCGAATCATAGAGGCCACTCTAATTTACACGACACATCACTTTTATTACACGTGATATTATGAAATGATACAACACTGTGAGTTGCGATATGATTTTTTGGAAGATAATGATAGTTTCATTTTATTTTGTTTTGGATCTTGTGTGCTTACACTTCTTGACACCCACATAGAGTAACTTGAAAAGAGTTTAATGAAAACCTCATCAAATTTGAAAGCGGGAGCACACAATCAGTACGATATTGGTGAGACGTTTAGGGCTTAAGTCATGTCTCCAATTGTGTGCACATCTTCAAAGTTTTCTATAGTGTAATGTTACTAGAAACGATGCCTTGGCATCCATGGCATCTATGCAAACTCATCCATCATGGATGAAAGGCCCCCTAGTAAAAACAAGGTCATTAAAAAGTCGACATTCGATTTATTTCAAATAGATTCCACTAGACTAATTTGTTGTTTCCGATGCTATTTTTGAGGTCAAATCATCTATAAATAATCATATACAATATACAATATATATATATATGTCACCACGTTTTCACCTCCGCAATAAATGGACGAGTTTACGTAGACAACACTAGTCCCTAGCCTAAAATGGTGGGCGTATGCACTCATTCCCTTTCCCTATTTGGTACCGATTTGTATTGGAGCATGAGATTGAAGTACCATATGGTAAACGGGGACAAGTGGAACACACCCACTTTTTCTAGCTCAAGACGTATGTTAAATTATGGGATGGTACAACTTGAAAGAGTGACCTCCCATGCACATGCTTGCCCCCAAGCTTGTTGACATCGATAGGAGATTGCAACCATGTGGTCATTCTAGACATATGGACACAAGGTGTTCACGTGTGGTAGTAAGAACACCTCGGAGACTACCAAAAACCCCAAATTTTACAAGTTCTAATTAATAGCGGTACTCGTACATAACATTCTTCAACCGGTTCAACACTCACCTCTAAGGTGAGAGGGAAGTATTGCATATATTACATCTCATCCATCCAACATAAAAGCTTGACACCCTATAGGTTTGTGGACAATTCGTTTAAATTGACTCAAAGTAGACTATTTTGGGATCTTTCAAGTCCAATTCGTTGTCAAATGAACTAGAAATAACAATATCTAGAATATGGGTTATTTCAGGGCTATTATGTTGGATGAATGAAGGGTACGCTCGTAGGAGTGGATTTACACAAGGCTCTAAGATCAAAGCAAGTCCAAGATCGAACACTTATAATGGTGAAGGCCAACATTTTGGACCCAAGAAATTTACACTTGGGTCCGGTTCCAAGTCCAAGGTATGAGCACTAATGTGTGGCATCAGTTTCTTGCCGAATATCATCGATCTCCACTCAAGAAAATCCTCCTCCTAAGTAGCTCGAGAAGTTGATATGCAAGGTTGGGTCCAATCTTGAGTCCGAAAGTAAGGTCCATGAAGGGTGTTTTGGACCCCAAGTTTCTTGCATCCATATTTTAATGCAAACACTAAACCCACACAAAGAGCCAATTTATACTACACCGTTTATGAAATTTAGTGTCACTTATTATTTGGAGTTACGTTGTGCTATGATGTTTTACTATATATATATACATATATTTCAACAACAATGGTCAAATTGGTTGTTTGGGAAATATATAACATTAACATTTTTACTTGGTAAAAATTTACATTAACAATAAAATGTTATAGCAATGCCTAACTCCAAATAGTAAGTGACCATAAACAATGTAGAGCTCGAGGCCTTGACCCGCAGTGTACAAACTTCTGTGATTGGTCGAGAAGTTGGAGACCTTCCAAGTTCACTTTATAACACTAGACCTTGAAGGCCCGAGGGACAAAATAAATTCGAATGGATGAATGAAATGTGCATGGCATCCTACATGGCAACAAGGGGATATTGTTTCATGGTCTACCGGATATTATATTAGGCCCATAAAAAAAAAAGGTGGGTCTAACGTAAATTAAGGACCGTGATAATCAAACTACCATTGGCTCCTACAAACATTATATTGCCTTGCTAGAGACCCAAGCCCAAACCCAAACCCAAACATATGTTTTGGTCCCTCAACACAGTCCACTTTCAACTTACACTAAGCTTGAGGACCCACCAATTGCAAAATTGAAGTTCTATTCCTCACGGTACCTCCTTTGGATGATTTTCAACAGCCCTACCGTTTTTGTAGTCACGGCTCTTGGCCTATGTGTAAAGTGGCCCTAACTTAGTGATCATTTCTAGTACAATAATTCCCCCCCACAAAGTCTACATGTTTGTTGCACCTGCCTTGAAAGGTTCCAAGGACTCCAAATTAGTAAATGTGATTTGAATTCGGAATAGCAAATCGAGTCCGGGCTTATTTTCCCCAAAAAGGATTCCAAAAAGTTCATTTCCCGAAATATGTACATTATTATGATCGAGAAGTCTCGCGGAATGAAGAAGTTCAAGCTTAAAACACTTCCCCGAAATGTTGTCAAATAAGTTTCTCGAAGACTGACATACTCTCACATAGTTGGAATCCGGTTTCCCTTTGAGTTAAAAATACCATAATAATTAAAGCACTCGAACTTTGATATTGTTTTTGTTTTTTTTGTTTGAACACAGGGGGCGCCAGAATTCGGGAAGTTTTTGAAGCCTTATTTTTCCAATTTACATCGGCAAGAGCCGGTCTTTTGTAAAATCAATCGGCCAATTGCCTATATTTTCATATTTTCATTGGCCAATATCCGATTAAATGGAATTCATATTGGCACTAATTGTTTAAACAAATGTATGAAAAGTTATTAGAAATCATTTCTTAGTACAATATCTTGAATAAGTGAAAAGAAAGGCATGTTCAAAACTTTAAATTTGAAGAGTTAATATCCTTGGCAGGAATTGAACCTAGCAATGCCTTCACCGCTTGAAGGCCAAGGGTCCCCCAATTCTTCATAGAAGCAATTGGATTTGGTCATGGAAAGGTTGCATAATCTAAAAAGTTTAAGGTTTAGGGTACTTCCTCAAGTGCATCATCAATTGCCCCAGACAAATAGCGCTCTGGATGCTTCCGGCTGAAATCCAGTAACTCACAAGAAGAATCGGCTACATTTCCGGGACATTTTTTGGTCCATCGGCTAATTGCCGGAGGATTGAAATTACAGTCGGATTAGCATCCGATGGTTGGAAATTTGGACTAGCCATGAGGGGAAATCCATCGGTTGATAATGAACTAGCCGTCGGTTTTCCCCGAACATAGGGGGCCGCTTGACCACCATGCTATTTTTCCGTCAAGTAGAGAGACGATTTCACGGCCGGGAATCGAACCGCCAACCACTCTGTTCGGTTCGGGGTACCTCTCCATCATCATCTGGTAGTTTAGGGTCATCTCCGATCATTTTGATGTTTTTTTGAAAAACATTCAACAATTGATCTAGCTTTGATGTTACCGAATAAAACCTCAGTCTAAGAAATAACACATAAATAAAATCGTAGAGGAAAATTTCACTAGTCGGCTTTTGGCCTTCTGTCCAGTGTCCGGGGAGATTTTTGGGCTTAATTGGTCAAAATCTCAGTGTGTGTTTCCAAGTCCAACCGGTTACGTGTTGTTATCTTTCGGTCTTTCGTTTGTTAAATTGAGGTATATTCCATAGATTCAACTCCAATGATCGGTAGTTTTCATGAAGTCTTGAATTGCAACTAGTTATTTCTCAAACTCAACCAGTTCATTCTATAACTACACTAAATATGATATTCAGTGTCGTATGCTATTTAATGTCACTATGGTAACTTTTTAGATGACACTTCTTATGAACAAAGTTTACAAATACTGTCATGGACGATGGATGCGTTCATCCCTTGGCCAAAACCCTACCTTCTCTTTATCGGCAACTTGTGATGAAATACTGTCATGGATGATTGAAATTTGGATGAAAATCATTTGGTAAGTGACAGTAATTGCAACATTATAAATCTATAATCCCCTTTAAATTTACAAAGAATTGATAAATTATGTTGGGTTGACATTTAATTTAGTGTCGGTGCTAGTCATCAATGCACTTTACTACCGATTTTAGTCAGAATCCCCAGTCATTTTTTCGTGTTTTTCTTGTAGTGTTTAGTGTCGGTGAGCATTTACAATTAGTACCAAGGAAGACAATTAGGATTGGTGACACTAAATATCATATTTAGGGTAGCAATATGTTCTCTCCGTTCATTGATTTTGTGTCCAAAAACAACTTGCATTTTAAAGCTAGCCTTGCATAGGTCGTTCTAGGATTTAGGACAACGGATCCCATTCTAGATTCTCTTTTAGATCACACCCTATTTTAGATCCTAAAATTCTCTCAAAGTTTGAGAAGTGGATAGAGAAGGCTCCAAAAGTTTCACCCAACTTTCAAAATAAGCTCCAATACACAACAACCTCGTATACTCTTAATAGAAAGGTTTCTTAATGAAGGATCAAACCCACAGTTTCATCCCTCTTTAAGAGACTTTATGGACGACTCTATTGGCCTATCTATGATGCAACATCAACAAAAACCACTTCGAGAATTCCCTAACATAGATATACTTCTTGGAAGTGCATGTGTGTTGGAGCCTCAAATTATGAATACATAGGTCCTCCCCAAGTATTTTGACCATTGAGTGCACAATTGTTGATAAAAGTTGAAGAAGTTGTCCAATGATTGAGAAAAGCAACCGAATAACACCTAGATATCTTATGCGGTGTTGAGCCTCGGAGAACTTGCCCAATTGACCAACTAATAAGTAGACTAAAGAGTCAAACTTCCTTAGGTCACACTTCCATGTGCTGGCCAAGTCGACAAAAACCCCTACATGACAAATGTTTGACCCCGACCTCATGCTCCCCCTTTCACATGGAAGTGTGGATAATTTCTCCATAGAAAACAAGGATTGGCGGATGGCATAATTGTAGGAGGAGGTTGAAGTTGAGGAGGAGTTTGTTGCAGAACCAAACATGAACTTCAATTCAAGAGGAACACAAGTTACTAACACAAGATGTAGGTGTGGGCTAGGGCTAGATACCCCACCTCTTTGAGTTTGGGTCCCCGCCAACAACTCTAACATAACGAGGATATGATGAAAACATGTCCCCAACATTTGGTTAATTCATCTCAAGTGGATCCTTTTAGACTAATTTGAGCCTCTAACACTTATTATGGAGCCGATTTGTCTAAAAACACTTCCACACTATAAAATGTAGTGCCCATCCATAGCTTTGTTGGAACGGCTTGGACATGAAAGCATGCCCTAAAAGTCATGAAGGCCAACTTTGTACCTCTAGATGCACAAAGGTATGTATTGAATTAACTTATTTCTATGTTTATCTTGTCAAGCCCAAAGTAATTTTACATATCACATTCATCCAATTGGAAAACACACACACACACACATGGAAATGAACATTGAATCTATGATTTTCCCTTCAAATGTATGTCAAGTACATATTTTCATCGTTTTCACATATAGTCACATCGACTTTGCAACACATTATACTAGATAGACGTAGTTAGAATCTCATAAACAAAAAGTGAGAAAATGAGATTGATATGAGTCGGTAAAGGATTGTAGAAATTGTGTACGTATTCTGCACAATGGACCCCCCCCCCAACCTCCCCCATCATTGTCCTATAGAATGGAATGAGTGTAGCCCACACTAACTGCAAACACTCTACACACGTAATTGTAAGTTTTGCAATTATCGTAGTTTGCATCAAATTTGGTATAATACATATTTCTCAATACTTTTGTACGAATGAATTTTAAATACAAAATTCATTAGATGATACATTCTATACTAAACAACACATTCAATGTGACATTAAACTTGGTGTGTCATGTTAATTAGAGCGGTCTTAATTTTCATGTAGCACCGAGTGTTGTATGATATCATCTCTAATTGTGATTACAAGATGATTAGCATGAGTTAATATTGAATGGTGTTTGCCGCACTATATCTAATAGTTTGTCTAGTTATATTGTCTTGTTCACATGGAATATCAAAACTTTCTAGACAATACTGTACACATGGTTGTACCAGGGGGTGCACTTCATTGTCAAGTTGAACACCACGTGCAATAAAACAAATCTACTTTTTACATAAAGCATCACCAATATGGGTCAAAAACTTATCAATTTTCTTCCATGAGTAGATATACACGGTATCTATTACATAGTAAAAAATGGTAACCAAATTTAATTAATTTTTAATTTTATAAAACATATTGTTTCTAACTAGAATGACATAGAATTGAACTAAAAGAATTACTACAAAAATGAAGATGACTAAAAAATTCAAAAAATATACAAAAGATATTATCAATGGTTATGTATATGTAGGGAAAATATCATCATTTTTAAAATTATCTATGGCATATAATATAGGGTAGCAAACTTTTATCGCATGTGGTTATGAAACGTAAGGGGTGTGATCGCCCCGAGACTATCGTAATTTTGAGCGTGTTTAGCTCATCCCAATTTACCTAATCATAAAATTTGGGATCATCTAGTAAATATAAGCAAGTGGAATGCATCCATGTGTTTGTGTATAAGGGGGGGGGGGGGGAGCCATGAATGGAGGGATTTACAATAATTGAGGCCATGCCCGACGGGCACGGATGTAATTTTTGTAAAGGCTGACCCGAATGGGCTTACCCCTATTTAAAAAGTGGGCCTCGTTTTCCTTGTCAATTGGTGCAACGTGTGTCATTGAAATACCTTGGGGTTTGTAGAATGCCATGCCCATTGAAAAAAAAATCCCTTCTAGATAGAGAGCCCGTGAAATAACGCATGAAAAACATGGGCACATTGTAAGTGGTGATGATAGTCTTGGACAATGTTAACTTTAGAAAGGAAACGCCTTTCTTTAAGTTGACACTCTTTTCCACCAACATTGCAACAATTGGGACATGCAAGAGATGAGATTTTTTAAAACCTTTAAGCGATTGAAAGACCCTACATGAACCTTTTTATGCACAAGAATGTGTATTTGAGGTACATATTTTATTACCAAGTATAACCCTAGATTGATTGAGTCATTTATCGTATGCATTTTGTACATTAGTTGAATATCCTAATGTAATTTAAGGTCTAGGGTTACCTTGCGTGCACTTGCAAATGTAAACTGTAAGTGATCACAAAAACCGCACATGCTACCTCAAATGCAATCTCATTACTTGACTTCAATAAGTGAGATGCCAAGGTGAGAATTTTGGAGGGGATCTTGTTGGGAGAGAGGGGAATTGTCACAAACAAGCATAACCCTCATTCATCGAACATAAAATCCCTAAAATAGATGCACTACGGAGATTAAGTATCATAGCTGATTCGACATCATATTCAGTTTTGAAAACCCCAAATTAGTCTAGTCCAAGTCATTCGAAATGAATCAGTCACAAACCTAAAGAGGGTCAAATTTTTATGCTTGATGGATGAGAGACATATGCTTGTACGTGATAATTCCCTATCACCAACTTGTTGCACGTGAGTGCACCTCTCATCCATTAATTTAACTATCAAGACGTCATCTATAATGTTGTGATTAATTTATCCCGATTGGATCCAACAACACTAACTTCACTCACTTGATTGTTAGTTAATCATCTCAATACTAGAATCACTAGGTCCATTCTAAGTGTTTTCTTCAATGTTAATTATGATGTCAAATTAAGACAAGTCAAGAACCAAAAGTTTACGGGCTTGTCGACTGCAATTTTACCCTTTACATGGGCCAAAAGAACGATGTGATTTTAGCATCCCGCCTTTATCCCCATTGACATAATTTCAACGGCTACCAATTTGTTCATGGCTCTATAACCGAAAACACATCACAAGGTGATATATGGTACATTCTCTCAACAATGCAATCACACGTTGTATCTTCAATTATTCATTACGTTCCCATTGTGTGAAATCAAAGGATTGTGGGAAGACACAAAGTGAATGAATCCCAACTCACTTTTGAACTCTAAGAATTGAAGGAGGGATCATCTTAGAACATAATGAGGAGCAATTGATCTTAAAATTGATCGTTGTGTGCAAAGAGTTGGGAGGCAAGCTCGGTGTCAATTGAAAGACCTTGTGAACCTCTATAAGATGGAGTGTTTGTTTGTGATATGAATGAGACGTCATTGCTCGAAGAATGTGAGATGTTGTTTGAATGTGAGTTTGTCGTGGTGAGCATATCTTGAGCTCTACAACATCGATATGTGCAACAAATCGACCCCACGAATTGGTCGACTATGTACCCACACAAATTAAACATGGTCAAAATTGTATCACAATCCGTATAGCAACAACAATGAAAAAAATAATCTTGTAGTTTGTTATTGTATTCATAAATATCTAAAATAGTGTGGAAAGTTGATAATCTAGCATGGGGCAACCTAATTGCACCAAATCAATGTAAACATGTTTTTACTAACAACGAGGGAAGGTCACTTGCCCAATGCCTAACATCACATTATTTTCATAGATCAACCCTCAATTTTCTTTTTATGATACATGTTAAGGTGACAACCCCCTTTTTAATATCAAAACCCTAACCTTCCACTTTGGTCACTACACCTTCTACACTCCTCTCCCTCCAATTAGTCAAATTAATTTGTGTGACCAAGTGGAGGGGCCAAAGGTGCCCCCCCCTCCACCACCACAAGCAACTAACATGGTACTAAGGTAAACGTGCCTTGAATGGATAATTTTCTCTTTGCACCCACTTCTCGTAGGATATGAAACATAGATCAATAAATAACCAATGTCGGGCAATCTGGCATGAATTTGAGGATGTTGGTCCTACCATGCCCAAGAATCTTTTTGGTGTAGGGTGGGGTTTACTGCCTACCTTGCGGTGGGTGGGTTCTTGGCTTCCTACTTACCTAGTTAGTTTTCCCGTCAAGTAGAGAGAAGATTTCAAAGCAGGATTCGAACCACCAACCACTTCATTTGGAAATGGGTACCTCTCCACTATCACCCAGTAATTTAGGGTCATCTCGGACCTATATGAAAAACATAATTAGTGCAAGATGATTAGCAAATGCAAATCATCAATGTCACAGGTTGAGCTCACTTAGGACCCAAGCTTTCGGGTACACAAAACCTCAGGGTACGCCCAATGCTCATGGTAGGACGCATGGGCGCCTAGGCCCGAGCAGGGCGGGCCTACCTTGGGTCCGAAAGCCCACTTGAAAACCTAGGTCGTATACAAAAAATGATTTTTTTTTGAAAAAATATACCTTGAATAAAATCAAGGTTGGAGACACCCCTGATAGGACGTCAAAAAGATCTTCAAACATACGAATTTGGAGCAAAATGGATTTGAAGATAGGAGGTGGTGGTATGTCTACCACCATAAAGCTTCTAAGGACGACTTTACGCAAAGGGGGCCAAAAAACCACCATTCTTGGACCCCGAAAACGGCCACGCCCTTGACTTCCCCTCAACTCCGACTCCAACTCAAAGAGCACCCTCCCCCCCCCCCCCCCCAACCCCACCCGCGGTGGCCACAAACACTTAATTCCTTCGCAACAACCGTAGGTAAAAAGGGTTAAGTTAGGTGAGGTGGTGTAAGTTAAGGTAGATAGGGAGTCCCATTCCCAACACACCCACATTAATTACTCCTACATTAAACATCTACTTCCAAGGGATGATCTAACTAACGGCCGTAAAATGAAGGCTCGCCATCAATGCGGCCACTCGGACTGAGATGCCAAGGTGAACTAAACCGAGATATATTGAATGTCGTCTAGAGTGGGCCCATGCCAAGTGCATTTATTAGGTCGTAAACGAGCATTATAAAAATATCCGTAGGCGGCTACGCAAGCTTTTCCTCCTCCTACAAAGTGTAAAGAAGCCCGGCTTTCGTTTAGTTTCCTATAAAACATCTAACTTACGAAGGGGGAATGATGGAAATCGATCCCATTGTTGTTGTTGTTGTTGTTGTTTTATCCCAATTTGACTTTCACCACACCGTTTTACGGTATTTGGTGTCACGTATAGTATTTACAGAAAGTGTAAACTAGATGCCCAGAGATCTAGTAGTGTCACGTTCATTTTTTTGTCAACATGACAGTAACTATCAGCATAACCAACTTTTTGAAACCATTATTTTCAGTACGATATTTCCGGCAACACATTGGAGTGCTCGAAATGATAGTTAGTTTCTTTTTCTTTTTCTTTTCTAAGTTTTAGTATTGGAGGAGGAAGATATGAGTGAGCATGTTAATGCCAAGATATTAGTAAGCACACAAATGCCAAGTGTTGTGAGATTACATTGATAGTCGAGTTTTTGTCCCTTAGAGTAAACTACACTAAATGTGATATTTAGTGTCATATGGTAATTAGGGTCACTATGGTAACTTTTTGGATGACACTTCTTATGAACAAGTAAACAAACGTTGTCATGGATGATGGATGAGGTCATCCATTGGCCAAAACCCTACCTTCTCTTGCCAGCCATTTGTGAGGAAATATTGTCATGGATGATTGAAATTTGGATGGAAAACACTTAGTCAGTGACAATAATTGCAACACTCTAAATCTATAATCCTCCCAAAAAATTACTAGGTTAACATTTAGTGTTAGTGACACTACACCGCGGTTTACAATTAGTATTGAGCAAGACAATTAGAATCGGTGACACCAAATATTATATTTAGTGTAGAATGTGCCCCATAATAGGGTAAGTGACATTATTACGCATTATGACATTGAATACTATGAACAATGTAGATGAAGTCGGGGTCTTTTAACCCCTGTTTAGGGGTTATTTTGGCCTAAAATTATTAACTCTCATGGTTGACACCAACATTCAACATTTTCACCCTCATGTCCTAGTTGATCACATAGGTTTCTCAGTTGTGTAAGTTATTGAGCCTTGAAAAGCTACCAAATTTCAAACACATAGTCCAACCTTCTTTAAACATGTGTCTTTTTTGGTCTTTGTCTGTAGTTTCACATCTATCCACACACCACTCAGATACACCTGCGGGGGTGGACTCTTCATACAACGCATACCGGAGTGTAAGAAGGGGTATTATTTGAGGCATTAGGCGTGCATAGTATACATAAGGGAAAGGTATTCTTTTTCTCTAGCGTGTACATTTAGGCAAGTTATTAAGAATTTTGAAGTAAATGTAAATATACAAAAAGGGGCCCCAAGATTTAGAGAAGAAAATCAACAATACATGTGTTAGTTTCATCCAATTCACATTTTCATTCGTTATTGTCATATGATAACAATCCTCAATGACTACCTTGTTCATTCTTGTTAGGGTTTGCATTTGGGTTCTAGGTTTCACAAACTATGGGATCTTGGAGCGGTCATGGGCAACGTTGAGTTTTGCTCTTTGGATTGTGGCTAGAATATTATGCTCTTGTCTTTGTATGTTTGATGCAATCGTTGAGTTACATGTCATGGATGAATAAAATGTTCACTGACTTTCTCATCGGAAAGTGAAGATGGATTGTAAATGTAACAAAGGCCTCTATAGTTCATGATTTATATGTTGTATATGTAGTGAAGGCATTTACCACATTAGATTCTAAAACTTTGTATTGATACATGAGTTTGTTTTTCTAGCCCACCGTTTGTATGTATGCATTTGTTTTCCTCTGTGAAATTCTCATGTATAGGAGGTTTAACTTGATAGTGACCCAGGCACGTTGTTTAGGCATCCAATGAAGAGTCCACCCCCTGGCCATATACAAGTGTACAATTGAGATAAAACGACCAAATTAGGCACATTTACCTTATGACACCGCCCATAAAAAAAAAGGCATACACCCCTCTCCCCCTTTAAAGTAACACCAATTGATTAAATAGTATATATATTTTCCTCAAAAGATAGTGGGTGTTGTCATGTGACATTTTTGGGTGGAATTAGGTAGTCTAGAGGAAGGTTGGTCAGCACCCACTCTCCACTTGCCATGAAACCCCAGCCATGTCCTTTCAAAATTTTCCCTCTCTTCATTAAAGGCCTTGAAAGTGGGGCCCACACCCCCCCCCCGCCCTTTTCCATCCTTTCTCCAAGCAAGTGGAAGTAAAAAATTTCAAGTGAAATTTTATCTATGGTATTGCTAAGTCCAAGTTTGGAGGCACCATTACAAAATCATATATAATGAGGCACTTAAGAAAACAAACTTAGGATGTGTTTACACCAATGTTGGATTGGTAAAACATATGTGGGTGCTATTATCATCTAGGTATCATTATTGTTATAATTTTTTATCTATGATGTTGCTAAATCAAAGTTTGGAAGCACCATCACAAAATCATATATGAGGCACTTAAGAAAACAATCTTAAGATGGGTTACACCAATGTTGGAGTGGTATTACGTATGTGGACGTTATTAGGTTTGTTTTCCAACTTCCACCAATTACATTGTATGGTTTAATTAGTGTGGATGTTATTAGGTTCTTTTTTCCATCTTCTACCAATTACACTGTATTGTTTAATTAGGTGGGTGTTATTAGGTTTGTTTCCAGCTTATACCGAATACACTATTTTGTCTAATTAGTGTGGGTTACCATTTGAGGTTACGTGTTGCTATAACATTTTACTAATATTATCATTCTTTTACTGAATAAGTTATGTCATTTCCTTTGGTGTGCATACTAACTACACTACATATGCTATTTAGTGTCACATGGTATTTAATGTCACTATGGTAACTTTTTGGATGACACTTCTTATGAATAAGTGAACAAATGCTTTCATGGATGATGTATGAGTTCGTCCATTGGCCAAAACCCTACCTTCTCTTGTCAACAACTTGTGATGAAATATTGTCATGGATGATTGAATTTTGGATGAAAAATCACTTGGTAAGAGTCAGTAATTGCAACACTATAAATCTATAATTATCCATAAAAATTACAAGGAATGACAAATAATGTTGGGTTAACATTCAGTGTTGGTGACACTACAACACGGTTTACAATTAGTATTAAACAAGACAATCAAAATTGGTGACAATAACCATCAAATTTAGTATACGTATGTTGTTTGAGTAAAAAATGATACTCTCAATAAATTGTTATAGCAATGCGTAACTCCAAATGGTAATCCACACTAATTTGTGCAAATTAGTGTAGATGTCCACAACAAAAGGTGTGTTGCATTAACAAATCTACGATGAAGCACTAGCAAGAATCAATACAAATATTGGACCTCCCGTGATTTAGTTATGATTGTCAAAAATGCATGTTTGTTGATTTCTTAACTAAATATAGATCACTTACTAAAATTTGAAGATATAGTTCAATCTCTTTTTATCATGTGTCTTTCCAGTGTTTGTTTTGCAATCCTCACCCGAACCCCACACCAATCAAATATAGAGGTCCGATTTAGAAACGTAACTATATAACACCCACATACCTTATAGGTGAATGCATGGCATCAATGGTTAACATCAACAACGGTATCAAATAACCTACACATGGGTATCAAAATTATAAAAATAATTGAATATTGATGCTCAATGGGTACCCAAATGTGATAGAATCTTTGTATGCCCAATTCAAAATTTGTTTCAATACCACTCTTAACCATATTGATACCGAGGCGATGTTACCTAGGTATGAAGGTTCTTGCATTGTGTATAAGTCCTGAAGGGTACTAAAAACAAATGATTCCGTCAAATGGGTCAAAGCAAGAATTGTCTCATCCAATTACCAATTGTGCGTCAAGTAGATTTTCAAAATTGGAGTTGAGGTGTAGAAGTTATAAGACATAGAAGTGATTTTTGTTTTTAATAATTAGATAGGCCCTCTTTATGAAAGAGAGAGAAAGAGAAAGATGGGCATAATCACCTTATTTGAAAAAGAAACATTGTAGACCAAGAAACAATATCACCAACATGTGGGTATTGCTCAATCCAAAGGATTGAGCAGGTTATGTGGTCAAACTTCTTAATTTGACACCTATAAAAATAATAGATATCACTACCTCTATGGTTTTTGGAAGGCTTGAACTAATTAAATGACGCCAAAAAACACATGTTACAATGACATTGGACTATCCGCTCAAAACATGCCAAACCACTCCAAGTTCAACAATAGTATCCTTAAAAGGAAGGGAGCCACTATCCAATGGTTGGAGGTGCATCTAGTCTTTGGTGTGATAGCCCAATTTTTTTCCAACAATCACTCCGACTAATTCCCCACTATTAGTCCTCGCAAACTCTCTTATTTTAGTTATAGATGCCTGAACCTTATAAGTAGTGTCTTGGGGGGAGCTTTGGCCGGGCTATACAAGAATAGAAGTGCCTATGAAATCAAAGTTTTTCTTGTGTTGTCACCCTCTATCTGACCTTCTCAAGGGATGACGCTATTAAGTAACATATTATAGACATGGTATTCCTGAAAACATCACATCGCACATAGGAATGTCATATATGTCATCTTCTTGGATACAAGGAAGGCTGACTTGAATTGATATTTCAAAGCAGCTTTTGTCAACTACAAAAGTTTTTGCCACCTGCAATTATTTCCAAAGTTCAAGTGTGTTCCACAAGACTAGGAACTAAGTCGGCGTTGGAAAAAAATCACATATGAATGTGACGTTTCCACAATGTTTATATATGTTCATATATTGAGAAGACCCTACGCAATCTTTTCAAGAGAAAGAGAACCCCCGCTTTAATGGCTTGTAACTTTTGTATCTCAACTTCAATTCTGAAGCTCAGAATGACATCTTCATGATCCAGAATCCAATTCAAAGACAGTGTCGTATGTGCATCAGAAGTGCAACAAGAGGACCACATATGTGATTATATGCAACAAGACGATGAGCATGTATTTTGGGACCTCTAGATATTCTCTACAGGAGTGTTCCAAATTCCATGAATTAGACTTCCCCTGAAACCATGAACAAAACAGTCCATGGTCAGTGTGATACATAGAAAGCGCATTCCAAATCACACCACACCTAGAATGGGCCTTGCATGGTCCACTATCTGAGACGTGAATGACACATTACAATGAGATCAGATTGTGTAATTAAATATAGCAGCCATTCTAGGTTCATTTGAAACCACAAATGGGTAGTTGCTATGATCAGTCAAAGAGAATCCCGCTTTGACCTTTTGCATCTCAATTCCACTTTTATTCTGTTATCTAAGAATCCTACAACATCCGTACTCAGGTTGCTTCTGAATTCTAAAGGGGGAAAGTGACATTATTCCGCCTGGCTCTATATTTCAGCAAATACCAGCTTCCTTGACTACTTATGCAGTTCCCAGTCAAGAAAGAAAAGTCATAAGGGTTGTATTAAGAGAGATTATTAGTACCATTCAACTTGACAAAGAACTTCAACTGTAAATAGTTGATCTTCTACGTAGGTGCAATATTCTTATATCCTACGACCAACTCTGCAACAGAACTCGCTGTAAAACGCAAGTGAATACTAGATGTGATGATAACAGAGCCGGGATTACCAATGCAGAACCCTTGGCTTTTGTATCTTACTCCCAGTACTGTGATTCCCATAATTCGTAGCATTGATCACTCTTGAGTTTCTCACCAAAACCCTGATGCCAATTTTTGAACTTCATATGCACGTTTCTAGCATCTGGTGTGATACATCACTGGTGCAAACAATACTGATACTTAAGAACTCAAGCATCAAATGAAGGCTCACAAGGTGGAATTAAACATTAAACAAAAGCAGCAACCATCTGGTGTAGCAGAATCAACAGCAGTTTGAAAAAAATTATTAGCCCAATTTGCACATTGCTTACCATGCATATCAATGATAAATTAGAAACCTACACAAAAAAAACAAGAGATATCTCCACGATGAAGAGCTTAGAGCTTCTCTTCATTGTGGTGATATAACACAAATCACCATCAAAGCAAATTATTAGAGCCAACTTACTAAGTGTTCTGTCCTGGCCCATAACTTCAGCTAACTGGACCCGCCCATACATTGGTCATTGAAGCAGTTAGGAAGATTTGTTGGAGCTCTACTTGACCAATACTGTGTTCTCTCTTAAAATGCCTTGATTTATCATTGAATGCATCCGAACTAACCTTCAAGACCGGATGCACAAGATGAGGGCATATTGAGATGGACCTGCAACCTGTAGCCTAAACCAGTTGTTCATAACTGGGTTGGGGGAAAAATTTGCCGAATAAAATCTTGGAAGCGCTTTGAATACAGCTTGGGCTCCACTGCAGAAATGGAAATGGAATCAAACTGGCATGCCTTGTATGCATGCTCAATGCGTTTGGTAAGATTGTAGTTTTGCAAAATGTCAATGATGCCAAAATACAGCACCACATCATGTGACTCCCCAAACAGCTGCCCCTCAGTAGGTTTGCTTTCGTCATCGCTCCTCCTATGTACACGATCAGCTCTTGCAGGCATATTTACTCCTAGTTGTATCCTCAACCTGCTGATATGGTGATGTTTTAAGAAAGTTATATTGACAGGTATAATAGCAAAAATACATAAGCCCAGCATAGTTCCAACATAAGTACATAACTTATACATGTAGAGTGCATGCTTGCAGAACTAGCCATGTGTACAACCAGACCAGTAAGGGAACAGATTACTCACCGGGCTGTCCCTGGAAGAAGCAAGTCAACCTCAGGATCACCAGCTCCAGATGCTCTTAGAGGACTTCCACGAATATGGATTCCGGGAGTCCCACTACCACCGTGACCAATGTCCCGAGCTACCAATACTAAACCTCTAGTTGTACTCCACTCTTCCTCAGTTCCTGCTGCTGCTGATGTACAACCATCACAAACAGAAGATATAATTCAAATGATATTTCATCCAAATGATCTGACTATTCGAAGCCTCTACATTGCAAATTTGGAGCACAGCAGTTTTAGCATATTAGCAATTTGTAATAGAAAAATACAGGCCTCTAATTAGCAACTACAACATGGAAAACAAATCACAATTCCAAAACAAGAGCTACAACGTCAGGGCTACATACCATCATCCATGTTGCTTGTGAATGATTCGCTTGGGGGTAGATCTGGTGTAGAAGATGGCCCTGGAGACAAAGGAGCTCGGTACTGTGGAGCTCTGAAATGTAAGCCAAGTAACATACTGTAGTCCATAATACCCCGACTTTCTAGAAACTTGCAGTCATAATCAATTTGCCTGTACCAATGCACCAACCACACATCATTCGAACATGATAATGTTGCAAGAGAGACAAACATTTAGACAAAATGCAACTGAAACATTGCACAAATGTAGAAAGAACACTATGAAGATGCACATATGAGAAGTTGCCACACTCTTGTACCAACAGCAGCAAATTGACCAACCAGGAAACTCTAAAAGCCAAGGATCTATTTTCTAAATAATGTGCAGCCCACAAACAACACCTTGGTCATCTTGATACATTGCATTGAATGTAAATACATCCATAGCTCACAATTTGGTCAAGTATATGACCTACAGATTAGCAGATGGTGAGAGAGGAGCCCTGCAAGAAACACGTCTCTGTACCTTAGAAGTGAGTCCCGCCATGAGGGGTCAAGTCTGAACTCATATTCAAGATCCAGATCCTTCAGTGTGGTTGTTTCATCAATCTCAACCTTGTCAGCAGATCGTCCTTGCGTGGAACCTTTCAAATCAAATCGCCGGTGGATACGTAGCTCAGTACAGAACATGTTACCCATCACTACAAACCGCACCTGAAATCATCCACCGCAATATTTTGTAAGAACACAAACTCTGTAGAAAATATATAAGTTTTGTAAAGACTACGTTGGCTAAGTCTGGTGTGTTATGATTCATGCTTGACATCCACAAGCATTATTACAATAGAGAAGCATGATTTGCAACCAGCCTCTAGACTAGGTAGAATCTTGAAGGCTGCTGAGTAAGCCTATTTTTACCAAGCAATCTATGAACATTTTCTGAATGCAATCTCCATTTTCAAGACCTTGATATGAAAAAGAGAAAGCAAGTGTTATCTATTGGGAAAACCATAAGCATGGCTTGAAAGTACCTTTTGACCGCCATATGGCTTAATGCGATGAAGGCCAAAAAACTTGGTGATGAGGGTATTTTCGAAGGTTTTCACATGCATATGATAAGCTGGAAGCATGTTCAACAGTACCTGAAACCAAAAGCACAAGAAACTGTATTAGATTCCAACCATTGATTTTTCCCCAATTCTCATTCTTCCGTACCTGTCTCGTGTACTAAGAATTCTCAGATAACTACTGATACTTTTCACACCTCAATCCTATAACAACAACAACCAGTTCACATTCTCATGTAACACCTGCAGAGGTTACTGGCAACAAATAGAAGGCTGATCACCTTCACTTCTGCCTTCTTCATAGTCTTAATGATGAAGCGATCATCATGAGAGAGATAGAACACACTGCCACTCTTTCCAGGCGAAATAAGCTCCCTCAGGGCATCATCCCCACAAAGAGACAGCATATAATCAGCAGCATCAATCTTGAACATCTCTCGCAAATGCCTGCAATTCAATGGACATTAAGCAGTAAGGAAGAGTAAGCAGATGTACTTCTAGTCATTCAAATGAATCTGCGGAGAAATTTTTTGCTACAATTGCTAATTTGAAAATAATGTCAGCTGGAAAATCAAACAAAAAATTGATACTTTTCAATGACAGAAATACAGCCCAGAGGCATGCTTTTGATTCGTAGGAAGTAGAACGCAGAGGTAAGAGGAACTACCTGAAAACCATTGGACAGTAATCCTTCCACTTGAAATCGGATGAATTGTGAAGGGGTGTGAGAGGGGTTCCACATTTTGGAAAATTCATGTGGATGCTAGCGCGAGGTCCAAAGTCATTGGGACCAATATCATGCTTAGGCTCTGGTGTGATTTTGCCAACAGTGTACCTGTTCAAAAGTGGCACAAGGTGACAACAGATCAGTGCCCGATTGCAATCAAAACTCCTCACAAGAGAACCCATACACTCACTATTAGCAGTCTGGATCAGTACCTGCATTTCAGGTTGTGATACTATGAAGTTAGCATGATGGAAGATCAGAAGGTCGATCTATTAGTGTTGTTCCAAAAGCATTTCCATGGACATATAGTACAATGAAACATTCATATTTACTTACACTCTCAAGTTTTAAAACACCACTGAAGACCAAGACCTAAACCTCAATGGAGGTTACCCATAATCTTCTGGTATTGCAACCTGCAACTGATTCAGCCACATTCACAAACAGGTGCCTGGCAATCAGTCTACAGGCCTAGAATATTGTGTTCCCCAACATGTGAACCTAATTATGTAACACTTGCATAAAAAGACGCACCGTATACCAAGCTGCAGATTTAGCATAAGGTCATAACTGCGATGCCCCTTGAAAATAGTTTCCCCAGGTCTTTTGGCCTCTTTCAGAGCCCTTCGAGGCCTCCTCTTCTTGTGACCAAGAACTTCCAAGTTCTCCTTCACCAATTCACTCATCAGCACACCCTGAACATACTCGCGTACCACCACAGTGGGTGGAAGGGGTCCAACAGCTGCTTCCAGGGGAATGCGATCTGACGTCCTCTCTTCACCTTCCAAAATGGTTCCTGATCCACGCACCCCATCGGCTCCAACTGGGACCTCCAAGCTCCACCGCCTGTGCATGCTCTGTGAAAGGTCCCCACTCCTTGATAACTCACTTGCATGAGGTAGTTTCTCAGAAGATGTGGATCTGCTCCTTGACCACCGGAGGGGTCGGAGCTCCCCACTGTGAGTTGGTACTTTAAGGAGGAGGTCATCCCTGACACCAACTCCCTCAGTGGTTCGAGACGTTGGAAAGTCCCGGAATTGACTGCCTGCAGGGTAGAATACACCTTTTCCATCCTTTAAACCACGACTCCAGGTACCAATATAGCAGCTCCCATCTGTCCATACATAAACCCCATGCCCATGCTCCAAACCATCTAGCCACTGTCCTTCGAATTTGTCACCACTAACCCATGTCAACACACCCTTTCCGCACATTGAGCCACCTCTCCACTCCCCATGATACTCATTCCCACATGACCAGGTGTACTTGCCAATGCCTTCTTGGACTCCCTGCTTCCAGGATCCTTCATAAACATCGCCATTTGCATACCTCTTCCTGCCATGACCGTGCTTGACGTTCATACTCCATTGGCCCTTGTAGGTAGTGCCACCAGTTCCCATATATGTCCCCACTCCATGCATGTAACCCCCCATAAATTCCCCCTCGTAAGTGGCACCCGTTGGCCATGAAATCTTACCCTTTCCAGATTTTTTCCCTCTTCCCCACTCTCCTTCATACATACACCCATCGGCCCACAGGTATTTGCCGGTTCCCTCTGGCAAGCTGCCCTGCCATGTCCCGACATAAAAATCGCCATTCGAGAGCACCTTTTCGCCGGTGATAGGAGACACTGTATTATTATCCTCTACAGCTGAGCCGTCAGGTAATAGGGTGGTGCATTTGGTCTCATCATCGGCATCATCATCAATAAGGGTTTCTTTAAAACCTTTCGCAGGAGGCACCACATCCAAGCTTCTTCTTCCGGAGAGGGAGGATAAAGGAGACGTCAACAGCTTGCCTCTGGTGATGATTTTGGGCAAATCGATATCCTTGTCATTAGTGTCCACATGAGGCAACGGGCCAGACATACAGGTGAGACCAGTTGTCGACGTCTTCTCAGGAGCTACGGCCCGCTTCCGCGCCCGCCTCTGGAAACTGAAGATCAGACTTCGTAGACCTTGCACTGAATAGTGCACCGCATTGCCTTCCTCAACACGACCTAAGCTACATGACGTCGCCGATGTGCCCAGCCCACTGTCAACTCTTGAGGAAAGGTTGCGAGCACTGACATCTCTCTTCCTATCAAGCTCATAGAGCCCTGAATACATCCACATCCAACCCACCACATGTGTCGTGCCAACTTGGTTAGATTGTAGCCAAGCCCTTCAATAAATACCATCAACAGTTGACAATTTCGTATAGCGAGTAATAATAAATTCAATTAAATGCACGACAGACACAACAACTGCGTCTCACCGATGAATCACTAGACAATATGCCCAGTGGTCTCCACACCTACCAAAATCCCAACGTTGACCTGGTACGGTCACATAAATGGTTAGCCGTTTCCCAAGTACAGGGCAAGCTCCATATCCATATCACACGATGTTTCCTCTCCCATAACCTAAGCTTGCTTTATCACCTACAACAACAAGACACATACAAGTGCCCCCGGAGGTCGCTCACCTTGTCCTCCTCTTCTCTTCCACTAACCTTGCAACAAATCCTCGGACCATAACCAAAACCAAAAGTGTCTATCCAGCTAATGAAGAATGCCATCTTTCGCATTACAATAAGTTAGCCGTTTCCCAAGTACAGGGGCAAGCTCCATATCACATGTTTCCTCCCCCATAACCTAAGCTTATTTTGCTTATCACCTACATCACGAGCTTGCCTTGTCCACTCCTCCTCCACTAACCTTCCAACAAACAAATCCTCGGACCCAGACCATAACGAGACCGTAACGAGAACCAAAAAGTATCCAGCTAATGAAGAATGCCATCTTTGGCATTACAATTCACCCCATCAACATCCGAATCATCATCACAAAAAGCAGGACAACGGACTTGCCTTTTGACATTGGTCCTCAACGTAGTAATGTCCTTCCTCTCAATTCTTCTAATGCCGGCCCATGTACGCCGCGCACATTATGCGCCTCGAGCCTGTATTCCCTGTACCTCACACACACCAAGCCCAAAGCTCCCCCTCCCCCGCACATCCAAGCTGCAGCCGATGCAGCAGTCTGATCTCGCTCTCCCTTACAGAACACCCTCCCGCTCCTCCTCGCCTACACACCAGATGTTCCGAGATCGCACTCCTCTACTCTCCTCCCCCCCGATCCACACATGCTGCCACTCTGCTCCTCCCACATGCCCGCACCACATGACACTCTCACCATCACACACCTGCTGCACCGAAACTCCACACTCACACCGATCCATCGCCATTCACCATCGCCACCTCCATCATATCCAAATCCACCATGGATGATGCCACCCCTCCTCCACGCTCTGCTCCCTCTCCCTTCTCACCTCACCTGCACAGCGTCACAAGGCTCGGAATACCATCATCTCCCTGCATCGGAAACTCTCATCGCCCCGAAACCCTAGGTCACCACCCCGAGCGGACCCCCCGTTGCCCGGCGCGCTCCGCGCACATGGCGAGGAAGATGAGCTCCCCGTGCCGTGCCCCTTCCTTCCTTGCTTGCTTGCTTCTTCCCGTGTCCCCTGTCTGTCCTCCTCCCGCCCCTCCCTACTACCACGCTCCCTATGCTCCTTCCCTTCCTCCAACCTCCAGGGCTCTCCCTCTCTCTCACACACTCTCTCTCTCTCTCTCTCTCTCTTCCCTCCGCAATGGCTATGGCGCCTTTGCAGAGCAATCTGCTGCAACATGAGCGAGCCAAGAACACCGTCTCTCTCTCTCTCTCTCCCCCTCTCTCTCGTACGAACGCTGCCTCTACGATTAGCCTAACGGCTGCGTCTGCGTCTGCGGCCGACTATCCTATTTTCCTCATTCTGCCATCGCGCCTGGCACCTGCTTAGCTATAAAGAAGCCGAAACATTCGGACGTCGACAAACTTTAGCTGCTTGGCCGTTCCCGTTGGGAAGAAGCCGAGGTTGCGGGCGTCGGCGTCAGTGGCCGAGCCGAGTAGAGAGACTACTTTCCTCTTTCTGTCTCGGCCCGGCGAGGTGCGGTGGCGGCAGCGGCCGGGCAGATGGTCACGGTTCCCGCTCGGCCGCTGACGTGGGCTGAGTTAGCGGCAGGGGCGATTGCCTTCCCGCGCCAGGCTGCTCGTGACGGGCGGGCGGCTTTTGGCGGCCAGGGGAGGCCTTGTTCAGCTCGGGCGTGGGCGTGGGCTTGGGCCGTAGGAGCGACATAACAGGGGCACATCGCGACACTGGTTTGGCGGTCGGCTGGTTGTTGTTGTTGTTGTTGTTGTTGTTGGGTGGGCGAACGAATGAGCCATCATGGGATGGATGAACATCCATGGATGGAAGTTGCCCAATCACACCCAAACCCCTTTCTCCTCTTCCTCCATTTGTTGCCTCTATCCCATAATATGGGATACAAAAACATTGTGGAGGTTGCCTTTGATATGGCAGCCACACCGGGATCCAACCAGGGTCCCCTGATGTTGGTGTCCTTAGTGCCCTAGATGGGTGGCACCAGCACCGGGGGGTCCGTTGTTGGTTGAGCCCCGACTGGACCCCTAGTGTGGTTGTCATATGAGTGATAATAGAGCCCGGGTAATGCATGTCATAACTTAATGAACAAGGTTTGGTGAAGCACAGTGAAAGCTCAATGAAATTTCTAATTTAATATGAACTTGGTACTCTTAATTAATTACTTTTAAATGTCACTTCAAGACAAAGCCACATTCCCTGGTCCACTTAAACACGGCAGTGTAACTTATTTAAACCTATGTATCTTATGATCCCGTGGTCTCGAGTCGTGCATAAACCCATGACACTCATAAGGACATTTGTTGTGTTTTGAGTGGGCTAGGTTATCCGCTTTCGGTGGTTGTGGGAGCCTTGTTGCCCTAGTCTGAGTGGGTTCCATGCTAAATGAAACCGACTACGTACACTCCATATTGTACTTAGTGTCATGTGGTATTCTATGTCACTGTGATAGCGCTCTAATGACAATGTTCAACAAGTTGACAAGTATTATCATCCCAATTTACTTTTAGTTCATCCACTATTGTTATATTTTGCATCCTCGCATTTCTCTAATGACTTGTTGTCGTGAATGAATGAAATTTGGATGAAAATTCACTTAGTGAGTGATAGTAATTGTAACATTGTAGATATATAATGTCCAAGTTTTTTTTACAAGGAATGACAAATAATGTTAGGTTTACATTGAGTGTTGGTGATGGTACACAAGCAATTTACAATCAGTATTGAGCAAGACAAACATAATTGGTGACACTGCATAAAATATCCAATGTGGTTGTTCGTACCTTGAGCAATGTTCATGTTACACTAAACATAATACAAACCATGATATTACAATTAGTGCGCCATGTAAATTATAGTAGTTCAGCTCTCTCTCTCTCTCTCTCTTTGCCATGTGTTGTCACATTGTGATTGCAAGACAATTAGTGTGGATTGATGATGAATAGTGTGGACCACGATATATGAAAAGCTCATTGCATTAACCTTACCACATTGTTTATCCCATTTAGGGCATTTGGTGCCAACCAAAGGACAATGACACGAGACGTTTTGTTGCTACATGACGAGTCATGTATGTCACATTAAATATCGTATGTTTATTTGTACATGTGTTGTTGTTGTTGTAGTAGTAGCTCGAGCAAAGCTATCCCTAGTCGTGATACGAGCGAGTGTGATATGTCGACGAAAGTCGTCAAAAATCGCGTCCATCGATCGGACCCCAACCCATTAGGCACATGGCGTAGTAGTTTACATAATGAAAGTACCAATACTCGGTTCCATTTCATTGGGCTAGGTCATTGCACCCTCTTTTGTGGTCGTGAGCCCCTTGGCCCTTATTAGCCCCTAGCCAGGTGTACTATTTATTGGATATTATTACCTTGAGGGGGGCTATTGCTAGCCACAACATTAAAAAGCATGACACGTCGATGGAAGTTGCCGATTATCATTCCTCTTCAACCCTCACACGGTGCGGTTTAATAAAATCATATGGCCATGGGAGTGCAAACAATACAATACAATACAATACTCGTATTCATTCATTGGGAATCTCTCGGCTCTTAGCCTTGCTTGTTTGTAGTGTTTCGTGAACTTATTATGTGTTTCTATCTTAAGCCACATTCGTCTTTAGGTCATGAGTATAGGTTGAAGGGTATGATTAAGCCTACACCCGTAAAAAAGGAAGGGATAGGAATGGAATTTACTATAACATGTCTACTGTAGCTTTCTAGCAGCTTGGGTAGAAAAAAATTCGATTTTAAAGGTGTCTAGAACCACAATAATGTCTCACAATCACCATAGCAGCATGGTCGCTCACAAAGACCACTCCGTATAACTCACACACATGGTAAAATTTGTTGCCAAGCAAAACCCTGACATACAAGTAAAAGACAAATTTTAGGGTAAGGAATATTAGTTAAGAGAAGTGTTTAAGTTAATCGTAACCGACATAGATGAAATTAGGAAAACCGTTCATGAATTATAGAAATGACATGGATGAATGTCTCACTTGTTTTGAATTACCTTTTTATGTTCCCAATTTTAGAATATTGTTTTTATGGGTTGCTTAACTTTCTTTTGTATTTTAATTAATTGTTAGGCATAAAGGTGCCCAAACTGCTAGAGAGCTACAGTAATCATGACATTGCTCAAGGTACAAACAACTACACTTAATATTGTATTTAGTGTCACCACTTCTATTTGTCTTGCCCAATACTGATTGTAAACCGCGTGTGTAATGCCACCAACATTAAATATAGACCTATAAATATATTGTCACTCTTTGTAAAAATATACCTAAGAAAAAACTTGGACATCGTATACTTACAATGTTGCAATTACAGTCACTTATTAAGTGGATTTTCATCCAATTTTTGATCATCCATGACAGTATTACATTACATAATTGATCAGATTCATCCACTTTATATCATGAGTGGATGAACCAAAAAACACATTAGAACGGCAACTTTGTAAACTTGTTCAGAAGAAGTGTCATTAGAAAACTTATCATAGTGACTTAAAACACTGTGTGACGCTAAATACAATGTTTAGTGTACACTAAGTCTATTTTGAAGCTCAATGCAACTAAGGGCCAAGAGACATGCCTTAAAGCATGGCCCAAATAAGTTCAACGTGTACCTCATGATTAAATGTAGTTTCGGGTTGATTAGGCTCAAGAGAATGATTAGCTTTATGCATCATGAGATGGATTAGAAACGGAACTAAACTATGTTATGGATAGCGGTACCCTTGCTCGAGGTACAACAACCACATAGTAAGCTCATTAAGAGCAAAGGCCAAGGGATAACTACCAACTATAATGTTAAAACGTCATCTTGAGGTCACTTATGCTCAAGGGAATGATTAGCATTTTGCCGCGTGAAATAGAATTGGAACGGAATACACTATGTTATGTCAAGCAATAAGTTCGGTATACAAAACAACTGGGTAGTAGGTTCAATAAGCAACAGAAATCACTTGGGCTAAGGGCCAAAGGCCTGTCACGACCACTATAGTGGATTTGATGACACGGGCCAACAAATATAAGTGTTATATTTCTATGCACTTCATGGGAATATGGCTTAACCCTAAACACTTTTAGCATTATATTGCGTATTATCTTATTATGGGTTTGGGGTTTAGGGTTGAGAACTTTATCTTCCAAGACAACAAGATATCATTATATACTTACTAGAATATATATATATATATATATATGCTTTGTACACTATCAAATTACCATATGTGTGAGAGGCCCCAATCGGGCTCCAAAAAGCGTTTGAGGATTCACTTACACCATAAGAGGGTTTGGGGTGATTGGGATGGTCAGCACTTATGTGCCACACTCATTTGTGTTATGCTCAAATACAATATTTGACAATCAAAGAGAGTGAACACATTAGGCCATGCTTTAAGGCACATCATGGCATCCATTTTAGTGTTTAGTCCATAGCATTGATGCGATTCATTGAAATTAAAACTTAACAAGTTGATCCTACCTTGAGGTATGCAATTTATAATACTACAATACTGCTTAGTTGGCATAACATAGTGAACTTGCGGGTTTTGCCCCTACCTCGAAACACCAGTTAGTCATTATGTTGAGCTTATACAACATCAAGGTGTTCTCTAGCCATTCTAATTACTTTATACATTGTCAAGGCTTTCTCTAGCCATTCCATTGTAGTCATATAATGTCAATGCTTTCTCTACCCCACGGGGGGATCACACCCCCTTACATTTCATAACCACGTGCGATAAAAGTTTGCTACCCTATATTACATGCCATAAATAATTTTTAAAATTATGATATTTTTTTCTACATACACATAACCATTGATAATATCTTTTGTATATTTTTTTGAAATTTTTAGTCATCTTCATTTTTTGTAGTAATTTGTTTAGTTCAATGTTGCGTCATTCTAGTTAGAAACGGTATGTTTTATAAAAAAACAAATCATCAAATTTGGTTACCAATTTTTACTATGTAATAGATACTATGTATATCTACTCATGAAAAAAAAATCATAAACTTTTGAACCATTTTGGTGATGCTTTTATGTAAAAGTAGATTTTGTTTTATCGCACGTGGTGTTCAACTTGACAATGAAGTGCACCCCCCGTGCTCTACCCATCACATAGTGACCTCATTATTGTATTTGCTCGGAGCTTAAACCTTAAGGACCAAATGGTATGTTCTCAAATTGAGATGAACTAAGATGAAAGAGTTTTAGTGCTTGCATGTTACTTACACTAAAGGAAAGTCATTAGAAGTCACTTAAAGATTATATCCATACTATTGAAAGCTAAATTTACATATCGACATGTTCAAAATACCACATATAACATAGAGAGAACATATATATATATATATATATGTTCAAATGATAAGATATTCATGCAAAAATTTGTGAACTATTCATAGCAATTATGTGCCCGGGACTCAAAACTAACTTTGTACAACGTACTTTAAATATAGGAAACATGCAATCACGTACAAGTATGGTGGCTAAAAAAAACCATACATTGCATAGAATGATACGTTACAATCCTGCATGTACTTGACCGTATTTGCACCTTAATATGAACTCACTTCTTCAATTGGAGATTTTGATTAGACATACAAAGTTATTTTAAACAATAGCTACTCTTCTATGAATTGACTAAATGTTGTCAACAACAACAAAATGAAAATAAAATTACAAATTATTTTTATAATCTCCAAAGCCTCATTGAGACCTTTTGACATTGAAGGCATGATCTAGGTGCTCTAAACAAGGGAGTGGATTTCCTTTCTTGGAGTTCGCTACTCCCAAATCGGTGACATGACCTATCATTGTTAACAAACCTTTGTAATTGGAATTTGAACATCCACTCTTGCTTTCTTGTCTATTGATTCATAATCAACACAATAAACAAGAGTTAAAGTTTTCCATCCAAGACACCACTTGTACAAGTGTGGCATCCCATGAACAATGAAAGCATGATGCATAGTTGATTCATGGACCCACAACGCATTGGGACATAGTAGAGTAATGTAATACATTAATTGTGCAAGTTGGTGTCTATTATTTTGAGTTTCCCCATGGGATCATTCATATGTCATAACCATGGAATGCAAACACATGGTAAACTAATGAAAGTAGACTCCTTTGATGAAACCTTAATCATCCATCTTGTTCAACATAAAATGATTCAATTTGAAAATAATTGTGCCACGTGTCATTGTGGCATTGGTTGAGTACTATGACTCCCCACATGGAAATCACCTTTGGCAATCGAAGTCTCCATGGACCCGATAGCCCTCTACGGTCATCTTAGCATGACATAGATCCCATATTCTTTGAACAAAATTGCAATTGTACAATCTCTACCTTTTGAAGGTTTCAAGCTACAATATCAACCCTAAGACTATATTTTTGGGCCCTACACTTTGAAAAAGGTTGCACGCAACATGCAAAACACACTAGGTAGTGCTATTAATACATGTACAATATAATGTGAGGTACCGTCGGGTGATATATGGAATTTCGTGCATTAAATATTGTCAAAAAATCACATCAAAATGATGAATTGTATGAGGTTCGTGGATAAGTGTTTTAGACATCAAACTAGTCAACTCTAGCTCATGTGGATTGTGCATTATCATCAAATCACATGCTTTTATTGCTTTTATAGAGACTTGTTGACAATTTCTAGTAAATCGGTGGAGGGTTTGACAAATTCCTTGCAAGTGAACGGGCACATATTTTATTGTAAGTATTCAATAAGTGAATATGGACTTAGGCACAAAATTTGGACGTAATGAAATTGTATACATGCACTTCTATCGACAAATCTTATGTTAGAAATCACAAGTATTAATCTTATATGTGGTATGCATCACTGGTTGATCTTACTTGCATGCACACTATGTGACTTGCCAATTATGAAAATTTCATACAATTATATATGTAAACTATATGATCACATTGCTTCTCAAAGCATGTGAAGTTATATTTTTTGTCATATTCTTGTAATTTCTTCTCCCAAATAGCTTGATTTGCAACGTGCACAATGTATGAACGACACAAAAAAGCTCTCAAATGCATTATTATCTTTGGACAAGTCTTTCATCCATATTACCTGAGATCCTAGTTGTTTTCTCTTACAAATCTCGTACCATCACATGTGTTTGCACTCTATTGGCAAAGGCATACAATTCTAAAGATATTTGCACTAGTTCAATGAACATGAATCATGCTTGGGCTTGTTGGAGTAGCGTTTATTCAAGAATCGACAGTCAAAGGTTATTTAATTCCCAAATTCAAGGTATTGATGCATGAATTCATGTGATGAACAATTACATGGAACCACTTGCAATGGACAATCCCTAGGAGATGTCAAATTATTGACTCTTGCTTCAATTTAGTCAACGTCTATGGATCTTGTCCTTGGCACACAAACTAAAGCATTCATTGATATGATCAAGGTGAAGCTTCCCTCATTCATACCAATCCAAGAGGTTGGTGTCGTCTCTATTTGAAGCATTCATTTATATAGACAAAGGTGGTAACCAACTAACCGCATGCACAAAAGTAGGTGCTTCATGTACATTACATGTCACAATCTATACTAGGAGCACCCCCCCCCCATTTTGTCCCATCACAATATTAAAAAAGTTGAGGAAATTCTATGGCTTGGATGCATAATGCATGTAAGGAGAATCGTGTACATGGAATAAATCCCTTGCCTAATAGAGGCAAGGTAGGCATACCCGAAACCATTATTATGTACCCATTGTCATGCATTTGAAGGCGTCCAACCTACACTTTCGGTACATAACATTCACTACCAACATATGAATCTTGGGCTTTCATCCTGATTCAGTGAAAGTAACATGTGAATCTCCCTACATGGTAGATCTAAATATTTTTCTAGTGACTTAGAACGATTTATTGTGATTGTGGGGGGGGGGGGGGGGGGGGGGGGGAATGCCCACACTCATAAGCTTGTATTGGATAGTTTGAGGCACAATGTTGGTTGCAAGTGTAGGTACCACCTTCCATGTGTTGTCCACTTACTGAAACTTTCATTCAACTGCAATCTACTTGTTTTGTGCTTCAAGATAAATATCCAAATATGTATGGGTAGGTGTTGTATGTGTTGATTACAGTCATTCATTACATTTTGAAACCATCACAATAAAGAAACATAAATAGGTTGTTTAGAAGTGACCACTTGCTAGGTGAGGGATTTTGGTGCATGACATTTATCATGGAGGGTGCCGTAAAAATGCATCCCTTGCAAGATTGTTTGTTAATTTTATTCCAACTGAGTCCCACTAGACTATACCCGCCTAATTTATAAGTCCATGTGACACAAAATATATATCCTTGGCTATACAATGTTTCATTTTGTCACGAGACTTTACCCATGGCCCATGGATGATACCATACCAGCAATCGTGCAATTAGATTGCTACTTCCAAACTTGTACGAATTGGTAAAATATTCTCAAGTGGTTTCCATGGATACATAGGTCCCGACTTGTTGACTTTGCTCAATTCAAGCACCACTTGGCGACTTGTTGTCCTTCGAACAATAGTTGTAAGTACCCATTTATGCATTCACACTTGCACCAATTGTAGGTGTCTAGATTAGAAGAGTTGTTCCATTGGCTTGGTATGCGTGGTATCTACGTAAACTCATCCATCGTGGATGAAGGGGCTGCAATTATAAAAGTCCCCTACAAGATCGAGGGCCGATTCATTCCAATTCAACACCACTAGAGTAATTTGAGATCTTTGACTCTATTTCCGAAGTCGAATCGTGTATAAATAACCATTTATAGGTTATTATTTATTTCATTGCGGGTTGACCTTCGCAATGGATAAGTTTAGGTAGACACCACAAATCCCCGGCCGGTTCCATTAGGTATGTTAGTCCATGTTGTAAGTATTGAGACTTGTGCAATCTTAAATGGCCTAAACATCCCAAAATGACACCCTCAAGCCCGGATGATGGGATCTTGCTAAAACGAATGTGTTTCTTAGCATTTGTTTCCACAAAAGTAGCCTTTAAGATCACGTGTCGCCTCCAAAAAGGTTAATCCCAAGTATTCATGAAATAGTTATCCTCTCCATGCTTTGTGATCCTCAAATCTCAAGCATATGGATGTGATCATTAGATGGTATTGACCGGATAATTATCAAGAAACCTTCGGAGATGTTGTTTAGTATAACGTATCTTAAGGCAAGTCTAAGACTAAGGGCCACTTTACACTAGAGCTCGAGGGCTATTGACCCACGATCTACAAAGTGTGTGATTATTGTGGAAGTTGGAGATGGTCCAAGTTTACTTTACACTAGACTTTGAAGGTATGAGGGACTGAAAAATTTGAATGGATGAAAAATGTAAATGGCGTCTTCCATGCTAGCAAGTGGATAATGCTTCATGGTCTATCAAATATTGTGTTAGGCCCATAAAAAAAAGGTGGATCTAGCACAAAACAAGAGACTCTGGCGATCAATTAAATTGGTATTGGCTTTTAAAAATATTATATTGATGTGATGGGGACCTGAACTTGAACTTATGTTGCGTTCCCTCAACATGGTCAACTTTCACTCTATAGTAAGCTTGAGGGTCCATTGATTGCAAAATTGGATTTCTATTTCACATGCTATGAGTTTTGAATGATTTTCAAAGGCCCTCGTACTTCATAGTCATGGCTCTTGGTCATGTGTAAAGCGGCCCTACAAGAACTAGGGTACAAAATAAAAGAAACTCCAAAATTGAATGACCTTTTTGGTCGAGTGATTTTTGGATCCAAGGCACATATACCGGACTTTGGATCCAAGACTGAAAAACTAAAGTGGCCCTCATATGGCATCATTTTCCTACCAAATCTTGCAGGGCTCACTCAAAATTCAAGAAACCAATCTTGAGTATGAAAGGAAGAGCCATTTGAGGACCCCAAGCTTCTTGAACCTGGACCCTAACATATGTGGGTGTTATTTGGCTACTTTTCTTCATCGGACACCTATATGGGATTGGTGTGTGGTTAAAGTGAGGTTCAAGAGCAAACCCTATTAAAACACATGCTCATAAGAGATTGGACTACGTCTTTAAACTGTATCAACTACTCCACATTGAATAGTGAAGAAAACTGAGAGGACCTATGTATCATCTAGTCAAGGAATCACACAAACATGCAATCCTGATAACCCTAACTAATTAAGGGGAGGTCCGATTTTCAGTATGATTTTTGTTGATGTTTCATCATAGACTTGCTGATGCAACACAAATACGAAGACACGCATCTTCATCAATAGAACACAAACAACAAGAAATACGAACCCAATAACACCGCACACATTTAATGTAAACCCACCCTTAGAGAGTGCTTTTACGAAGGGTTTAGTTCATTTGTTTTGTTTTGTGCCTATCTAAGAATGTACGATATGGAACATGTGGCATCCAAGGTCGTGTAGGAGATAGTGTATGATGAGGCCAAACGCTACACGCCTCTTTTGTCGGGGCTAAGCCTGTCCCTCTAAAAGCTCGCCCTTTGTCTCCAAATGCTAAAGGGAGCTTGTGCGGCCATTATTTTCAAAAGGGTAGGTTTGCTGCGTGTATGCACGAAAGCTATTGTATGTAGGGCCCGTGTTGCCTTAAAGGCCAATTCTTATGAATGAAATTGGGAGAAATTGGAAATTGGTAGTGTTATCTTCGCTACTACTAATAGGATATAGGCCTTACTTGTCAGTACTTTCAACTACAAAAACGTTTTAGGGTAGATGGGTCTTAAATGGTTATTGTTTTCAACTAGCCCACTTCTCCTATGATATGAAACACGCGATTAGCACGAGGAGATGGTTAGCAAGTCCAAATCAAGGCCAAATCCACTTTTCATGTGATACGAAACATGCCATTGGTTCGAGATGATTAGCAAATCCAAATTGAGATTGTAGTCGCTGTCCTTGTAATCTTTGGAGCTCATGTGAATATCGCATTCATCATCCAAGTGGAGATTCTTATGAGTATTAGATTATCATATAGAGTCCCCCAATTATGCTCGTTGTTGATTCCATAATGGTTGTCATAGTTTAAGCAGGTAGTGTAACATCTTTCAAACTTATCATTTTTTAATAATACATTATTGGAGACCGACCCAACCACACACCACTCAAACACAAGCATGATATTAAGATAAGTGATTGGAATTTCAAGACACGCAAAAGCTGCAAGTGTCCAAGTGGAGATTCTTCTGCTCTGCCCCCCCCCCCCCCACTTCCCACACCACCAGTTGTGTTCATTATTAAATCTAAAACGGTTAATCCATTTTGTGCACATAGTTTAATCTCATCGTAACACATGTCTTGAGTGCAAACCTTGCCAAATACCACACAAATATAGGCTGACTCACAAAAGCAACCACAAAAAGGCCCATATACCTTATAAGTTCTATACTCAACAGAGTTGCTTATTGACATACGTGACCTTTTGTGGTCCCACTTACCTTATCATACTGGGTGTCTTCGCCACTAAGGCATGCAAGTAGATCCGATTTAGAGGTTATATATACCAAACCTTTCAAGGTACACATACATGGACTTAGTACACGACTTGTTCAATGTTGTGGTCCAAGATTCCAAAGCTTCTCTTGCGTATCTGACATGATACAATAGCATGAATGTAAGTTAAGGTCACTTCACACAGAAACCAAGAGCCATGACCATGGAATTGTGAGAGCCCAAAGAAGTGACCAAAAGTTGTCCCAAGACACTTCTAAAATCATGTAGTGTGGTCACGGGCCCTCAAGTGTAGTGTGAAGCATATGTGACCGGGCCTTCAACCAAATGCTATTTCAACGACTTTTTATTCACGTGGGGTCCTCACACATGACATAATAGAATAAATCAACGGTTGTCATAGTTTGAAGTGCCATGGTCTCCCGGTGTTGTGTTAGGCTTACCTCCAAGAGTTGGTTTTTGAAAATAGTCAAAGTGACCATGAAACATGATCCGTTTGATGCCATGTAGGAATCCAAGTAGACTTTACATCCATCTTGCATTCACTTACTCCGTTGGTCTGTAAAGTGTAGTGTGAAAGGAATTTGGACAAGCTCCACCTTTTCCACCAATGAGAGTGCTTGAAGTGCAATGGTTATGGGTCCTCAGTCTTGTGTGTGAAGTGGCCCTAAGTTAGTGCCTTAGTTGATTGTCAAGAAGAAGAAGAGCTCCGGTCTCCGGTGGAGGCCAACGTGAATATAGTGTATGTTTGTAGAACATATGTGGCCACATCCAAAAGGATAATGACGTTAGATGTAAAACCACCTCAACCTTTGCAAGGAGTAGACAATATGGCAGTAATTGGTAACTATAGATAATACGGCAAGCACGTGGCCGTATCAAGCATTAATGTCAAGGACATGGTTTTCATTTACAATGAGGTATAAGGGTGTGTTTATGGGAGGGGGTACACCAAGTCATTAGCTCCATGTTGATAGGATGAATAATTACTCCAAAGTGATCCGAGTTTGATTCCTACGAGGCTCATTTGAGTGGGTAGAGGAGTAAGGTGACTTGGTGTTGCTATGTGAGGACAAACATGAAGTGTGATATCAACCAATGGCTTATCCTTGAGTAGTTGTTAGTTGAGTTGATACATTGGTTATTGCCACTATTTTCACACACATACACGTATGTATGTACGTGTTTAAGGTCAATGGTGTGTCAGGGGGTTGGAGGTGTGTTTGTTTCCCTTTGATTCAGTTGAATTAAAGTGGGTCTTGGAGGTTTGTGACGGGCTGACAATTCTCTAGTCGATGTTTATGGATTAGTATGGAGTGTGCATATTGTGTGGCGATTGTGTTAATTTGCTTGAATGTGCTCTTGATTTTTGTGATAGGCAATTTTAGATTTTTTTTCTAGGTTTCTCATTGATGGGATGTGTGTGGTGGTTTTTGTGCATGTTGCTAAGACTATGAGTAGGGCAATGCTCCATCCTCTTGTTGTGATTAAATCTATTAGCAATTGATATTTTTTAATTTTGTCTTATCAAGGGCTTATGAGGCAAATCTATCATTACACTATGTGAATCCTAGTGTAAGGGTTTATGGGGGGTAGGTGGTTGAATGGGTGATCGATGACGCCTAGTATGTCAAGTTTAGATATAACATTATAGTGGATCTTTGGGTTCCGCAAGTGCAAGGTAGGAGCCATATTTGTACTATGTTTTCTTGGGGTAGTCCATTGTGGGTCCTTGTGTTCATAAATGTGCAATGTTTTGATATTTTGCTTGATATCAAAAGTTTTTGTATTTCCCAAACACCTTTATTGTGTCTTTTTGTAATAATTGTGTGAACGTGTTATTCTTTGCCTTTGAGAAAGTACATGTAACCATGGATCCATGTTTGGTGGGTTAGAAATGGTGCATATTTTTTATGGATAGGTTTTCCTTCCAAAAAATAGTTGTTTTCAAGTGTGGCCCATATATTGACCGGACGAGGCATGTTTTTTTGCTTGTCTATGATAATAGAAGTTTTCTAAAATTTATTTGATGATACTTTATCCACACTCCTCCCATATACATCACAACAACTTAAACAATCTACTCATACACACTATCCCTCTCCTCTCACTGACAATATCTCTCAAGCACCAATATTGGCTTTTCCTAAAGCCTCCAAAGAACCAAACCCTCCTCTTCACATGATTCCTCCACAATGCCACTACATGCAATGTCCACACACTTATCTATCTATAACCACCTAATCACCCCCCCCATTGGGCTTTCCCCCCTCCATTGGCTGCCACTTCAAGCCCTATAACAACCTTGGAGGTGAGGACACATCCCCTAATATGTCCCCTTTCTCTCCCCCTACTCCAACTTGTTTCATCATCAATATGTCCTATGCATTTTCTACATCTCATTGTCATATGCACCCTCTTTCTCCATCCATGCAATTAATTGCCTCATTCCTTCCCTAAGCCTCACTTTAACACTACTCTTGTACCTCACTACAACTTTCAATGTTTCATTGTTCGCAACAAAAAAATCATTCATCGCGTTCCATAATGGTCAACATACCTATTTTAGTGCACCACGGCTACACCTCACTACCTCGCACTATTGACAATTCCTCCAGTGGTAGACAAGTCGCACTACACATCACTCCACCCCTTCAAGTTTCCTACAACTATCACCTTCTCGCCACTATCACTACATTATCCTACAAACCCAATTGCCATTGACTTCTTCTGATGCCACCCTTGATCAAAGCACACATTCCACACCTAACAAGGATACATGATTTTATCAAACAACCAACACCACAAGTAAAATATATGCCAACACCCCTACAATCTCGGGGGGCAAGAGAGTTTGCAACTCCACCGGTGCATGATCATCTATTCATTTGCTCACTAAAGAGATAACCTCCTCCAACCCTCTGGATTTAGTTCAATCTCTTCAACCTTTCAATGCCATTCCTCCTCCACCTATAACCCCATAGCCTTCAACCGCCATACAACCCCACATCAAGTCTAGAAGAAATATTGCACCCATCAACATTAGAACATAAGTCCATAATAGAATACTTGTGGTATGGTCACGAACCCCTCCAAGATTTTACACATTTTAATCATCCCAAATAGCACCCATCATCTAGGAACTCCTTCAGGTAGGCAACTCACAAGCTGAAGCACGTAAAATCTTGCAATGTTGCAATTAGTTCCCTTAGGTTCCTTAAACACTTTTCCCACATCTCCGAGCTAATGGCGCTCTAGGTCAACACATCCATTTTAACCAGTTACCATCCCACCAAATAAATGACCCCAACACTCACTTATCCCAAAGATACCAAATCTAAATTGGGTTTGATAGCAATTATGAAATCCTTGATTCTTAAATAGAAACCCTCTCAATTGCTCGCATCACAACTATGAACATGGAACTTGGCCCAATATTTGCTACAACACTGATGGCATAAGTTTATAACGAGCCTTATGGGAAAAGTAGTGGATGGATTTTCTCAAGGTAGATCTTTGAAATCCAATAGACATACGTATATGTCCTCTTAAATGGCACGAAAGCATTCGTCTTGGAACCACATGGCAAGTTGTAAGAGGTAAAGCGGGTAAAGGGATTTGACACCCTTCCACTATCATTTACCTTAAAGTCAAGCTCAAGGGTGATACCTTACTCGGCTAAAGCCTTGGAGCTTTTGCTATCTCCATCTTCAACAGAAAATTACACAAGTACATTACCAAAAATGAGGCATTTTCAAAAATCATCCTTGGCATCAATCTATGCATTCCTATCCCTCGTGACAGAACTAGCTCGAGCAGATGTGCTTAAACAACCTCCTCACCTTCGTAACCTTCAATTAGTTGCTTCCATCCTTGTACAAATCACACTCATATCAACTATTGAACATGCATGTGCACGTAACCTCTACCTCACCATACATGTGAAAGGGGATAACGTATCCCCCCCCCAAAGAAACATCTTGAAAAAATACCACGCTATCCGACCTGCAATCCTTGCCCACCCCACTTTTATTGGTATTTTGAACCGGAAATCACCTAGCTCTTTAATTTCTAAGATATTTACCCCCCCCCCCCTCAACCTCATACTTTTGATCATGTAGATATCCAACAATGTATCTCAACACTTGCAACCATAGGTAAAACCTCCAAATAAGAGGCATCCTAAATAACCACAAAACATACCTATGACAACCAAACCAAACAATTTTTTTTTTTAAAAAAATCCTTTTTCGACACCCAACCAAGAGAAATTCACAAGAAAATCCACCCCTGAGACTATGTCCAGTTGACCTGTCTTTGTGACCATAGTAATCTAGTCATGCACCCCAATACCATCTCACACTCTATCCTCTACTCATAAACTCTTCCCTTCCAACATCAAACACTACCATGCTCAAACACCACGAATCATCCAACCAATTGTACCAAAATAAATGCCCCCATCCATCTCCCATCACATCCCAATTTACATGCACGATTTACAACGATTGCCTTAATCACCTTTCCAAAGGTAAAAACTCTAGGATATGACCATATCCCAAATGAATCCCTAAAACCATCCCCCATAATTTTCATGATATGCTATTTCTATTTTCCTCACAATGTTACCTTCTATGCTCAATTCAAGACATATGAAAAAATAGCTCCATAAATCTCTTGTACAAAGATGACCCCACCTACATTCAAATCTACAAACCCTTCATCAACACCCTCACATGCCTCCTCCTTCAAGAAGTGTCAAATGTCGACCCCACATAATGGCTCCATCTGTAACTTAAAATGCTACATTGAAAATTAACACCTTAGTGCAATTGTCTCTCATGCTATTCTCACCTTCCAATATTGTAACAAATGGTTGACCAACTCAAATATTCACCCACAATGGTCCAACCTCATTTGGACCATTAAATCCTTATTGGATACTCAAATCACCCAAACACTCAAATTCACATAGGACCGCTATATGGGTAATTTCCGCAAACATTAAACGTTTGATTCCAACACCCACCACCATGCAACCTTTGTAGAGTTAATGAAGTGGATATGTGCACCTTCTCTCATGTTGTACCAATATACCCACATTGCCAGACTCTAGACAAATAGACATAATCAAGCACTCCATGCTATTGCCAACACCCTTCTTGCCCACCCTTCTACCCGTGGTTGCACTTTAATTCATGCTAGTATTCATGATAACAAACAACTTTTCAAATACTTTACCTTCATGGCTTCCACCATGTACATGCTTCCTTCCAAAAAGTAAATGTTTAGCTCGATTGCCTAGACATCCTATTCTTGAGAGGCACCTCCCCTATGAACACCCCTGCCTTTCTCTCCATCCCCTCAGTCACTATCCAATTCATTGAATTCACATACCGCAATGATTGTTTCTCAAACCAAGCCATCACCCGCAAACAAGCCAAATATGAAAACATGGTTCCCTATCTACAATGGGTGGATATATCCTCCCACCTTTAATCCTTATGGGCGATAATTGATCATTCTCAACTCCTTCATCATCAAACTTGAAGATTTAGAAATATCCAATCACAACATCCAACGCCTCATGGACTTTCTCTCCCTTGGTATATAGCAAATGTAAATTGGAAAAGAAACTCACCCCTATAACTTGTAGTATGTCCTTTTTGTATATGTGAGTATATAGCACATTGGTCCCATACTCACACATCAACAAATGTGTGATGGAAAAGAAACTCACCCCTACCCCTTTACAATAGTTCACAACCCTCCTCCTTTTTGAGGGGTTCACCTACAGTAATCTCTTGCTTGAGTATGCACTTTGAACTAGAGTTGTTGGTGCGCACTTGATTAGTAGGTGCGTACTTTACTCATATCTCTTTCTAGAGGATATCGCTTTCCAAACCTTCTAATTCGATGAATCGCAACATGAAATGAATGAAACTTCAGGCAACCCACTTGACCGAAGCCCAACGATGTGAAATCATTGTTGAATCTGAAAGTGCTACTAACTTCAAAGGCAATGAAGCTCTACACTAAATTGTCCTTGACATCGATGACCAATTGCATTGCTCCGATGTTCAAACGGAAGCTGAACAAACAAATAAATGATGAATTCTCATGATCGTTTGAGACGTTTCGGCAAAACATTAACAAACTTACATTGACTTTCAAGCATAAAAATTTCATGCATTCGCGGCAAATGACTCTACATGACATGTTCAAACAATGAAGTATGAACCTTGATTCTTGTCAAAGAATTTGCGCACTTAACTGGGGGAGTACTTAAGGAGATTACTGTACTCAAATGTAGGCATTACACCACACACACTTGCCATCTTTACACAAAGTTGATGTGTGGGTGACTTACAGACTAACCACTATTGTCTCTTTCTTCTAATTACAAGAGATTGGACTATGTCTTCAAATTTATATTAAGTAGTATGAATTAAGAAATCAATAGACATGCACTTTCAATAACCCAGAAGCCCATTCTAAATCTAACTTTTTGTTGATACTTCATTTGTAGATTTACTGATGCGTCACAAGTTTCAATGTCTAAATCTAATGAGCACAAGTTGGAGAAAGTGGAAAAAGACCAGATTGCCAACCACATACATTACACAAGTACTCCTATACCACACAGTGTGGGTGTTGCATTAATACTGCCAGTGGCCCACTCTACCTAATTGCATTCCGTGGTGCGACTAGAGTGGCTCAGACCAGTATCTGGCAACAACGCACATGAGAATTTAAGATGCCTTAAACAAGCTTGCATTGGGTTCCACAATATCTTGTGGAGGTCCACAGTCCTTCAAGCATCGCCACAACTTGTAGTATGTCCTTTTTGTCAAGTCAGAAAAGCGTATACCAAACTACATGGTGGACCTACAATATCTGTAACGTGAAACCTAGTCTATGGTAGCAGTTCCAATCAAACAACACTCGTATCATCACCGAACACATGTCTTCAATGTGGTCGTGAGGTCAATGCATCGAATGTCACACAGGTGCATTAGCAGTGAGAACAACAGCAGGTGGACAAGGCTTCATTGAAAGGTAGTCCTGTAGAGATTCTTTTAGGACAGAAAAATATAGATCAGTACTGGTTTCCTGAAACAAAAAGGTATGCAAGCCTGGGTTTTCAATTCACCAACTTCCTTTTTAGAAGTGGTCATGTCCAAATAGGGCCTCCTATCCACAAATTCCTAACACACCAATCCCACTCTGAAACTGCTATATTCATGGACCGATTTAGAGTGCAGAAGATGTCTTTAACTACTGATGCCCTTGTAAGATACCGAGCAGGTTTGTACCAAGATATAACTAGACTCATTGAATAACAACCTGAGTAGTCTTTAGAAACACGAGAATTTCAGCCACACAATCTAAGAACCATTACATTCAACAAATAGTACTGAACTCTTACACTTGACACAGAAACCCATCTTGTGACGCTGAGCTCCGCTTCCTCTCATTATGAAGCATTTGAGTAAAACAAAGCTACTGCTGCAGCAGCAGCAGCCCTGCAGCTTCTCACTGCAACTCTTGAACAAGAAGGTTCCCTAAAAAATAGTATAGCTCAATCTCCAACTCAACAGGGAGCTCTGCACCCTGTGATTGCAGAGCACAGGTAAACGCTGCCAGTAGGACGAAATTCTCAAAGAAGGAACAAAAGCGACAATTTCCTGAGTTCCACTCTCTATATAGAACCTTCAACCTACAAATCTCTCATTTCAAAAATTACTGGGCAGCAGGTTCCCATCCAGCTGGTGCTGCCACATGATCACCCTCCCATCCAGGCACTGCGGCTTGGGCGGCAGGTGCATCCCACCCTGCGGGTCTGGCTACAGCTGGGGCAGCATCCCATCCAGGAGTAGCAACTGCACACAACAACAACATAACTCACAACCAATGCTTGCATACAAACACCACTTCAAACACAAACTTCGCACATGCCTTCATAGACCACCACCACTACTGCACAACAACACCCCTTATTTTCATCCATTAGCTTCTCTCAAAATTCTCAGCTTTCCCATCAAAACTATACCTGCTCCTGTCCACTCAGCACCTGGAGCTGCTGCCACTGGGATTGCAGCTGCTGTTTCAGGCTCCCATTGTGCGGCATCAGCACCCTCCGGTCCCCATTGAGCATCAGCTGCGCTCAACAAAGCAGGTGCTGCGTACTCTGGTTGGGCGAACTCATGAGCGACGCCCTCCTCATCCTCACGGTCCTTGGCTTCTTCAGGCTCCCTGTAGATGAACAGGTCAACCTGCGCCCACAATCGCATTCAGACCACCATATGCTTGCCTGCCAACATCTTTCTTCTCTACAATGCAATATCACTATATATTTCCTTTCTAAGCTGTGCATGAACCATACAACTGCCATACAGGGCTCCCAACCTCACGGTGATTTTTACAGAATGGACTGAACTCCACGTTTTCACCATTCAAAACATTTTTTTGTCACATTCTCGTGCATTGTTCAAATATATAATCCACCCTCCCAATTTTTGTCAACCCTATCATTGACAAAGGACGACCCAAAATTCTACTGCTCAACGATTACGACAAAACAACCCTGAATCAGCACGAATCTCTACCATGACATCCCAAGGCTGAGCAGCAGTGATGGTGCCTCTCATTTGGAGAACCATGCGAGCCAGCAACCAGAACAGAGCTCCGATGCTGTGCTTTCCCTTGTTGTTGGCAGGGATGCCGATGTCCACGTGGCTCATTGGCGAGTCGGTGTCACAGAAAGCGATCACGGGGATATTTCCAAGAGCTGCCTCCATGATGGGCTGCACCAAAATGCCAAATTCAGCACCCAAAACAAAACTCAATCCACACACTACCCTACCACACTCATTCATTACCGGTGCATAACATCCCTCGTGCCCTTATATTCCTTCACAGTCAACACTGCGCAGCCGATTACAAGTACAACAAACACCAAGACAGGGAACATCCATAAAAGTGGCAGGACTTGCGACCATGAAATGTGAAAGAAAAAAAATTGGACTTCCAATGCCACAGATAACCCCTCCCACATGCACACTAAATCCACCTGGTGGTCGGTACGTGGGTCAGTCAGGATCAACAAACGTGGCTCGCTGAAGGTGTTTTGAAGCTGATTGGTGAAGGTTCCGGGAGTATGCCTTCCTGCGATAGCCTGGCAGCCAGTGTACTGGGCGAACTTGAGAACGGCCCGCTGTCCGTACGGACGAGCAGACTGCACGATGATGTCCTGAGGGTTCTCGATAGCCACAATCACTCTGGCAGCCAACATCAGCTTGTCCCAGCATTTTCCGACGTTGATGATGAAAATTCCTGCACACCAACAGAAGCACTCCGGTTACAAAAAATAACAGAATAACTTCTCTCTGAATTCAATAGGCCACAATGCATGGCATCATTCACTTTTTTTACAAAAACATTCCGTCGAACAGAGAACATCGCATGGTGCTCAACACGACATCTTTAGTTCATGCGCCCCAAGTAGACAACAAGAACGAAACCCAACCAACGAGACACGCATTTATTAGAATAATCTTCACTATTAGCAGGCTTAGTGGCTCCCTCCACTGAAATTCCTCATAAGATATTATTATTGATTAAAAGTATCCATTGATTAAACCAATTGCAAAGAATATTCATGCATTAAGTGGAACTTCAACTAATCTTAGTAAGTAATTCCGTGTTGAACAAAATCATATAATTTTGGGGTTTGGACCATGTTCCACAACCCACCACAAGAGCAGAAAGAGATAACCCCCAAGAAGACCTAATCGAGAGAATGTATACATGTGACACTACTCCCACAACCACAGTTCTGGCAAACCTAACTTGCTCACAGACCTAGTCTCCGATCGCACGCCATACCAATAACTTAGGACACTCGGATACCAAGCAATCGTTTCGCATTCACTGGACTTCGATGCTCGACTTACCTCTGAGGTCTCCCTGCCAGGGGCCCAAACTTCTTCTATCGGAATCCTAAAGAATAGTACACTAAATGTCAAGTCCACACTAAATCGAGCAACAAAACGTCTTGACCCACTGCAATCATCCACCACGAGACCTAATTCTTTCTTATGGTACATTGCCAGTTTCATACATCCCGCATCTAACCTCCTCCCAAAACAACAATGTCACCAACACCTCGGCCCGCTGCAGTCATTATACACGATTAAATTTACATCTTCGCGTCATGCCCCCCCCCCCCGGTTGCACGGCCGTGTCTGTAGAGCAACGACGTAAAGACCTAACTTTACACAACCGTCCCTACCATCCCTATGGAGATGAAAGGCGGCCGCAAACCTCAACACATCAACTTCACCACGAGACAGCCACAGCCAACGCGGGAGAGAAAACGGAACCAATAAATCCGCCACAAAACACAAGTAAAGAACCGAAAACATACCATCGGAGCGGCGCTTCCAGACGTATCGCTCCATCTGGAAGTCGCAGTTCTTCGTGCCGAGGTGTGCATCGGCAGCCAGCAGCATCTGCACATCGGATTCCTTCTGCGTGAGCACCATTGTGATGCTCCGGTGGGTTCGAGCCGCAGCAGCACCGAATGGAAGGGAAAGGATGGCGCGAGAGAAAGGGTGCAAGCTTCGCTGCCACACTACTTACTCCAAACCCCGACTCTCTCCCCTCCAGCCCTAACGGACGGACGACGACGAAACCCTAGCCCCACTTCGTCATTGTTCGTTCGTGGACTCCGTCTCGTCCCCTGCCACAGAGGACTCTTGTGAGTCATCTCCCCCTCATTGTAAGAGCAACTCCTATCAAGGTCAAGTGTAGAATAATTAACTAGATGGGTCTTAAAAGGTTGCTTTCTCCAACTTCTCATGGGATATGAAACACGTGATTACCTAGTGTGAGATGGTTTGCAAATCCAAATCGAGGCCATAGCCAATTTCCTTGTATTTTTTGGAATTTATGTGATTATCTTGTTCATTGTCAAAGTGAAGATTCTTGTGCACTTTAAATGGTCATATAGGTATCCCCAATTATGTTGACTATAAACCATGAAATTGTTATCATAATTTGAGCACACAAATCAATCTCTTTTGTGACATGTATTTCTCCAGTGTCCACATCAAATCATATACCACTCAATTATAGGTGTCCTTATAAGAAATATCATCGAATAAGGGATATCGACCTTAAAGATGGCTCTATGTTAGTGTAAAAAATCATAGAACCTTAAAAATTGAGCAATCATATTGGTTGAGAGCTATGTTTTTAATCGATGAAGTTTACATTGGGTTTGGGTACAATGGGGGGAGTGCTAACTTGTGAGCAATGAGTGGTAACTTGTGAGTGGTGAGGAAGGCATAATATTTGGTACCACACCCGATGGTATCCTATAATCGTGGTATTTTGGCATGAATAATAAAAAAAGAAGGGTGGGAAGGATAAAAAACATGAATGTAAGACTATGCATAGTGAGAAAACGAGCATTTAGTAGTGAACAATGAAAAAATAATGTATACAACTATATATATATATTCATAGTTGTATTGCATGCCCTATGATATCTTGAATATGACTTTCATTGACATTCATAGTATGAACAATTTGAAAAATGAATCAAAACATATCGCAAATGATACTTAATTTTGTAATAAGTCAATGATACAATACAATTATGAAGAGTGCAAAGAAGATAGAGCACGACACAAAACATGTGTAATTCCAAGGTATAACATAAGTGAAAGTATATGAAAGAAATCACGGGGGGGTCACACCCCCTTACATTTCATAACCACGTGCGATAAAAGTTTGCTACCCTATATTACATGCCATAGATAATTTTTAAAATTATGATATTTTTTCTACATACACATAACCATTGATAATATCTTTTGTAAATTTTTTGAAATTTTTAGTCATCTTCATTTTTTGTAGTAATTTGTTTAGTTCAATGTTGCGTCATTCTAGTTAGAAACGGTATGTTTTATAAATAAAAAATAAAAAATCATCAAATTTGGTTACTAATTTTTACTATGTAATAGATACTATGTATATCTACTCATGAAAAAAAAATCATAAACTTTTGAACCATTTTGGTGATGCTTTTATGTAAAAGTAGATTTTGTTTTATCGTACGTGGTGTTCAACTTGACAATGAAGTGCACCCCCCGTGAAAGAAATGGTGCCAATAATGAAACCTTCCGTAATGACAGTCAAACACGTGTTACTTAAAAACTAACCATCATTATAAATTGTCGTGATGAATGTTGAACATGATTCGGCCTCTAACTCTATGAAACCTAAAATCCACCAATCATGATGTCTAGTTTTTCTATGTGCTGAAACGGGAGGTCGAGCCGTAAAACAAAAGCCATAGTCTCAACATAGATAGGGAGACCTCGTTGGGGTGATGGACTTACTAAATAATTTGGATCTTAAAATATATACTAAAAAAAACAACAACAACAACTTTGGCGACATTTTGCTATCACATTGTTGGCACATGGCAAAACAAATTTCTTAATAATGATTGATTACTCCATAGGAATTAAAAAAATACATATCCAATATGCTTTAAGAAAAAAACTACAAAACCAACCATATGAAGCAGTTAAAGAAAAAAAAAACAAGCCAAACTTATTCACAAAATAGATTTATGGCCTCACAATTACGAATTGTAGAAACATCCGAGTCTTCAAAATTGATGCCTCTGGCATTATCTAAAGGGGACTGTATGATCAAATGATGCAAGATGGAATCAAAAATATTTTTGTCACCTTCCAATGCTAAGAAATGAGGCTTCAAAGTGCAACAAACATGAATGAAGGGTCTTAACAAAAAGATAACACACAATTATGAAGAGAACAATGAATGAAAGCATGTTAGTTGGTATTGACATCATTTTTTTTTTAAAAGTTTAAAAATAAATAAAAATTCACACATGTGTATGCAATGGGATTTGCAATAATGCCGTTGGATTTTGACAAAGCATCAATCAAAAATTTGAAGATCAATGAATGTTTTTTTCTCGTGGGCCTTTCCAAGGTGTAACACCATCATCTCTCATAAGTTTAGAAGTAGCATCCGCAAAGTTGTATAAACATCATCATCTAAATCTATATCATTCTCCAAAATATCTTTGTCAATATTTATTTGAAAAGCGAAAAGAATGTGTTTCAATAAGAAAGTATTGCTAAAAGAAAGAACAAGCAAGAGCGATATGAATTTAATGTTTGCAAAAAAAATGAAAAGAAAGTAAAATGACAAACCCATCAAAATATAATGCAAACAAACAAACATATTTATAAAAATGACATAAAATGTGACTTTTTGGGGGGAGACCAACCATTTTGTTTGGATTGCAATGATTGGGCAAGTGGAGGGGATTTTCCCAGGTCCAAGGTTCATGACCAATCTTGAAATTGTAATTGAAAAAAATAGTTATCCACTTGGCATTCTCATGATAAAATACCAACAAAGCACCATCATCATGAAGATATTGTGTACAAAATAAAAGAATAAGAATAAGAATAAAATAAAATTATCGGAGGTTGCAATCCGAAGAGAAATTCAAGAATGAGGACTTAAAACTTTAGTATTAAGAAGCCCCTCCGGATTATTTGCAATAACCAAATAATTGTTGTTGTTATTTTCTACACATCTTAAAAGTAGAATATACGATTTGCACTAACCTAGGCAACATAACATACAACCCGTGTAAAGTTAATAAAATTATATTATGTAATATGAGGAGCTTTAGTCTTCAATTTCAAAGAGATAAAAAACTTCATAATGGTAAAAATAACATGATTGTTATTTAATAGAGTTGCAATTTGAGAAACCATACGTTTTTTGCTTGAAGGTTCACTACTTATGATGTCATTGTCTTTAAATTGCTCAAAGATTTAAGAGATTTTTTTTTCTATCTTTCCTTTTGTGGGCACATTGTATAGCAATTATTCTTCCACTTTGGTTGGAACAAATGTGAGTTCAAAATAATTACGCAATTCTGATTCGGAATGTGAAGTTATATTCTTTGGATAATTTGTCTATGATCCACATTTATACTAATGAACTACATCCTAAAGTATGCATATTTTAGGAGTGAACATAAAATTCTCTGATTGAATATTTTTAAAACTATGAAAGAAGGGTGGTAGCTTGTCCAAAACATTGAAAACAAGTAATACATGCTTAAAGCTTATGTCAAGAAAAAAAATTATAATGTTTGTCAACAAAATTTTAAAAATGTAAAATAAAAAATATATAATAAAAAGTGGGTACGTGTAAACAACCCATCTCATAATTTGAAGGCTACCATAATGCTTATAATTTTAGATATGTCATCATTCAACTTGAGCATGTTGATAATAATCATTTCTCAACAAGTCAGCCTGCAAGACTTAATATAATTAGCAAAACTTGGCAAAGGTTAGTTGCATTTAAGATCATCTTGATAGTGATGGTCATTTAAAAATTTGTCAAATGCTTGGGGGCTGCACTTCATTGTCAAGTTGAACATGACATGCGATAAAAGAAAATCTATTTTTTATATAAAGCGTCACCAAAATGGGTCAAACTTTTATCAAAAAATAATAATCTATGAATAGATATACATAGTAAAAAAATGTTACCAAATTTGATGAATTTTTTATATATAAAAACATATCATTTCTAACTAGAACGACGTAGAATTGAACCAAAACAATTACTACAAAAATGAAAATGACAAAAATATTAAAAATATTAAAAATATTATCAATGGTTGTGTTTATGTAGGAAAAATGTAACGTGTATTACATATTTATTGTTTTATATTTATTTACAACCTCTCATTCAACTGGGACTCCTTTACTATAAAACTAGAGGCGCTACCCTGAGTGCTCTAGCAGTCGTAAAGGTAAAGGGAGTTAACTACTAGTTGATGACTGTGGTTCTACACGTAGTTCTCCCACGTAAGTAGAGACCATTATTTAACTGCACTTAGAGATATCCTAAAGGCATGGGGGAGAGCTCATTAATATATATTTAACTACCACTTAACTACCAGTTGGAGGTGGCCTCAACTGCCAGTGGTACTTGTATATAAGCTCTAAGGTTGGGTGGAACATGCCTCTTGAATCTCATAATATTTGAGAACGTTACATTGCTATCAGAGCCGGCACTCTTGTACCTTGTTTTCATTTGGGTTTCTATTAACTTCCGCTGTGTAATTGTTATGCTGGTAATTTTTCTGGAGGGTGTTGCGGTCCTGGGGGGTCGCGTCTCGCCTCGTCTCGTCTCGTCTCCTTACGGCCTAGCAGAGGGAGGCAGCCTGCTGCCTGGGCAGAGAGCGTCGCATAGGAGAGCTACGTCGTCTCCTGTGGCTCTCATTTTAGGGGGTCATAAATAATTGGTTTTAGTGATCACTGCTAAAATGAGAGCCACAGGAGACGACGTAGCTCTCCTGTGCGACGCTCTCTGGCCAGGCAGCAGGCTGCCTCCCTCTGCTAGGCCGGAAGGAGACGAAACGAGACGAAGCGAGACGTGACCCCCCAGGACCGCAACACCCTCCAAAAAAATTACCAGCATAACAATTACACAGCAGAAGTTAATAGAAATCCAAATGAAAACAAGGTACAAGAGCGCCGACTCTGATACCAATGTAAACTCTAAAATATGAAGATGTTTTAAGTCAGTGGGGTGGAGTTATAGTATTCTGAAACCTGGGTAGATTTATGCACGAAAAAGGGTATAACTCCTAGACAAAAAATAAGATAGGCTCGAAATTTGGTGAGATGATTTGTGTTTAGTCTCTCTAGTTATAGTTAAAATTTCAGGTCATTTCAAGAAAGTCAGAGGAAACTATCATATTCTGAAGTTCTTTTGAGAGCAGCATATGAAAAAGGGTATAACTCCTAGACAGAAAATAGAATAGGCTTGAAACTTGGTGAGATGATTTGTGTTTAGTCTGTCTAGTCACAGTTAAAATTTCAGGTCATTTCGAGAAAGTCAGAGGAAGCTATCATATTCTGAAGTTCTTCTGAGAGCAGCATACGAAAAATGGTATAACTCCTAGGCAGAAAATCGGATCGGGTCGAAATTTTGGGGCAAGATTTCTGAGTAGGTTGTTTACTCGTGGTTAAAATCTGAAAACTGTGGCTCTCAGACACGAGGTTATTTTTTCTGTTGGGGAAAGCTACTGGGGGGTAGAATTGTTTTGTCTCCTGTTTTGGTTTTTATTGTACATGACCGCGTGAGCAGTCCCGCAAATTTTTGGCATTGTATTTTGTGTGTTTATGTTATGGCCATCGAGGATATGGACACTTCTGGACTGTCAAGGGAGGATAGTCCTCCCCAGGTTTTCCTGATTGGCACATCCTCTTCACCGAGTGATGTAAGTATCCGTAGTTTGGTGGTCCAAACTATTCAGGATTACTGCAATGGAAAATTGATTGATGACTTAAGTCAATTTCAGCGTATAGAGTAGCAAGGTGAAATAACCTTCTCGATTGTGAACACGCATTCCAATCGCTTGGAAGCATTGGAATGCCAGGTCCAACTCTTGAAGAAGTATAATGAGGGGGACCGTTCTAAGTCCACCACAGTTGCTGGCAAGCCGGAACGGTTCAAGGATAAGTCCAAAATTATCATTCTGGTTTGGCTCAACCAGATGAAAAAGTTCTTGGTTGCACGCCAGATTGCTCCTGAGGATTGGTCACAATTGCGTCAACATATCTGGAAACCAATGTATCACAACATTGGGATATGCTTGCATTGGAGCTGGCAGCGGATAAGAAAGATCCGCAGCTCTGGGATAACTTCTATGATACATTATTCACTATTTATGACAGTGTCAATGAGGAGTTGGTAGCCCGGAACAAGCTTCGTGTTCTTAACCAGAAAGGTTCTGTTGAGGACTATGCAAATAAGTTTCAGCAATTGTGCTCACACATTATTAAAAATCCTGTCTCCCGGGGAGATAAGATTGAGAGATTCATATCAGGGCTCAAGGAGGATATCTGCAAGAAGGTCTTGGTGGATCCTAAGGGCGATGGTGGGCCATGGGAGGGCATCAAGCGTCTCATCAATTATGCAGTGACTATGGACGCTTGTGAACCCTTTGAGTGGTCCACCACTCTGCGGGATCACTTTTAGTTAGAATGTTAGCATTAAAAGTTAGAATTGATAGGGAATTTAGGGAAAATTAGTTAATTTAGCATTTAGCCTAGAAGGAGGAAGGTCAAAATGAAACTAAGTAGTGCTAGAAGATAGCAAAGTAGAAAAAATATACTAGCTAGTAAAAACAACTAGTTAAGCAAATATTAGTAAATGCTAGCTATTAAGAAAATATTAGTAGATGCTAGCTATTAAGCAAATGTTAGTAGATGCTAGCTAAGCAAGTGTTAGTTTATTAGTTAGTGTGAGGCACACAAGACTATTGGAGGTGTTTTACGTAAGAAGACAAAATCGGCTTGAAGATTTTTGAAGACAAAAAAAAAAGCAAGGGGGCTACTTGCCCACTTGCCCCCTTGCCAACTCGATGGCAAAAAATTAGAAAGATTTCTAGGTTCCCCGTCGGAGCCACCTCGGCGAGAGGGTGACAACCTCAACCGGGAAAACTCCCGAGCCAAAATTTCGGGAAAGAGTTTGAAAAACGGATCCGGTGGAGGAGGGGTCCAACCCTTTTGTGAGAAGATTTAAAAACCCCTCCTTCCACCTTATAGCTCTCTCTCTTCCTCTAATGCTTGGGCGAAGCCCTGCTTCAATGTAGTTAGGAAAAAATCCTTTAGCATGCATTCTCAATGGCCTAAAAGAAAGGCTTGAGAACCTCTTCTACTCTCTCTCCTAGTTAGAATGTGTGTTTATTAACACACCAACAAAATGATTCTTTCTTTTGTAGAGGTAGGTTGGATGGTAGAGTTTTGAGTGGAGGCATTGTAGACCTCATCTGCCAATGCCCTGAAGGCTTAGTTCAGAAGCTAGAAAAAAAATACTTATCATTTTTCTCTTAGAGAGATTTCCTATAGCTATCCATAGCCGTTTCCCATTTGTGATTTGGTTAAGATGACAATTAGTTATGAATTTTCAAAGATGGAGTAGAAAAAACTGGGTGGTCTTGTGGGTAGCGGCTGCTGGATCAGACCTGCAAGCCCAATAGGAATTTTAATTCCAAGAAGTTATATTTTTTCCAAGTAGAACTTTTGTGTAGCTTTCCAAAATGGCTTAGAACATTTGATTTGAGCATGATTTGAATTAGATATGAATTGTGGAAGATAAGACACATAGTTTGAGAACTTTTGGTTGACTGCTGCATTACAAAGGATCTGCTGGGTTCACTTCGGCTTACCTTTTTAATCACATATTTTTATCAAATACATATTTTTAATATCTCTCCAGGGTCATATAGAACGTTTGATTTGAATAAGATTTGAATTAGATATGAATTGTTGAAGGCGAGATACATAGTTTAAGCCTTCTTGATTGACTGCTGTGTTACAAGGAGTCTGCTGAATTTCTATTAGCTTAACCTGCTGATGTCATAATTTTCCTAGTTAGAACTTGTTCATAGCTTTCCAATGGTATAAGGAAAGCCTAGATCCAAGTAATAAAGAATGTGCTATGAATTTTTGAAGTCAGAAGGTAGATAGGTGGGTTGGAAGGGTCGGTTGAATCGACCTCACACTTCCAACCCTCATAACTTTTGCAATTCTTATCCGATTAAAGTGATTTTTAGATCATTGGAAAGATAATTAGATGCACTAAGTATAAATATTATGCTTAGGATTAAATTACAGTGCAGAATAAATACTTTATATTTTAATTGTTAACTAAGGTACGCTTACTACCAAACTAGTTACAAAGAATGAGGCAAGGTCGACGCTCGGGAAGTGGAGCAAGGAAGGAGGTAGCGGCTCGACCTCCATCGAGCCCAAATCAACCGAGGAGAATTGAGGTAAATTTACTAACGCTAGCCTTCCATTTATGGTTGGAGGGAGCGCGGCTAAGGTACGCATCTCTAAACCCACTCATCTATCTCGTAAGGTCAAGTGGCTTGACCACTTGACCGCCAAGGGAATACCCAACTCCATTGTTTTCGGGGCCCTTGGTATGTTTTGTGGTAGTAGCTTCATTTATTAGCAAGTTTTGTGTGTGGTAAGTCAGATTAATCACCGACATAACCACTCTTAATGTTGTAGGTGGAAATGTGGGATTAATGACCTGCGAATCCACTATTATGTTGTTGGCCACAGGTCGCCCGTCACCCTGGTCCCATTGAGTTGCATTTCGTGGTCTATCCAGTGTAAACACATTTAACAATCAAAACATACAAAATAAATTGTGAACCCTTGTTGGCAAGAGACCCGAATCGGAAACTTAACTCGGTAGAGTGATACCACCCTTCGAACCATTGATGTTCGAATGGGTTTGAGATGTTACTCAACCTTCAAAGGACCTGCACGAGGCCTTAGAAGGTTCCGAGGTAAGAGGTGCACGAACCAGGTAAGGGGTGATGCCTAATATGTGAATGTAGTGAAGTAGGAGGTGCAAACGAAAGTAAGTAATTAAGAAGGAATTTGTGTGAAGGGTGGGACTTAGGCCAAGTTCCCCCGCTTAGAAAACTAAATAGAACTAAGTAAAGAAATAAGAAGAATTGAATGGTCCATCAAATTGTCGTTATTCCGTTCATTGAGCTAGGGTGGTATGAGTCACACCCGGTTGGTGTGTATCAGAACCATCATAATTCACAAATTAGGATTGCCTTGGTTTCAAGGCTGGTGCGTTTGCGCGTAGAATAGGTTGTAGGTTAAGGTTAGAACTAGATATGAAATTGGTTAGTGGAGTTTAGAGCCACACTAGTAAAAAACTAAGGCCCAACCTCCGGAGGTACTACGACGCATATTTAATCTCTCTTAAAAATCTAACTACTCACGTTATACACCTATTACCCGGGTTCGGCTTGGGCACCTGCAAGTGCAGGCTACCTTCACCGAAGGGCTTGTGTGATACTTTTAGGCTCCCTCGAAAGAGGGCGGCCCAAAAGTACCACAATGCTACGTACACACAAGATGCAAATAGACGGGACAATGATAAGTCTCATTTTGATGCACCGGTTGTCAAGACCAATGGCCACACAGGGCCGATTAGAGACAACAAGTCTTGCCATTCTGAAGGCCGCTCTTCCGCCTTTTACAAGAAGAGTAAGCAGGATAAAGGGGAGGCCCCTTCGGCAAGAAGCACTGACAAAAATAATGGTCTTTATTTTCAATGTGACAAGGAAGGACACTTGGCTAGAGATTGTCCTGATGGCAAGAAGAGTGCTGAGCAGCAACCTGCAAAGAAAGGTAAGAAGCCTTTTCACAAGTCCGACACTTAGGCAGTGGGCTAGTGTCAGGACCTGTTCAAGTTTCGGAGGGTATTTTTTATTTGCCTAGTGATGCTTTGGAAGTGATTCAGGGCTTAGTCAATAAGCAATTTAATGTAATCGTGTCTAATATTTTGAATAAAAACATTATTTTGCCAACTCCGTTACTTCCACTCAGTGATGTGTTAGATGTGAACTCCAAAGTTTATTGGGCGTTTTCATTGATTATACCATCAGTGGATAATTTGCAAAGTTTCTTAAAATCTTATTTGCACGGTAAAGAGGGAGCGCCCTATGAGACCGGTGCTTGTTTTATTGTTGACAAACGTAAAGCAAAAAGTCTTAAGAGAACTTTACCACGATTGAAATTGGTCCATCAATTTGAATCAAACTCAGTGCAGTGGCATGTTTATTTAGATGAACCTAGGCCACGTGTGCTGAATCAGCTCACTATGTCTTCTCAACTGATGATGAGTTTCTCAGGGCAAGTAGCTCATCAGGATGCATCTGTATTAATGGATAGTGCCGCATCACATTGTTTTGTGAGTTCTGGTTTTGCTAAGACCTTCGGGTTAAAAGTGAAAAATGGCAGTAACACGCTGGTATTAGGCAATGGTAATGAAGTCCAAACGGACGGCAAAATTAAAGTTCATGTTAGAATACAGCAATATCAAAGCCAAATTACTTGCTTGGTGGCAAAGTTAAGTGAAGGCATTGATTTGATATTGGGCAATGATTGGCTAGTACAGCACAAGGCACGTTTGGATTTTGCCTCTGAATGTTGCGTGTTGTATAAGGGCCGCCGTAAAATGACACTGCATGTGAACCCAATGCAATGTCAGAGTCCAAATCCCCATAGACTCACCGCCATGCAGTTCAAACGGTCAATTCGGAAGGGAGCAACGTCGTTCCTAGTTCAGTTGACCGCGGTGGGAGACGACGTACAGGACATAGTGGCAACACCTTATGCCACCATGTTGGAGGAATATGCTGATGTTTTTCAACCCATACCTACAGGGTTACCTCCAGAGCGGGAAATGGCCCATACTATTCCTTTAGAGCCAGATGGCAAGCCGCCATTTAGGCCGATCTATAGGTTGAGTCCTCTCGAGCTGCAGGAGGCCAAGAAACAGATCAAGGAGTATTTGGAAAAGGGATGGATAGAGCCTAGTTCATCGCCTTATGGGTCTCCCATCTTGTTCGTCAAGAAAAAGGATGGAGCGCTGCGAATGGTGGTGGATTATCGGGCACTTAATAAGCAAACGGTAAAGAATCGTTATCCGTTGCCTCGTATTGATGATGTTTTTGACCAGTTAGCCGGCTCTACAGTATTTTCATCTCTTGATTTGGCACAAGGTTATCACCAGATTAGGATATCCGAGGAGGATGCTCCTAAGACGGCGTTTAGAACACCGTTTGGTCATTACCAATTCAAAGTATTAAGTTTTGGATTGACCAATGCACCAGTAACTTTTCAAGGAGTAATGAATCGTATTTTTTACAAGTTCATTGGAAAGTTTGTTTTGGTATATCTGGATGACATCTTAATTTTTTCAAAAAACAAGGAGGAACATGTCAGTCATTTGGCACAAGTACTTCAAACTCTACGAGAGAATCAGTTTTATGCAAAGATGTCTAAGTGTCATTTCGGCAAGAGTGAATTGCATTATTTAGGACATGTTGTTGGCAAGGAGGGCATCAAGGTGGATCCTAAGAAAATTGAGACTGTAGCTAAGTGGCATAGACCTCTTGAAGTCGGACAATTACGATCCTTCTTGGGGCTTTGCAATTACTTCTGCAGATTCATACATGGATATTCCACTCTGGCTGCGCCTTTGACTTCTCTGACGCGAAGCAAAGTCAAGTACATTTGGACTGACGAGTGTGAACGCGCTTTTGAGAATGTTAAGTATGTTTTAACACATGCACCAATTCTGACCTTACCCAAATTAGAGGAGCCATTTGAGGTCGTTAGTAACGCTTCTTTACTCGGAGCAGGGGCCGTCTTACTTTAGGGAGGTAAGCCCATTGCTTTTGAGAGTAAGAAATTTTCTCCCGCTAAGAGAAATTATACCACTGGTGAACAAGAACTTGCAGCAGTTGTGCACGCCATGCGAACCTGGCGGTGTTACCTAGAGGGTGCAGATTGCACGATCGTCACAGATCATAACCCTCTGGTGTATTTAAAAACACAACAGACATTATCAAGGCGTGAAGCTCGGTAGTTGGAGTTCTTGGAGCAAAATTTTGTCTATAGATGGGTGTATAGACCAGGAAGGATTAATATGGCAGATCCTCTTAGTCGGAATCCACTAGACCGGGGTGACCAGCCAGCCTCGATGGCACCGCGGTCTGATCCAAGTAATTCGGTCCTTCAAATAGTGGCTGCAGACGCTAGGCGAGGTGATCATGTTGAGCAAGACAACAATCCGAAGGGGTACCAGGAGTTCGTCAGTGATCAAAAGTTATATCAAACTATCATTGCCGGGTATGCTCTTGATCCTTGGTTCTCAAACCCGCACAATCTGAAACATTTTGTTTATGAGAATCACATCTGGTGGTATGAAAAGGCGGTTGTGGTTCCAGATGTGTCATTCCAAGGATCGAATATCAGGTCATTTTTGCTCCGTGAGTATCATGATGCATTGTATAGCGGTCATGTAGGGGTAACTAAGACGTATAAGAGGGTGCGAGTAAACTTTTGGTGGTCTGAGATGTAAGGGTCCATCAAAAGCTATATAAAATCTTGTGAGATTTGCCAAAGGAGTAAGGCCCCTACTCTTAAACCAGCAGGCTTTTTACAACCATTGGAGATTCCTGACAGAAATTGGGAAATAGTGAGCATGGATTTTATCTCTGGATTGACTCCATCTGCTAATGGTTATGATGCCATCTTTGTGTGCGTGGATAAGTTGTCCAAGATGGCCCACTTTATGCCAACCACCACACACGTTACTGCTGAAGGTACGGCAAGGTTATTCCGTGATCATGTATATAAGTTGCATGGTCTACCCAGGGTAATCCTAAGCGACAGGGACGCTAGATTCACAAGTTGGTTTTGGGATGCATTGCATGGTCTTTTGGGGACATGGTTGGCCATGTCCGCCGCATTCCATCATCAAACTGATGGGCAGACAGAACGGGTAAACCATATCCTGGAGGATATGTTGCGGCATTATGTCAACCCAATGCAAGATGATTGGGATGAATTCCTTGCAGTAGTTGAATTTGCATATAATAGCTCTTGGCAAGAGTCTGTACGGAATACTCCGTTTGTCCTGAACTATGGTCAGCAGCCCCGGAGACCAATTAGTGGGAACAGCAGGTGTCAAGTCCCTGCTGCGCATAATTTTGTCGAGCATGTGACACATGTGATTGGCGAGGCCAAGAAACATCTCATTGCTGCGCAACAACGACAAAAGTTCTATGCTGATAAGAACCGACGAGAGGTCTCGTTCGAAGTGGACCAGCAAGTGCTAGTAAGTACTGCCAACATTAAATTGAAGGTCCCAAGAGCTCGAAAGCTTTTACCAAGGTGGATTGGCCCATTTCGGGTGGTGCAAAGGATAGGGGTGGTAGCATACCGCGTGCAACTGCCAAATACATTTAAGATCCACGATGTTTTTCATGTGTCACTTCTTAGGCCTTATGTGGCCGATGGCAGGGTATAGCCTCCCCCTCCGCCAGTCTTTGAGGAAGATGCATCTTATGAAGTAGAACACGTGCTTTCACACGAAGATAGAGGGTCTCGTTCTCGCCCCAAGAAATTCTATCTTATCAAATGGCTCGGATATGCACTTGAGCATAATTCATGGGAGCCCGAATGCAACTTGAGTGTAGAAGTCCTCAAGGAGTACTGGGATGCAGTAGCAAAGTCTGAGGACATACTTACACGCCACGGTGTTAAGCGTGACCGCGAAGCCCCAGCTGCGCAAAAACGTTTGAGGCGGAAGGTATCTTCGGGGTAGGCGCCTTCTGTTCTCTCTGGCCCGCACATGATCCGGTAAACGGGGTGTTATTATTAACTTGTTTCACCCTGCCAATTGGCATGGAGTATGGTACAGATACAGATCCCATGGCTTGCTTAAATTAGTGGTGGTTTTGACTATATTTGTCTTGATGCACTACGATTTGGGATCATTCATGAACGCGGACATTCATTCCTAAGTGGGGAGGTGTGTAACGTGTATTACATATTTATTGTTTTATATTTATTTACAACCTCTCATTCAACTGGGACTCCTTTACTATAAAACTAGAGGCGCTACCCTGAGTGCTCTAGCAGTCGTAAAGGTAAAGGGAGTTAACTACTAGTTGATGACTGTGGTTCTACACGTAGTTCTCCCACGTAAGTAGAGACCACTATTTAACTGCACTTAGAGATATCCTAAAGGCATGGGGGAGGGCTCGTTAATATATATTTAACTACCACTTAACTACCAGTTGGAGGTGGTCTCAACTGCCAGTGGTACTTGTATATAAGCTCTAAGGTTGGGTGGAACATGCCTCTTAAATCTCATAATATTTGAGAACGTTACAAAAAACATCATAATTTGAAATTTTATTTTATGGCATATAATATAGGGTAGCAAACTTTATCGCACATGGTTATGAAATGTAAGGAGGTGTCATCACCCCAAGGTCAAATGATTAAACTCAAAAGTTTTTTTAGGCACTTATTGCACAAAAATATGTAAAATAAAAACAAAAACCTATTAAAAATGTAGTATAGAAATAATACTTAGAAGAAGAAAAAATAACAGATGTACCAAATTTCATAAGTAACTCCAAAACGTTATGTTGTGTAACCAAATATGAAAAACCTTATCAAAGATAGTCATCTTTGAGAACTTCAAGATAATACAAAATGCAAAAATAAAATTTCAAAATTCTAAGCACATCATTTTTTTGGGGGGGAAATTCACTTTTGATATCACAAGATGTTGAAGTTTCTTGATTCATTTGAGGCTCATCATAGCACAAATTATAATTCCATTTAACTTGAGTGAATAATCCTAGATATGAAGAAGAATTTGTAATAGACAAATGCTTTGCAATAATTATAATTTAATTCACCACGTTTAGCATTCATTACTGCATTTATAAAGTCAATGACACCTTTAAAGGATTAGTCATGCTTTTGCATGAACTCAATTTTTTTGTTTGGGCAAAATATACGGCTTTAGCAAACTTCTACTCATAAAAAATAATTTAAAAAACCCAATGAAATATAGTGATGTGTTATAACATATAAATTTAAAAAAAATAAAAGTACGGTATGAAACTAACATCGTACAAATAATTCAAAAATATATATCGGGTAAGTTTCTACCGTGTTACAATTGTTTTTACCACACATTTTTTTGTATTGGTCAACAAGTACTTAAAGGTCTTAGTAGACAAACTTCCAATAACTTGCATCAGATACAATTGATGAATAAGGTTACTCATTACATGTGAATATTTAACATGACTGAAAGAACTTATATACGCTCAATATCCAAGGGTTGATTCAAATAATATGAAATATGTTAATTTGCCTTTTTGGAATGAACTTCATCGATAACCGATCTCCGCAATTGCAAATGATGATTGTCATCTCAAATCCAAAACAATTTGCCCATACAGATTTTGAGATCCTCATGTTGTTTAGAAAATTTATGAAATTCTTCATTTTTTTTCTCCAATGGATACTTTAATAATTAATCAAATATGAGGTGACATCTTGGGTTTATATACGATTGTTGCTAAAATTTGAAAACATCCGATATCAAAATAGGCCAAACCAAAGGTATAGATAATAAACAACATAAAAGGTATAGAGAACCTTGACTTCGAAGAGCGTTGAAAAGGAAGCTTCTCATTTATTGATTTTGACTAAAATATATAAACATTCTAAATTACATTTTCTTTCATGTGAAGAGAAGTAAAGTTGGCATTATATTTCATTAAACCATTAAGCATCTTAAAATTAAAAGCCATGTGATCATAAGAATCAATAGTATTCATCGCCTACAAAAAATTGCCAATAAACTTACAAAATAACAAAACATAATCAAATGCAATATCTATATATAATTTATTCATAGAGGATGAAATAAAATGAAATAACATTATATGAACAAATCATAGAATAAACAACAATGAAAATGGTACAATGAATTTTATAAATTTTCAACAATTTTTTTGAATATTTATGGACATTTACATTTGCCTAATTGGAAGAGACATTACAAAAGAAACATACTCAAATCTATTGAGGGCAGACATTGGGATACAAATCAATGTCCATTAATTACGATAAATTAAAATGAAGCCACAAATCCAATCAAATCCAATTATATCATATCTACTCCAATCCAATGTATATTGGATGGCATTGTAAATTATTTATATTTATTCAACCTAATTTAGCCCAATGATCTAGATCAATGTACTCATCCGCCTTGTTATCTACATATGGGCAATGTTAGACCGAAGTTGAAGAATCAACATTGTTGACATTGCCATAACATAAGCAACACCCTCCATATATGAAGGCCAAACCACATAACACAAAGAATAACTCGTATTCCCCCCCCTCTAGAGAAAAACTTCAAGTGCATGCTTGTGAAGTGCACACTTCTCAAGTGATGGAGGTCGGCTTGGCAAAAATATGGTTAAATTTTCAACCTAGATATTTAACCCATTTTATCTCACACCCTTCTTATTAACATGCTCTCCATCAGAATCAATGGATTTGTTTTGTGCTATGGAACTACTTGCTTTAGGAGTTGGTATTTTTTAATATAATGGAGATGACATCAAATAGTGGAGAATTTTCCTCGTATTTGACTAGATGGCGCACATATGTTTGCAAGCACGAATAGACATACATGCCATTGAAACATAGGGAGGTCGATAAATTTATACAAGCCAAGAAAAATACCACAATGAATCTATGTAGCATGAAACACCTTTAAGTGAGTGAAAAACAACAACATGTAGGTACACAAATAACAAGGACAACAAATGTAGGAGTTTTTCAAGTCTCGATTAAGATTTGCATTGATTCAAAGTCTCTCTCAACTCCAAACCCTACCACCTTTCCATGGTATTTTCATGGTCATGACTTACATGCTCGATCGAAGTACACATCCAAGGCATCCATATCCACCTCAAACATTACACCATTATTTTGGAAAATAGGCTCCAACTCATGATTTGAATGCATAAAAACATGCATTCTACGAACATCCTCACATTATCCTTCTTTTTTTTTTTTTCTTTCAGCGCAAATAAAATTAATAGGCTACATCGGTGAAATACATAAAAGCAAATCCAAACAAAACCTCGGTGTTATTGTTTATATGGTTGTTCCATGTTGGGATCGCGTGTGAAGGAGATGAATTATTAGGCACAAGAAGACCTTCTACCAAATATGAATAATTAAATCAAACCTTCCAAAGGTACAAAGCCTCCAAAGAGACCTTCCTTGTCGAAATGAAACCCACCTTTGAAAACAAGATCAAAATAATAATTAAATCCCAAAACAATATATTTGGCATATAATGAAACGATTGAACTATAATGGAAATCATAACAAAGTTCAATGTACTAGACTCTTTCACATAATGAATTATTTTCACCATTAGCAGGTGCTCATTGACACCACGATCCGTCGTTGTTGCTATTGGAGCCTTCTCCAAATAAGACTAAACAAACTAGCCTCAAAGGTGTGGTACTACTCACAATGGTTTTTGACACCTTTGTAGAGCGCAAATAACGGGAAATTGGAGGAGGCAAGGATACCAATTGTGAAAGTGGACTAGTAGTGACTCCACACAAACTAGGACTCGGAACAAGGATAACAACATGAGAGCATGTGTTTTTTTAGACTTGTTGGATTTAGAAACACATTTACATTAGCCAATTTGGCCATTACTTCTACCATATCATCATTGTCATCTATCATGTCAAGATCGTCCGGAAACAACTCTATTGCATTAATGTTCTTCCTCATTTCCTCTTCCTTGGTTGGATGAAACATGACTAACCAATCAAAAGGTCATGGACAACACCTCAAAGTGGCATTATCCCATATTTTCATTTGGTATGCGGTGGAAATGCAATTTTAGTATTTTTAAACCAAACATAAACAACAATGTTATTGTAAGCAACGAATGGAATATGTGAGAACAAACATTGTGAAAGTGATTGAAGATTTATATTACTTAAATGTAGTTAGTTGATAAAACAAAAGATATGAAGTGGATAAATGAAGGCGGGAGATTTATGGTTGGTAATTGAAGGCTACCAGTTATCAAGAGAGCAATGAATTGATTATTTGAATATAGCTCATTTTATTGCAATATCGCCGGGGCCATTCACGGTTGGGGTACTACTTTTGGGTGTCTAACGGTTTAAGGACTTTTTTTGATAACTTCACATACTTGGTATAATTGGATTTGTATTGTGGAGCATATTTTGGATCATACCTACATTTCATCCTCCATATTGAGTACAATGACAAAGTTCATTTAGAAGTAATAGGGTCATCTATGATATCCATTTGATTCCTTACAGGACATTTAGGAGTGTTGTCTTACTTCCTGACCTTAGGATCAAGGAACGAAAAGGACAACAAGAATTAATCGAAATGATCCCAATTTTTTTCCTCACAATTATCGTTCAAGTGTGTACCAATAGAACCAAATATGTATTGAATAGCAATTGCCCAACTTTACATGTGGCACCAAACATGTCCAAATATACATATACTCACGGCCACACGTAAAAGGAACGTCTAGTATTAGAATTGGACAAAAAAATTTATATGAATGGACACATGACACTTTTACCAAGGTACCAAGATACATAACAGGAAATAATTGACCACCAATGCACACCTAAATAGCAAAAAAATGCCACTGGTGTGGCCTAGGGTTTAGGGTTTAGGGTGATTATTAAATAATAATAAAAAACTTTCTTGATAAAGCTTATGAACTATCTACTTATTTATGTAAAATTTATTGATCAAATAATAGTAAATCATGATAAAAACCAAGATCAAAGCGACAAAGTCCTTAAGTCCTTTGTCCCAAAAGTAGTACCCCAACTGTGAATGGCCCCCGCCCTAAACTATCTCGCAAAGTTGGTTCAATTTTGTAGACGTACCTCCTCCATTAAAAATTGGTAAGAATGCCTTTTTTCAAAGTAAGATGTGTCATTTCTCAATGTAATAAGAAGGCATGAGGCACTAGTGCATCCTAATGGACCTTTTTCCTTCATGCATTTTCCATGTTCTCAAACTTTTTCACAAAACTATTTTCCCACAACAAAATAATCTAAATGCTTCATGAAAATCACAATAAATATTATAAATTGAAATAATGAACACATCATTAAGATGGCTAGGGGTCAACATGGGTCCAAAGTGATGAATTAATCCACCATGCTTCAAGTTCCTTCTCTTTGACATCTACCATGGAAAGCATACAGACTCGAGGGTTTTCTCGTCTATTATAGAAATATTCTTAAGCTAATTCTGAGAAGCCTCCTTCATAATAAAAACACTCTAAAGTAATGGATCAATAAGAGATAAAGATTGCACAAGCATAGACACCTATACAAAGGATGTGAACAATGCTTGGAGTGAGATGGTCTCATGCTCTCCTTGCTTTGCCTTTTATTGGTTTTTTTCTCTTCATTGGTTTACACAAACAATATGAGATAACTCTTAACCCTCTTTGGATTAGCATGGTAGCCTTATTCTAACATTATTCTTTCTCATGCCTTTTTCTTTATATTTCTATTGATTACAAACAATCTAATGTTTTACCCTCTACACTCTCACTTTGCAAATAGTCAAAGGCTTCTAAACTCATTGCATTTGTTAATGTTTGATGCCTATCCTTTGCAAGTGGTTTGGTTAGCACGTCCGCTATCATATCATCCGTCGGACAATAATTCAAATATATCTCTTGGTTTTCTAGTTTCTTTCAAATGAAGTGATATTGTACATTGATATATTTGGTGTGAAAATGATGTGTGGGATTCTTTGCAACTGTTATGCATCTTTGATTGTCACACATGATGGATGTCGAACCTTTTTGCACATATCCCACATCCGCAAAAAGTTGCATAAGCCAAATTGCTTCCTTAGTACAATGGCAAGTAGCCATGTACTCCGTTGTAGAAAATGAAATGGTTGGTTGTTTCTTGCATTTTCATGAAATGACTCCAACGCCAACAAAAAACACGTACCCCGTGGTAGATCGTTGGTTGTTTGCATCTCTTGTCCAATCCGCATCTAAAAAACCTCTCAAAGACAATAGCCTTGCCTCTGAGGTATAATTTGAAGTCCAAAATGCCCTTCAAATACCTCATGATGCATTTTATAACCATCCAATGAGGTGTACCGCCTTCGACATGAATCGGCTCACCATTCTCACTGCAAATGCAATATCGGCCTTTGTGGCCACCATTGCATACATGAGAGATCCTACTCCAACTTTGTATGGACCACCCTCCATTTCCATTTGCACATTCACAAATTTGAATTCATATCAAACGAAGTTCCGAACGGTTTGTATTCTTCCATATTAAAACGCTTGAGGACCTCTTTGATGTACCTCATTTGGTTCATGGTAATAGTGCATGCTACTCTATTCCTCTCAAATTCCACTCCTAGGCAATAATGTGATTATCCGAGATCGTTCATTTCAAATTGCTTTTTGAGCTCCGAATTGAGCCACTTCAATTTGGTTACATTGCTTGCCAATATGATCATATTATCAATGTAGAGAATTGCCACCCACAAATATTCACCAATGCATATGATGTACAACAAATGATCCGCTTGGCTCCTATAACATCCCTCGTTAATGAAGAACGAATCGATACGGTGGTACCACACCCTTGGCAATTGCTAAAGCCCGTACAAAACTTTCTTGAGTTTGCACATAAGATATTTTTTCTCCTCTTGTATGAAACCCTCCGGTTGATACATATAAATTTATACCTCCAATATTTCATTCAAAATCGCCATTTTTACATCCATTTGGTGGATCTCCCGATCCATGGCCGCCCCTAATATAAAAATGCATCTAATAGTGATCAATTTGGCCATGGGAGCAAAGGTCTCATTAAAATCCACTCCGACCACTTGGGAATATCCCTTTATTACTAATGGTGCCTTATACCTAACAATTTCATCCAATGCATTATTTTTGGTACGGAACACTTATTTGCATCTTATACTCTTGGGATCCTTTGGAAGCTTGGTCAATTTCCACATGTTGTTGGCCATGTGCGAGTCATACTCTTCTTGCATTACGGCCTCTCATTTTCTCGCATTTTCGGATCTCAACGCTTCACACAAATTCAAATGATCATCCAACAATGCTACATAGGTCCGTTTTTTCGCCATGTTGGGGTAGAATGCGATTCTTCCACCATTCTCCAGGAGGATGGTGCTTCCTCTTAGGATATCTTCTATCCTTGTTGAATCCCTCAATGCGGCCATCATTCTCTGCAGGAACTTCGATTGCCTCATCAAATGCAATCAAACGATCTCCCACTTGTTCTTCGCGCTCCTCATCATCATCATATAAAGATCATTTGGAAGATTCATCCATAACAACCGTCGTAGGGCTTTCAGTTCTCCCACTTGGATGTAAATCTAAAGCGTTTTCAACACTTGTGTCATCTTCTATGAATACCACGTCTCTATTTGTTATGATTTTTTAGTTTGTAAACACTTAGTCCCCTCACAATAACCCAAAAACAAACATTTTGTGTCATTTGCATCGAGCTTACCCCTTTGTGCATGTGGTGCCAAAGCTCGAGAGCGCCATCTCTCATTGGAGATTGCACCAAGTTGGTTGCGTGCGCTTCATGCACCTTTACAAAATTGATTTCGTGCGTTTACGTAATGCAATTGTAATGACTTCACCATTACAACATTTGACGATGCATTCGTAAATGTTGAATTAAACATTTAAACCGTTTGACACAAATTTGCTCATCAAGAGCAAATTAACATGCAATTTGAATACGTGGAATAGATCTTTGATATGAAGTTGGTTGATTTTGCCTTCTAATATTGTATTCACAACAATGGATCCCATTCCAATAGCATGAACAATGTTATTATCACCCAAATGCGCATTGCGTGGAGTGATTACCTCATACATGTCAAATGCGGTCATATGTAAAGCCATGTGCTTGGAGGTTTCCGAATTCATGATTCACTTGTCCACGCTTTTGGAATGTGCTTCATTACGGATTACAAATGCGTAATCGTGACCGTCATTCGCATTGTTTGTTTATTCTCGCTCCTTGTTCTTTGCTTTGTATCAAAAACGTACAATGTAGCCCGGTTTGCCACAATAAAAACACGATTTTGAGCCTTTGTACAAAAATGGGTTCCCGCCTTTGTTTTATTGGAATACCATGGCGGTATGCTCACCTAGAGGATATTTCTCCTTGCACATGGCCATCTCGTGCATCAAATGCGTCGTTACATAATTCATCGTAAGTTATTTCATCGGCATCATCTCCATGGTGGTAATCAAATATTCAAATGACTCCGACAAACTCTTGAGCAACATAATGACAGTGTGTTTGAAAGACATTCAATTTTTTTATTTTTTTATTTTTTACATCAGATGTCTTAATTTTTCAAATCATTTGAATAAGATTTTCTACAACTTGAAAGAACTTTAAGGACAATCAAATTATTTAAATGAGATCTCTTTAATTCAAATGTGCCTTACACTCTTAAATAAACTTCTCAAAATTCAAGTCTCTCAAGTCATGTGCTATTGAAGTCTAAACACCTTCAAAACTCTCAAAGACATTTTTGAACACTCAAAACATTCAAGTCAAATGTTTTATAGTCTAAACATCTCCAAACCTTTCAAATAAATCTCTCAACACTCAAGTCTCTCAAGTCTCTAAATACCTCCAAACCTCTCAAATAAACTTCTCAACACTCAAGAAACTCAAATCACATGCTCTTGCATCAAACATACATTCAAGCAGAAAAACAAAAACAAATAAATGCATACAAGAACAAAATGCGCCCTTGAACACCTCCAACACTCTGAAGCGCCAACTCTTGAAAATCGACTCTGCAAATTCAAATGCAATCAAATATCTAAGCACTTCACTTGCATGTTAGGCCCATAACCTATTGGAATGAATAGGAGATAAGATTGCACAAGCATAAACACTCATACAAAGGCATATGAACAATGCTTGAAGTGAGATGGTCTCATGTTCTCTTTGCTTTGCTTTTCATTGTTTTTCTTCTCTTCATTGGTTCACAAAAACAATATGGGATAACTCTTATCCCTCTTCGGACTACACTAAATAGGTAGATTAGTGTTAGATGAAGATTAGTGTTAGAGCCAATAGTTACCCAAAACACTAAATGTCACTTGAAAGTACAATTAGTGTTACAATTTCCTTTGTCTTTATTTTGCATTGTCAAAGTTGAGTTCCATTAAGTTTAAATTTTGTAATATCAAATTCCTAGCATATTACATTTTCTATGAGGCTCACATATTCTACCTCCAATTCTTCATTTGAAGATCTACAAAAAATGTCACCTAACACTAAATGCGCTTTTGTAAATATTCAAAGTTACTAATCGGTACAAATAGTGTTAGAGTTAACATTTAGTGTTCTAACACTATGAAGACAATTGACATTTAGCGTTTTCGTCGACTATTAGTGTTTCCAACACTAATCTACCTATTTAGTGTAGCATGGTAGCCTTATTCTAACCTTATTATTTCTCATGCATTTTCCTTAATATTTGTATTGACTATAAGCAATCTAATGCTCTACCCTCTACATAGTGGCACAAATTTTTGAATGCATGAGTTGTAGACCCATTCGTTTTACCAATACACAATGAATAGAGTGTAGATAGGTTTTTAGATTGGGTTCCAATTAAGAAAACCACACAGGGAAGGCCAAATGAGTGTCAGGTGTTGCATCTAGGGATCACCATTGAGTTAATTGATAGATTACAAGAGAATTAAGATGTATTTAGGACAACAAACACAGGGAAAAAGACTTCTAGAATGAGTTTTAGGATTGATTTAATTAAGGTTGAGGGTCACTCACAGCAGTACATGCAATTGATCAGTCACTCCCTCACAACCCACTCTCATCAGTAACATCACTCTTATAATGTGTTTTGCAATTCGGGGAGTCACAGCTCAGCCATAGACATTTGAGTATGCCATAGTCTCAGAAACCCAAGGCAAAAACTCCTTGAGGTGAACCATAGTCTCTTCAGTAAAGTAGCCAAGTATCGAAAGGCCACACCACAGTCAGTAAGGATATTATGTTCACAATTGACTCCTCCTATGGTTAAGTGATGGATTTAATTAAATTAGTTATAGACCACAGTAATGAATTATTTCCTTAGTCAGTTTTAGACTTAACACTATCTCAGTGGAATTGAATGCATTAAAATAAATTATTAAAATTAACAAAAGTCTAACGTGTGACAGAAACCTAGTGACCGAGTCTAAGCGAAGCGAACTGAACTGGACCGGGACCGTAAGAGTCTAATCGGTAGGACCATAGTCTGCACGGCACGGCCATAGTCTAGTCACCAATAACAGTCACAAGTAACCAGTGTCAAGTCACGTCTCATAGAGAGGGCCATAGTCTTAGTATCCAGTAACCAGTAACAAGTAGCCAATAACTAGTAACCAATAACCAAGTCAGCGTCTTGTTCTCGGCTAAGGAGCAGGCTGCTCCTCCTTTTATGCTTGCCTTTGAGTGCTCCCCCTAACGATATGGGTTAAATACCCACGCTTCTCCCGCGACTCCTTCCTTTTCAGTCTTCACTCCCGCGCGCGCGACTTCCTCTCCGATCGGCCACATCTACGCTTTTCGTTCCCCCTCTTCGCAATTGGCGACAAGTTTATCACAACAACACTTCTTCCTTTGAATGCATTTGAGCTTATCCACATCATTATGGTGAGTAATCACTACACCGATTCCGTGCATCAGACAAAGTGCTTCGACAGAACAATCTTCGCACTCTCTCTCAAGGTGATAATTGCTACTACCACTTAGCAAACTCCATCGCGGCAAACTTTCAGAGCCTCATTACACCTGCTCACTCGACACTTAATTCAGTAGTGATTTCCACCGACGAATCTCTACTCTGAAAACATAACGTTGTTATCCGTTAGGAGTTACATACAAACTTTGTGTGGACAGGTATTTTCCTTCACTCAAATAGCACCTTAGTTATCAAATGAGTATGTTATCTAAGGATTTGACTTCAAGATATCTTCTATACTGAATTCATCTCGAGTAATCTCCACTACTCTCTTCCCTTTGGCTGATGAGTTTTCGACACTGGATTTTCATTCTGATCGAGAGTTCGACTTCAATCATTCACGGTAAGTTAACCACGACCATCACAACCATGAAAGGAAGGGGGTTTGCTCACTGAAATAAGTTCTTGCATTCAATTAAGACACTTATCACCTCAGGCGTCCAGACACACTTCCTTATTTGGCTTGGAGTCTCCTGATTAAATTTACAGAATTAAGACATAAAGTGGCTCTCACGGAATTTCACATTCCTCATTCCACTCATGCACATAGATAAGCCCAAAGGATATAATATGGTTAAACTGCTTCGCACAGTTTCACCTCAGACAATCACAAGACAAAGGTAAATAGAATTCACTTCTTTCACCGATGTTTGATTTCAACTTGCACCTGTATAGGAATTTCCAAAGAGAAGACAGGATGTTTCTCAAACTTCTACCCTGAATTCACATCAGATAGAGTGGGATTAATCCAATCAATTCTCATGGCCGAATACACACTGAAGGGACAAATTTCACATTCACCCGATGACGACATGATGAGTTCACAATGCGAACTTACATTTCCATTACCGGGAGTGAATCATAAGACACGATTTACAATCTTCAATAGGCTTCACGCCAAGAGTAATTAAACAAGGTAGACTCCAGCAACTGTAGAGAGATTGTCTCTCCCTTCCCGAGAGGACCACTACCAATCAGTCACGTTGGAATTTCACATTCAAACCCGGTGACTGATAGACTTTCACCATTGAAATCACACGACAATTAATTTACTTCTTTCACAGAAGTAAGACGTCGCAACTTCACTCTGGATTCTTCCCGAAACCAGGAAATATATTCTGACTCAATTAATTCACAACGTATACCCACACAACAAATTCAATCTTCTCACATAGAATTGACAAAATAGCTTCACGCTTATATTATGTAGAGTAAAATGTACATTTAAAAGGGCTTCACACCCAAGTTAGACTCGCTCAAAAACTGCAAGACGAGGGAGACTCTCTTTTCGAGAGGAACTAACTTCTCCCCCCCCCTCTTCTCCTCTATATCCCCTGAACTAGCTTCCTTGCCTCTTGGGGCCAGATTTCATAAGTCTCTTCGACTTGGTCACATGTCTATTGCCCTGCCCAAAAGACTCTTCCTCTTGGAACTGTTTCATATGAACTAAATGTCTCACCCTTAGCTCATTTCGGATAATTGATCACTAATAACTTACTTTAGTGTCCATTTCACATTGCAAGTGTCGATATGAATTCACATCCTATCAAAATCCTAAAATGACTATTCTGAGACCAAAAAGTTGTACCACATAGAGCAATGCCACTTTTTATCCTAACAATGCATCCTATGAATATGTTGATGATAAGTTGTGTCCCGATGGTTACCCTCCCAAATGTAGAACATATTTTCAACAAACCTCTCATAGTCCTCGGCATCTCTAAGTTTGTTTTTCAAATGTTTTAGTGCATAATTGCCAACACTCACCCCAAGTGTAAGAGTCATTAATATCTATTGATTTTTCATCTTTTGTCATATGACACATACAACACTCCGTCACACTTTCAACAACCATTGACAATTTCATTTTCAAGAAGTTGCACATCAATCTCCAAGATGGGCTTGACAACATCCTTTAAAACTAATCGACAAAGTGACATAGACTCTTGATTTTGAGTGAGATTTGGCATGACCCCCCCCCCCCCCGCGCTCCAATTAAATAATTGAAATTCATATTTTGCAAATTATGCATGTGACTCATAGTCTGATCCACATTTAATGACTCCAATGGAAACAAACAAACAATGCCCTCATCCAAAATTTAAAATCAATCATGCCAATCCAAGCCCAAGGGTCCAACAAATATTTTTTTGCAAACAAACCCAAAATTAATTGATGAAATCCCCCAGAATGTACTTTGGTACCTACATATTATTTAACGTTATTTGGAACTGCCTTTAATTTTGTACTTGTCACATTTAGCACTGAGGGGGGGGGGGAATCTAAAGTGGGCAAAGGGTGGCCCTCAACTCACACCTCCCCCTCACACTCATAAGTTCAACACTTACAACATTGACATGTTGTCAGGGAGGGGAACCCCATCCCAACCCCCATCCTAATTCTTACAATCAAGTATCCAAGAGCCATGCTAAGACTTGGCTAAGGGTCCGAGAATAAACATTGTGCGAGTGAGCAACAAAAAATGGATTGAGTAAGGACGACCTTACCTCTCCTCTTGCCGCTCCTTCTATGGCACCAAGTGGCGTTGGTGTTGTTGGTGTTTAAATTGTTGCCATTTTTACTATTGCGCCTACACTTGCCCTCGTCCCCACTGCCACACACAACCTCACTACTCCCACCTCCACATGCCTCCTCGCCACCGTTGACCTTCATCTCTGCAAGATTGACCACCTCTCTAGCTCCATCACCAACTTTCTTCCTCCCCTTCCCATCCTCCAACCCCTGCTCTTTACTTCCTTCAACATCCTCCTCCGTGAGCACCTTCATAAAAGAGGTTTAGTTAATAATGAGAATTTTGAGGGTTTCAAGAGGAAGGTCATTTGGTGAAAGTCTACAAACTATTTATACTCTCTCTTCCCATCCATCATGCGGACCCCACCACCACCCATGATGCTAAATCATCACTCACAAACTCATACTTCACAAACTTAAATAAATTGCACTAAGAAAAGAAAAGAAAAGAAAAGAAACAATACATGCTTGCCTTTGTGAACGTTTGAGTAATGCTTGTGTCTTCAGTGTTTGATGACTCTCCCTCTATCAATATGGTCATCACCAAAGATTTGAGGTTGAGAGCATCCATCAACCTTTTGATAGCAATCAACCTTGTTCTTCTTTTGCATGAAAATTCAGTGGACATGTTGTGCCCTCAATAATCCTCTCCATTAATATCCACGACTAGTTTGTCCATTTTTTACCTTGTCAATTGTTTCCTACTAGAGAAAATCCAAATCACCCTCTTTCTTGTGGATTGTGTATTGTCTTCGGAATGGTCCTATGTTTCTTTTTCAACATCCACCTAAATAAGCATTTAAGTTTTCTTTTTCTTTGTCACCATCCTCGACGTTCTCGTATCCAACATCGACACTTAAATTATATTTCACACTCACACGTAATTATCATTATGTGGCCCACAAATATTTTTAGTTTATCCCCAATTTATGTAAGTTTATGTTGTCATGGTCTTCCTTGCCATTAACCTACTATCCTTGAGCAATACAAATACAATATTTGTTTGTAATTGTGATGTGCATTTATTCCACACTTTTTTTCATTACAATTCTTGGCTAATTTTGGTTTGAAGATGTTTTGCATTGAGATGTCATGTAGTCTTTCGTCCCCATTAAGTTTGGATAATTTGCTCCAATGGATTAGACTAGCCTACTACCCAACACATGGCGAGTGAATACAAGAACCAACAATTGGAGGGAGGACATGTTGGTGCTCATTGACACCAAATTCCAATTGTTGCAGAGGGAGGCACTTTTGCCATGTCGTTACAGACAACGTGTCAAAATCCAACAACACCAACAATGGATCACAAAAACGGACAGTTCCAAACTCATGGATGGGTATTATATTGTTGTAGTTACTACCATTGCATATCCAAAATTTGGATCACTTGTTAACATTGTTTTAAAGGAGTTGTTACAATTGGCAACATCCCACAATACATAAGCCTAGACCTCACCAAAAATGTCTACTTAGGCTTTAAGGAAGGGAAAAGGAATGCATAACTTTGAACACATGTATCATGTTGTGTTCAAATGTTCATACAAGGTGGACTATGATAACAAGTTCATACATGTTCCAATGTGCACCCACAATAAGGTCATGCAACCATGTGACTGTTGAAGGGTGCACTCAATGTGGCCTATACATACCCATGTGGTTGCACAAAAAGGATATTACTTGAACCTAGGGGTTACAAAATATGCATACGGTACATGTATTCTTTATTCTAGCTTTGTAAATATATTAGGCATATTATTCTTGATACTTTAGTTGTATTTATACCTTTAATCCCATAGTCTATTAGAATTAAGTGGGTAATCTACAAGAGGTCCAAATGAAATCATTGCATTGCACTGGCTACAATGACTTATAATGTAGAACTAAATTTGCATGAGTTACATAAAATGAATGAATAAGTGCTCAATGATTTCATCAATGATAAATAAATATGTCTTGCTAAGAGTGTTTTAGCCATTTTTTCACATGATCTTTCTGGCACATACATATCATTGGGGTCTACATGATTTATTTATTTATTTTAGTTGTGTATATATCCAAGGGAATTTCCTAGCTACATATTTGTATGTACATCATTTTTAAGAGAGGAAAATCTTGTATATTAGAGATATTTATTTGATGGTCATGCATGCACTTGGTTCCCGGTTCTAACAATGAGTGCACCCCCGAGATGTGACTTCAGACAAAAGTAGTGATGTTAGTGTAGTGTTCTCCCTCATGCTAGAAATCAATTATGTACATGAAATGTTTATACTCTACATGGGGTGCACACCCCAATGTTTTAGATTATTATAATAAAAACCAACAATCGATGAAAGTTTTTTCAGTGTTTCATTGCAATAGGGTTCCTTTTAGTAGTGATTTCTCAAATAATATTGTTTTATAAACACCAAATTCACCTAGTTGAGTTCCAAGTTTAGAGTATGACCCCTAAATATGTGTGTGTTTACTACATTTGTCATTATCGCTTGCATGTTATTACTCATCGCTCATGTCTTAGCTTAGGCTATTCCCTTTGTTCAATTCTTTCATATGTTTTGAATAATCAAACCATTTACAATGGTTGTAAACTTACTCCGGTGATGTAAAGTCTTCCTCCTTCCAAGGTAATGTCTTTGGCAACCTATAGAGCGTTGCTAGGGCATGAGCGTAGAGCGCAGAGCGTAGAGCGTAGAGCGTACATTTTCTGAATTTTGAGCGGAGAGGAATTATTTTTAGTAATTCTTTTGTCCAAAAATAGAAAAATTATTTTGGAAAACGTATATTCCTCAGAATATTCGAATATTATAGTCTTATGACCGTGGAATTCAGTACCCATAACCGTGCAAAATGGGCTTGACATGGAATAAATTTATCTGTGACCGAGTTTTGGAGGAAATAGAAGACTTCATTGAATAGAACTAAAAGGACACATGTTCACTGATCAACACAAGTGAAGGACAAGTACAAGTGATTCATAAATTTAACATAGCAAACAAATAATATATATTTATATATACGTATTCACTAAATTGTGAAAATACATAGAGTGACGTGTGTCATACACGTTTATGAAAAAGAACATATATATGAGACTAATAAATAAATCTGCTGAATTTAAACTGTAGCATGGGCTAAGATCCCCCTTTCAAGAATTGTTTTCACCTCCTTGAAACTGAGGGTAGGCGCATGCATGAAGAGGTCATGGTCGGCCTCTAGTTTGCAGACTTGTACGTAGAGATAGTAAAGATGCTTACAAGGTCGGAATGGACACCCGCGTCTACCCAGCTTAGCCATTGTCTCTTTGAACGCCGGGCAATTGCAGTCTGGGTAGGCACTGATTGAGAGATGGTAAACTGACTCCGTGGGAGTTGGTTTAGATTGCAAAGTTACAACGCATCCAAAACCGGGTTGAGGTATCATTACTACCTTCAGAATACTTGCCTTCATTGCTCTAGCGGAATCAATGTTCTGCATGTGCTTCGAACTGGCACAAGTGATTGAGCGGCGCATGTTCTTTGACTTTCGTGTTTTTGGATAAACGTCTGCATTATTTGGCATTGGAACCTGTGACAGATCCGGTGGCGGTGCTACATTGTTGAACGTGCGGCTCATAGGAACGCTTTGCTTTTGGGGAAGTTGAAATCCCGCATTCTCCAACGCCTCAATCTCGGAACGTGTGAGATTGGTCCCTATCTTCACAGGCCAAACCGACGGGATGGGAGGTCGTTCCTCATAATCCGAAAATGGCTCTATCCATCGTCGACGATGCCCCTTCACACACCTCTCAATATCGTCAGCACAGAAAAAAAACTGCTCCACCACCTTCTGGTTACCTTTTTGAGGGTGGGTCCAAAGGCCAGTGTATGTGGGAGCTGGGGTGCTCTTCCCGTTTTGGACGATACGGGATGTACACTTCTTTCGAGTGACAGCCATCTGCACCCAACAAGCCTTCGCAGAAACCTTATTAAGTCGGGCAATGTGCCATAGCTTCTCATTCACACGAGTCTCCTCCACGGCCGTCACCCGTCCAATATCTATGCCAGTTGAGGCAGGGGGCTGTGTTGGGCGTTCCACTTCCACTTGAACTTCCTCCTGGATGGTACTCAGATTTTGAGCACGAGCACGTGTCACCCTCCGACCCACTCGAGGACGTGAAAAATTAACAGTGTCTGGCCTATGAGTTTCTTCTTCGGCGCCAAGGGGAAGATCCGGCTTCCGTTTCCTTGACCCAAAAACCTCAGCTCCTTCGAGGTGTGCATCTCGAGTACAGAAATCTTCGGCTCCGGGCATGTTCAAGACGGCTGCGTTCAGGGTAGTTGGATCCCCGGTTCGGTGAGCTCGGCGTTGGGCTGTCCGAAGTCGAAGTTCTTCTCTCGAGGGTCCAGAGCCTACCGCTCCACCTTTGAGGTATTGATAGTACCCCACCACTTGCAGGAATGCTCTAACGTAATCGTCGACGGCTGCTACGTAGAGATCGCCACCCCTATTGCCGGACGCTTGCAACCATTTGTTGTGAACGGTCTCAGCAAGGTTGCAAGAGGGCATTTCAGCTAGTTCATCCGGAGAAAGTTTCTTCTCCTGTACGAAGGCAACTGGTTAAGAAATGTTCGGAAACTCAAGTGAGCAAGGAGGAGTCGTGGTGGGCCATGCCATTTAAAAGCAAAAGATTTAATATTGTTTAGATACTACATTAGACGCAGAGAAAAAAATGCAAACTTAAAGAATTGAATAATTTGAATGAAAGAGTGTATACTTACCAGTTCCATGAAACCACCCCACTGCCTGTATCGGAAATGCCAAAACGCAAGCCAATGGTGGAGGCCTGCGTCAGAGGTGGCACCCGAAGATGTCCACCAGGCTTTGATTGCCAAATAACGTGTTTCAACCTCTGCCACAGACTGTGCATCTTTGTACTGCATACACAATTTCTTGTGTTGATCTTGCAATTCGTGCACGATGTATTGTTTGGTGTGTTTTTATAGGGATTGCGCCCAATGGAAATAACACGTTCGCTCGCGGCCTTCCATGGGTATCTTTGGGTCTCCGGATCCGTATATGATACGCACAGCGTTCCAATTGGCTTGAGCACTATCCGCCATGAAACCTTTGAATTGTGGCTTGTGTATTCCATGCCTACCCATGACGTGGTTAAGGTTCTTCCAGAACACGAGTTGAGCATCTTTGTCCTCAGACTGGAAATCACAACAAGCAATGGTGAGTACACGTTGGTAACAGGAGTCGTACACGTGGCAGGCCATGGTGGTCCAGTTGGCAACTCGTTTGACGTAGTCAAACATCATCCATGAGTGCTCTAAATCGCCGCTAGGTTGCATTCGGCGGACAAGGTCAACACCGCTGCCAGGTCCCACCTCGGACATCTTGAATATGAAGACCTTGTTGGAGTCGTCACCTTGGCCTGGAAACATGTTTCGTTGCACATAGGCCCAGTTGCTAAGCCCTCTGAGCTTAGTGATGCCATCAAGAACGCCATATCTGCGTAGATACTTGAAACTGTAGACACGGTTTTTTAAGTTAGGGGAGTTGAGCTCCTTGCAGCATTGGAAGATAGGCTCTAGCTGTTCCAGAGAAAGTAAGGTGGGAGGGTCGTCTTCTTCGCGGAGCAAGACGTTACCTAAAACATCATTGCTAGTTTCCAAGACTATTTTGGAAATGGTAGCTTGCGGGTTGCGCTCAACATGTTGTTCGATCAAATCGTCTATTATCTTCCGCGTGCCCCTATAGTCTCCTACCTTGACATGATGTTTATGGTTGCCTACATGGACGCAAGCACGCTCTTGCGTATCATCTCCAAAAACGTAGAAGATTTTTGCATCACAAGAGGCTACACAAAAAGGAGGTTCTTTACAGATCTTACAGACTATTGTTGAAGTTGGAGGTGGACCGTCTGCAACAGGGAAGGCATCTTTGGAAGAACCTTCGAACTCGACCTCGTTCAATCCAGATGCGCGTTCAGGCCGCTGCAGAAACCCACATTTGGGATTGTGGCATTGAAGATGACCTACACAGTTAGACGACCGGAATGACAGCCCCAACGTGTTACTGATGTTAGTAGTCATAGTCTTTGTCCACATATGGCCATCGTAACGTTTGTCCATACCTTCCATACATTTAGCATTCTTCTGGACGGCAGATGGAAGGGTGGGAGGAAGAATGAAGATTATATCCCCATTGAACGACGGTGGCAAGAAATCTACGTACTCAATACGGATGGAATCATAGTTCAGTTTTTTAAGGATTGACTTGCTTCCAGGCATACTACCCAGGGAACGAAGGGAGGGAAGAATGTTTATCAGTTTAGTAGTTTGCGAAGGTATAAGGAAAGGAGTAGTCCTACGTGAATCTTGAGAAGAGGAGGGAGATGGACGCTTAGCACTCGACCGGATTGATGGATGGGAAGGCCTCCCCTCATCATCAGAAGAATCGGACAAATCGATGCTAACGCGGAGACCTGGTTCGATCTTGACACGAGACAGTAAGGGGGCTTCAGTGCACAGTGTGGAGGAATTGCGAGGAGTGAGTAGGACTGTAGAAGCGTTCATGGACTCCGACAAGCCAAAGACGCGATACCTTCCGGGCTTGAGTTTCCAAACGCGAGCATTATTCTCTAACGTTACGGGCTGGACGTATAAGGAATAAAGGACATTTCGAGTTTCTGGATCGACAACATCTGTCTCTAACCACAAGCTATCAGCATTGAAACCATAACGAATGGATAGCCACTGGGGAGTGAGATCAGCGGTTCCATCAGGGCCAGTAGGTATGCATGTAGGGATAAGAGATCCAGGAGAAACAAGTTCGATGGCATCGAAGAGTGGAGCTTGGACAGCAGCGGAAGACATTGAGAAACAATTTGACAAAGCTATGTGAATGCAATTGCAAAAGGGGGATTGAAAAAACATAATGGGATATATACATGAGAGGTTGATGAAATCGTTGGACATCCCAGACATGTACAGGATGTAGTCAGAAAATGTTTGGTTAATTATGGGAAATATTAAGAATCATGGAGTGCCAGACGAAAATGGGGCATTTTCCATATGGGGCCCTTTGCCATATTTCTCACCGTCATGTTTATGACAATGGTCAATCCCTAAACTACGAACTGCAGTGCATCCTGCGCAATCGAGTTTTTGACCTTTGGCACTCCTTAATATGGATCTAGAGTAAGTGCCAGGTTTAATAACCCCTGCTCTAGAATAGGCATGAATCTTGAAAGTAGACTTGTTATGTATCAGTGTTGCATCAACTGCCCGCAAAGATGGAGTCTGTGGTTTAGGAGTGTGAACGACGACCACCGGAGTAACTGAGCAGTCAGGTGGGTTGGCAATCTTCATGTTGTTGACGTCTGCAGAACCATCGATGGACAACGTGGTGTGAAGTTGACATGAACTAGAAGCACCTAATGGAGCAAGGCTTGGGAGACGTGAGACAGTACCCATTGGAGAAGAATATGATGAGATGACATGAAGGAAAGGGTACCAATAATTGGGTATTATATACACCTTGGGTAGACACCAATACCCAAATATATGACAACCTCTTAGATCAATTAATAGTCAATATTTATTCATGTCAATTCTAGACAACCTGTTTCATGTAGGATTAGAATGTACTCCAGTAATAGTCATTATTTTTTGACCACCAAATATGATACATGTCAGTATAGACTAATTTTCCTACGCACTAAAAAATAACTCATTCTTGATAACCTAATATATGCTATGCCGAAATGATGAAGTTAAACCCTAAAGGTGTATGTATCTTTTATGGAAAAATAATAAATTTGAAAATTTGTGGAGGCCGTCATTGTCAGGAGAGATGCGTAAATATATCGACAAATTCGAAATAGATTAGTAACTGATGTCAGTGTTGTCAGTGATCTAATCTCGGATACCGCGTTTTATTAAACGTGGGAATATAATTCGATGACATAGCTTGATAGAAATTAAATACAAAGGAAAGGGATACGGAGGACTAGCTTGGGAGACATGAACGTACGATTAGTTCCGGGAGGAGCATCTCGTGAGAGTAGCTAGTGTGCATGAGAGTTTGTGTAGGAGCAGAGAAGTTCGGGCATTGGTGGGGCATCGAGACGCACACATGAAGGAAACAGGGCACACAACAGTCTCTTCAACGGAGCCGTCACGGAAGCCTAGGAAGAGGAGGGGTAGGACGAACTTCAGCAACTCGAAGCAGAAGAGGCGCGCTGCGAGGGATCTGAAGAAGAAGGACACCCCGAGCATTGAGGGTCGTGGAACTCCATCGAACTTGAGCGACGAAGCGGAAGAGGATCAGGGAGGAACTTGGAGAGGGAGATGTAAAATACGGTCGTTACACCTAGAGTCGATAGCAGAAGCTGAGGACGCGGGCAAGATTCACGGGACCTCAGTTGCAACAGCGATGGACGAAAGCGAATAAGAGAATGAATCGAATAGCAGAGTGAGTGATGCTAGTAAGATGGATTCACCTCAGCAGACAAGTGATCCTCCCGCGGACGATGTAAGTGTTTTCCTTGGAGGCTTAAGTTTCTGTTGAAACCCTAATCAATGCAATAGTTTGAACTAACGCGAGATATGTTTGTGATTCATTAGCGAGAAGATAGCCCTGATAGAGGACATATTTATAGGGACACGGATGATATAGAATTTCCAGATCACGAAGTGACAGCTTTAGAGGGAGGAGACAAGCGCGCAAATTGTATTACACCAGCTATGCGGGGAGGCGCGGGACATCTGATGGAAGCAAGAGCGCCAAACAAAGAGGCCTCGAGGGAGCAACCGAAAAAGGCTCGATCGGAGACACTCGATGATTCATAAGTAAGGCAATCATTCCATTTGCATCTAGACTTTTCATTGCTGACTGAACATGAAACTGCATTCAGCTAAATTCCCCATCTTTTGATAGAGGTGAGAAATTCACCAATCCCACAGATCCGTGGGATTGGAGAATGTATTTCTTGTTGGGAACAACAATTTACTTCCGATTCGTCACATTAAATTTTGCCTACCACATCAAGCAACGATACCGACATTCATCAATCCCATGGATCCGTGGGATTGATGCATGTGCATATATTTTTACATCGGAGCTAACATTCACCAATCCCACGGATCCGTGGGATTGGCAAGTGTTTACGCAGTTGAACAAACGATGCCGACATTCATCAATCCCACGGGTCCTTGGGATTGGCAAGTGTTTACGCAGTTGAGCAACGATGCCGACATTCACCAATCCCACGGATCCGTGGGATTAATGCATGTGCATAAATTTTTACATCGGAGCTAACATTCACCAATCCCACGGATCCGTGGGATTGGCAAGTGTTTACGCAGTTGAGCAACGATGCCGACATTCATCAATCCCACGGGTCCTTGGGATTGGCAAGTGTTTACGCAGTTGAGCAACGATGCCGACATTCATCAATCCCACGGGTCCTTGGGATTGGCAAGTGTTTACGCAGTTGAGCAACGATGCCGACATTCATCAATCCCACGGGTCCTTGGGATTGGCAAGTGTTTACGCAGTTGAGCAACGATGCCGACATTCATCAATCCCACGGATCCGTGGGATTGATGAATGTGCATAAATTTTTACATCGGAACTAACATTCACCAATCTCATGGATCCGTGGGATTGATGCATGTGCATAAATTTTTACATCGGAGCTAACATTCACCAATCTCACGGATCCGTGGGATTGGCAAGTGTTTACGCAGTTGAGCAACGATGCCGACATTCATCAATCCCACGGATCCTTGGAATTAATGCATGTGCATACATTTTTACATCGGAGCTAACATTCATCAATCCCACGGATCCGTGGGATTGGCAAGTGTTTACGCTGTTGAGCAACGATGCCGACATGCATCAATCCCACGGATCCTTGGGATTAATGCATGTACATACATTTTTACATCGGAGCTAACATTCATCAATCCCACGGATCCGTGGGATTGGCAAATGTTTACGCTGTTGAGCAACGATGCCGATATTCCCCAATCCCACGGATCCGTGGGATTGATGTATGTGCATACATTTTTATATCGGAGCTAACATTCACCAATCCCACGGATCCGTGGGATTGACAAGTGTTTACGCAGTTGAGCAACGATGCCGACATGCATCAATTCCACGGATCCGTGGAATTAATGCATGTGCATACATTTTTACATCGGAGCTAACATTCATCAATCCCACGGATCCGTGGGATTGAATAATATGCACATTGTCATGCAACAAGACAAACATTAATCACACGGATCCGTGGGATAGGAGAATGTCTACATTCATGGGCAGCGGGGCTCACGTCTTGCAATCCCACGGATCCGTGGAATTGATGAATGTGCATAAAATCTCACAAAGGAGGCTATAGTCTTCAATCCTACGGGTTTTCATTTTGCCAAAAAGTGACATTTTTCATGAATTTTTCCTATTTTTTTCATGATAAGTCAGTAAACTTTATGAATTACGAGAATCTATACACCATTTTCTTGAAAATAATCTAGTCTGTTTGGAACTACACTAAATAGGTTGATTAGTGTTGGATGGAGATTAGTGTTAGAGCCAATAGTTCCCAAAACACTAAATGTCACTTGAAATTACAATTAGTGTTAGAATTTCCTTTGTCTTTATTTTGCATTATCTGAGTTGGGTTCCATTAAGTTTAAATTTTTGTAATATCAAATTCCTAGCATATTACATTTTATATGAGGCTCACATATCCTACCTCCAATTCTTCATTTGAAGATCTACAAAAAAATCATCTAACACTAAATGCGCTTATGTAAATATTCAAAGTTACTAATTGGTACAAATAGTGTTAGAGTTGACATTTGATGTTCTAACACTATGAAGACAATTGACATTTAGCGTTTTCGTCGACTATTAGTGTTTCCAACACTAATCAACATATTTAGTGAAGTCCGCCGACTGGAAGGAAGGGGAATCTTTTGAGCTGCCCGAGGGTGAGAGGCGGGCAGCGGAAAAATAGGAGGCCTTGAGGGGGTCCGGGGAGAGCTGGGGCTTCTCTCTCATTTCTCTCTCTCTCCCCCTCAGGCTGGCTAAGAAACTCTGAGGGCTAAGCCCTGCCGGTTTTGGAAGCCGGGAAGAGGGTGCAGTCACGGGAGGTGAGAGGAAGGTCTGCGGGCAAGGGGGCACCAAGAGCAGTGCTGCTAGCTGCGAAGATGGGGAGTGGAGAATGAGAGGACTGTCGAATCCACAACGCTGCACAGAAAAGTTCGAGAGGAGCAAGAGGGCTTCTCAAGATAGATAGATAGATAGATAGATCAGGGGAGAGAGTCATCACACATGAGCTTCATGGTGAAGTAGCCTGCCTCCACTCAAATCACTTCACATGCTTTCCATTTCGCCTTCCTGCTATATTTTGGATTTTTGCATTTCGCTACGACCAGGAACCTCATCTCTAATTTACCAGGACCCATCTGTTGAGCTGGTGCAGCCCTGAGCTAAATCATCTTCTTCCCGCACTCATCAACATCAGTTGGGCATGCATGCACTGATCAAATTAGGTTTTAGTGGTGTTGGGTCCGTGCGACTCAATAGATGCAAAAATGAATTAGGTGTTTTAGCAGACGGAGTGTGCGAGCTGAATCCCTCCTCTAAGGTGCTCCAAGTTATTGGCCAACGCTCAGGGTTACATACGGCCATATGCTTAGCCTGAAGCAATGTGAAGAATCATGCTTCAGATTGGCAGACGTTGCTGCCCTTACATGCTACAAAAAAATCATCTAACACTAAATGCGCTTATGTAAATATTCAAAGTTATTAATTGGTACAAATAGTGTTAGAGTTGACATTTGATGTTCTAACACTATGAAGACAATTGACATTTAGCGTTTTCGTCGACTATTAGTGTTTCCAACACTAATCAACATATTTAGTCAGTCCATTAAGGCCGGGCTGCCTTTGGGTTAGGGAAAGGCTAGGATCTCAGATTTGACAGATGCTCTACAACTATCATTCTGGATGAGGGCGAAGAGTCAAAAGCATAGATGGTTGGACATACGAAAGGTCATCTCTATAGGAGTAGCTTGCGTATGGATTCATTATTCCAGTATGAAACTTGTTTATATCCTTGTGAGGTTTCAGAACCTTTGTAGCCAGTTCCAAAGAAACTCTGCTTTTGCAATTGATGCGAAATATGGCCTCCATGCCTAGCTATGGTGGTGTAATGATTCTTGTGACTCATTTGAACTCTCCACATGCAGATTGCAATGATATGAATGACCACACTGGGGTTGTTGAAAGGACGAGTCCATGATCATCCATAGTAGATTGGGAAAGGATGATAAATTTAATGAGGACTTTGTTTATCATATCTTGTCATCTAATCATAAATTTTTGGGGTTTCTTTATCGGTTTTGATTAAAATTATTGTTATCAATTAGGTAAGGTCAGAAGGAATTACTAAATGCCAGTTCGAATTTCACTTGTAATGTGGGAGCAAGCAGGAGGCGAATTCATGAGGTGGCGTCAACAGGCGAAGAGTCGCAGAGGATGCACAGACTACAATGTCAGAGCAATAACCAATCAGCCAGGCGTCAACAGATTTCAAGGTGATTTCAGTTACCCTATCTGAGTAGATAAGGACTGCTGCTTATGGCTATGGTTTATCATCTTAGATCTTCACAAAGAGTACACAGGCGCTGGTTGTAATAGATGTACTTCATAACAGAAATAACTTATATACTATTCAGGTTGCAATACTCTCTCTAGTTTTCTGTGGAAGGAAGGTACATAAACCTTGGTAAGGTATTAATTTCATGTAAGTACCTGACATAGGTTGTGTGCCATGTAGACATATATACTTCTTTCCCCCAGATAATGTCAGTTAGCGCTTTCTGTGAGTACAGGCCTTTATCTACATTTCTGTGATCTGAAAGACCGTCCTCGCGAAGTTGATCGATAGGGGAATGCACAGGTTTCTGATATGCAGTGGAGCGGTTGTTGGATTGGGTTCCTCGTGGTTCAATCTTGTGAATTGGCTCAAATTGGTGATGTCTTGGACTAATCCGGCTGCTGCTTGAATGACTACAGAGCTTGTTGGAAGAAGGTGAGGAGATGACTGTTGTTGGGCACGTCAAGGAGAAGAAATTCCTTCGTCTCAGGCGCTCCTTGTGAGGGCCACAGGGAAATTGCCTAGTATTATTCTAGTAATTAGGATAAGTGGTGCAAGGCTGCAGCTGCATGAAGCTTAATTCCAGTAGAATGTTACTTTAGAGATGCACATGATCATGCTTGGCTACCTGTAGAAGGGACTGCTGTCACAGTGGTATTAAAGGTGGGGATGCAAAAAACAAACTCTATGTATGAGCAAAGCATTTGTAAATGCTCTTGAGAAAGTGAAAATCAATAAAGAAAAGGTGTTTTACACACCACTTGTGATCAAGTCAGCTGAGAAATGGAGGTAAGGGGTGACCAATTGAAGTTTAGTTGGTGAGGGAGGACGCCCCCCACCCAGCAGATTTTCACTCGTCAGGCACCTCGGTTGCGGCTTCGTGGACAATTTGCTCCAATCCCACGGATCCGTGGGATTAAGAGATATGGTCAAATTTTCACAATTTCTTTGCTGCTTCATCTCATTTGCCTTTCATTTTGTTAATGCCATTTGTTTCTCTCTATGTAGGAGTTGGAGGGAATGGATCTCTCCGATGATCTTGTGGTCTTGGAGCCCTCTGTGGAGGAGGAGCAAGCGGAGGATGCTGTGGACTTGAACAACGTCGAAGAGCTGGAGGATATTGAGGAGGTCGTTCCAGAACAACTCGAGCAAGTTGACCGGGTGAACACCGACGTGCAGGAGGTAGTTGATTTAGACACTTATGTCTTCCGTTCTTGCACCTGCACTCCTTTAGAGTCGGTGGTTGAGTTATTCTCGTGTGTACTAAATTGAATCGGATGTTTGTAGACTCCCTCTAGACTTCCCGAGGAACCTCCCGAGTCGGCTAACCCCGAGGAGAGTGAGGTCAATCTTCGAGCGAAGCAGAAACAAGATTCGACGGCAGTCATCAATCGCCTCCGCATTCGGCCTCTTGAGAAGTCTCGACTTTGCATCCCCCTCTGCCGCTTGCGGGATTTGCCACTCGTTCGGCCCATCAACGAGTTGGATGTCCAGAGGTTGGAGAACGAATTCGTTACGGGGTACCGAGATGGTGACCGTGTTCTCTATGTTTCCATCTACAACAACAAGGACGACATCTTGGAGGTCACGGAGGACATCTCGTCCACCTGGAGTCCGTTGTGGAAGCTTGAGAGTGAAAGATTCGATGCACGGATGGCCGCCGACCCCGATCTTGTCCACTTTGTGGGCAAGATGTTCTACGTGTGGGAGGGGAACCACCGGTTGACTGCTTGGTGGCGCCACGTGAACAGGTTCCATCCTACGGAAGAGGCGTGGCATATCTCTCCCTATTGTATTGCCTTGTATTCGCGGAAGCATAGTGGCGTTCTCATGAATGCCATGAACGACGTGAATTGGTATGTCTCTCTCTATTCTTTGCTACTTCATTCTTTGTTTGTGAGTGTCTTCTCATCTTGTCTTCTTCAATTTTTTGTAGGTCTATCGAGAACGACCACGTCAAGTCCAGCCTCCCCTCCAAGCTTAACCGCATCCGCTACTTTGGGACCTTGGAGTTGGAGGACTTCAAGGACCTCATTTCCAAGGAGGACTACTTGGCTTGTATCAATGCCAAGAGGAAGCACAACACTTGGTACCCCTTGACCATCGACGTCTTCGTCTCCTTTCTCTACAAGGTAATCACTTCCCCACACTTTGATTTCTCTCCTTTCAATTTCCATCTTCTTCGTTGGCTTACCTTTGCTTGCAACCAGAGAGAGATCTCCGCCGCCTCCGACGCTGCAGCTAGAGCTTACAAGGATGAAACTCCGGCCGATCAGAGGACCGCTCTCGGTGTTTGGAGGGCCATGACACTTGCTGAGGAGAAGGCCAGAAAGTCCATTCGCTCCAAGAGCTTCGAGAAGTATGTGGCCGTTGCCAACTCCGAGAATACCGACGCCTTCTTTGATGAGGTGCTCCTCTTCATCTTCTCTTCTCCTTCGATTTGTCCTTCATGATTTCTTCTCGATTTTGCTAACTCACCTCCAATTTCCTCATCTAGATCAATCGGCACTTCTCGGTGAACACGGTCCCGGACATGACCATCGAGAAGCTTTCTAAGGTGGCCAACACTCATGTCCCGTGTCATTTCAAGGCGAAATGGCTCCATTGGTGGAATTCCACCATGACTATCCGAACCGGCAACAAATTCCCTTCCATTGTGCCCCTTAAGGAGAGGGTCCTCGAATCCTGGCTTCATAAGGCCTCTTTCTGGGCTCAGGTGAATCTCTCCCCTCCTTTGGATTGATTGTTTTCTCTATGGTTGTCTATCCTCATTTCTTGTTTTTCATTCTATGACTACAGTTGGAGGACAGGGTTGATTTGGAGTTCAAGTCCTTAGAGGCTAGCCTTGGTCGCGCCATCAATTGGGATGTGCAAGGGGGTGTGTTACGTCCACCAAAGTTCGTGGATGGATGGAGGATCCTTCTCTGGGACCACGCCTTCCCGCATTACTTTGAGGAGAAGTCAAACACGAAGTTCCTCAAGGGCACGAACCTCACTGAGATTGAAGATGGTATCAAGATCATTCACCGTGTCCTTTATAGGTATTTCTTCCTCCTCTCCACTTGTCCTTCATTTTCTTTGCAACACTCGAACTTCTCTCATTTTTTCCCATGTCTTTTGCTTTAGGTACATCTATCACGAGCTTATTCCGAAAGAAGCTTTTTATGCCTCCTTTCTACCGGTCTATGTCGAGGAGTGGGTTCTGGACTCCTCCCCGAATTTCATGTACACTGACGAGCACGATGTTTACCCATTTGCTCACCTCAAGCATGCAGGGTGGTATTTGGACTGTTCGAAGGGGTTCGTTCCTCCCTCGGAGGTTCATTTGTTCACCTCTTTGAATGCTGAGGCACCCGCTGATGTTGTCTTTCACGAGCCCGTGGTCCCCGAGGAGTCGGTGAAGGGTACGAAGGCATCGAAGGTTGTTAAGGAAATCAAAAGCAAGAAGGTGAAGGCGGTCTCGGGTACTCAAGCTTCCCAAGCCACTGTGTCTACTCGTTCTGCTACGAAGGCCGCCGCCGAAGCTTCCGCTGCACCTGCTGCCACCTTTGTAGGTAGCCCATCCCTCCCTCTTGCCTTGCATGCCCCCGCTCCTTCTCACAGCACAGCCACTGCCCCCTCTTTGACTCGCAAGAGGAAGGCATTCGCAGCAGCAACGAGTGCTACATCCTCTGAGACTGCTTCTACCTACAGTCTCATTGAGAATGTAGACATCGGAGTGCTCATGGACCACTACACGAAGACCAACTCCCATCAAGCGGCCTACCTTCGCATCGAAGAATTCCTTGTCAAGGTAGGAGTCCACTTCTTTTTTTCATTCTTGCATTCATTTCTATGTTGTGAAGCATTCCTCTTCTCTTCTCAACCTTCTTCTTTGCTCTACAGGTTGGTGTCGGTCGGACTCGCCTTAACAGGAATCCCAAGTCCCATACCAGTATCGACCTTCTCCTTGTCGATGTACCGGACAATCTCCCGGTGCCCGCCATCTCGACTTCGCCATCCGACATTCCAGCGTGGAACCGCCGGGGTCCGAGTTTCTTTGATGATGTCTTTACTTTCGCAGAGGACAACCTCCATGACAACGGTGTCCTCGTCATCATGCACCCCGATGCCCCCAAGATGCACGACAACATTCGCGATTGGGCCTTGGAATGTCACTTTACTATCGCCAGGGACTGGTGGGGCGTGAATGATCTTCACCTTACGTCCGCACAAGATCCCAAGATGTTTGTAAGTATTTCTTCTCCTCCTCTTCATTTACTTCAAGTTGTACATTTTTCTTTTTGTCACTAACTATGCAATTTTCTTTGTAGACAAAACGCTTCTTCATCAAGGTTCTTGTGCCCCTCGGCTCCACTCTCTCCGTTTACGAGGCGGAGGACTATTCGAAGTTGGGCTTCTCATTGGAGAAGGATTCCCTTCTCCACAATTTCACGGATGAGGAGAGCCAGCTCATGAAGGATGGCAAGGTGCCATGGAGAGGGGCTCGAGAGAAGAGCATGGAATTCTTAAGCATTGTTATCCAGACGCTCACGAGGAAGCACGACATTGTCATGGATTGGCAATGTGGCACAGGTTTCTCTTTGCCCTCCTATACTTTGTTTTTGAGTTTCATTTCTTGCTTTTGCATTTTTAATTTTTTTCTCTACCTCACTCAATTTCTTTTCATTTAGGTGCATCCATCACTGCGTGTCGTATGGCTGAGCGCCACATTGTGGCGCTCGAGCGAGACTCGGAGATCTTCGAGGCCGTCCTGCTGCCTATGCGGGACTCTGTACCTCCGGCCGAACCCGTTGTCGCACATCCGGACCCCTCTTCTACTGAACCTCGGCAAAAGCTCCTGAGGCGTCACATAAAGTGTGCGTAAGTCTGATTTCTAACTTAGCACCTCTTTCATTGGTTTTTTTTTCATTTCTTTTCTTGCTTTAGCTTATGCATTCTAGTATGTTGCTTTGTGTGTAGAGTTCCACGGGAGAGCCCTATCCGTGTCCTCAACCCGGACATGTTTCGAAGCCCTCCGCGGGCATTTGAACTACCTTCGTATGCTGGTGGGCTTGCCCATCAGTTCGCGGTCGCACCATCTCCACCTATTACTCGCGCTCGTCCTGTTGATAGGCGTGTGTTGGAATATTTAGATGTAGAGGCCAGGCAGGGAATGGAAAGTGATAGAGATGACTAGGCGTTTTATAAACTATGAATAGCATTATAACACAAAAAAAATATGTTTTCTTGCCTCCAAACACCCATGGGGCGTTTGGTTATGTTAAAGGGCACATGCGTCTCTAAAGTGATGCTTGGAATGGTTGGAGCTCGATGTTCTTCCTTTGTCATATAATTTCTTATATGAAGTAATAAAAGCCCTTGACATAGTAATTGTTTCCATTCCCCACACATCATATAAGCTTTATATCTAGGTGGGGGAGGGAATTATTGCATACGAACGTATCTATCACTCGTCCACCGTGAAAACCCTAGAATAGTATGTAACTTTGAGTACTATTGTTTCTTATTAATTTGACATCAAAATTTGAGGCCAATCAACCTAAAGAATATTCACTTGTTGGATTGTATAAACTTCGCCATTTAAATTATTGTTTCGAGGATGCCCGCATCTAAATGATGAAGCCAGCCCTAATTACACCCTTAGCCTTAAACACTAAAACAAATTTGTGAATTAATTAAAACACAATTTCATTTCAACCTTGAACGGTCCTCATTTAAATCACCCTTTCATTTAAATGATGACGTCAGCCCTAATTTCACTATATATATAATAACAAAAATTTGCAGTAGGACCCCCTTCCACGGATTTGCGGTACTCTTTTCCCTAAAAATATACATTTACAATTTTGTCCGGACAAAATTCAGTGGTAATAGGATCCTTATGTTTCAATAAATTTTTGAAAAGCGAGCGGAGAAATTCATGAAAACATGACGCTCACCGCTCTACGCTCATGCTGTAACTTTCCCCGCAACCTATAGCATGCACAAAGTAGCATTGAGCCATGTCACCCATGCAAACTCTTATGTATTATGACAATGTGTAAGAAACCTACCTAGGCTATCTAGTTAAGGTTTTTCTATCACTTAAAACTAAACCCAAGGGAAACAAACTAGGGTATTAGGTCTTAAGGAAGACTGAGTTAGTGTCCATAAGGATTGATGTTGGGTTGACCAAAGGTTTCTAATAACCATATATATGTCTTTTAAATTTTTATTCTTTCTTAATTAGGCTTAACTACACATTCTTATGGTTCCTTGGTGCTCTCTTTGTCAGGTGTGGGTCCATCCTATGTGTGGACTCCTATCACCCTAATTTCATTATGTATGTGATTCATAAAGCTCCATAGCTTGGCGAGTGGTCAATGGCTTATAGTGTGGATAAATTCTTGGGCAATGTCTTTGAGTGCCCACAAAGTCTTTAATTGCCATGAATTATGCTTGCAATAATCTCAAAGTCAAGTTTTCTTAATCAACATCATGCAAGTCTTTAAATATTATGGTCACCACCTTCTTCTTCAGGTGAACCTCACAACTCATCTCACTTATTACCTACATGGGTTAACACGATGACAATGCATCAACAACATAGGCCATATCCTTTGTCTACTTGGATTAGTTTGTTAAGGTTAATCAAATAGTCTACAGTTGGTTTGGACTTACTCGGGTAAGGTAAAATCTTTCCTCTCTCGAGATGATGTCCTTGGCAACATATGCTTGCTTGATGCATCATGAAGCCTCGTTACGTTTGCATGTAGACTCTTTGTTTTTTTGTTCTTGCAAGGTGCAATAGACCTAATAGGCTATATTCTCATCACAACATCTACCTCAAGGTGATGCTAGCACTATGTGCTCTCACGATGATTCTTTGTCATGGCTATGGCCTATCACTTTATTTAATGGCGGTCTTGTCCATCCTAGGCCCTCGATCTCTTCACTTCCACTTAGGCTATTTGCCTTGTAACCCAATGTGGGTGTTCACTTCCTCTTGATCCATCAAAGGTCATGCCATTACTCAATCTTCATAGGGCCATTGCCTTCCCCTTGACTTTATTGATTATCCACAATTGGGTAAACAATTTGCTCTCCCGCATTCTCCAAAGGCTAACGCCCTTGGCATGGCAATTAAAAATCACCCTCCCTCACTTGTTGAGTGGTCATGCTCATATGCTTATAGCCGATAAGTCCCCTTCCCTTCCAATAACATTCTTGCCTCTCATAGTCTTACGCTCAATCTTATTTTCTCACTCCATTGTCAAGTATCATAAATTCAATCTTATAGTATGGCTCTCAAAATCGTTATTCTTTCTTTCCCTCATTGATACACAACTCTTCTTATACTATATCACTCTCGTCCATCCTCGCAACTTCACTAAATTGTCATCAACCCAACATGGTTGTTGCAATATCTCACTCAACCCTCTTCTTGCTTGACTTATGATAGAGCTTTTATTTCCTTACTTACACACTCAACTTGGATTATTGCAAATCTTCAGTAAACTCACCCTTCATCCTAATGGTCTTTTTGTCCCGACTCAAGATTATAACCACTGCTCATGCACACTCAAGTTCTCTTAGTTTTTTCAAGATACACACGACCATCAATCAATATTATACTCCATAGTATATCAAGGTATTTGTCCATCAAAATCCTTCATTTCCTGTTAATGTCATAGTTTCCAAGAAATTGAGAGTCTGAATCACCTAGCTCTCTCAAATCGGTTGTGGCTTATCAATTCCCTCTCACTAAGACTCATCTCCTCTCGGATTTCTCTCAGTCTTGTCGAATTTACTCTAGCAAACTACCTTTTTTGAATTGCACTAGCTCTTAGTCTTAGGCTATTGAACCCTCTTCTCTTTAATTTTCAAATCATAATAAGGATATAGTTTACTGCTCCAACATTTGGTGATCACTTGCATTTGCCAGAAAAAACTAAATAGGTTGTAGCAACTTTCGTTTAAGACATGCTTAACTTCAATGCACTATATTTGTAGCAATTATTTAATTTTAATATACAAAATTCATTAAAATTTCATTATGTCATGGTCTAAGTCCAAATTACATCATGTCTCGTCACCAACGATTTATAAAAGTGATGTGATTTTCTCTTGATCATGGACTTCAGACTACCGACCATGACCACAACAAATCCTAAATCATTCCATTCTTATGGCCCTTCGTCACATGTATAAAACAACCCTATATGGAGAACTTAAATAATAGGAGGGGTTCCAAGAAGTTTTGGAACGTAAGCATGATTATATGTTTTGCAACGACATTCTTTTAGTATTCAAGATCTACATCTAATTCTCAGTCCTTTGGGTCGACTCAAATACCAAGGGAGATGTGGTGCAATAGCTACGAGGCTATTATGGAATCCAATGGAAAGTTTCTTGGACTAAAATAGTTCTAGATAAGTTGATATAGAATTGCTTGTCCCACTTTGAGTGCGATGGCATCTAGTAAGGTAGAAAACTGGATAACGGTGAATGACTTCTATGTGTACTAGATTAGGAGTAGATGATTTTTGTGTGGGCTCAAAATGGCTAATTATAAAAGTGATGACCTACAAAGGATGCAATGATTGGCTGGATAGGTGGTGTTTCACACCACTTGGGACCACTTTTGAGTATCATTGAGTTAACCTTTTTGTGTGCATTCGTATGCAAAGTAAGATATTTTCATGCTCAAATTAGGGAGACTCCACTGTTCAAATAGGGGGTTTGACTTACTTGCCTCTTTGGAGAAATGGACCTTAATATTTATATGTAACTACTTTACAATACAACTTGCATTCCTTATCGTTTCGTCTACTTCATCTCTTCACAAATTTCAAACCACTCTTTCTGGCCGAATCAATTTCTTTTCACCATTTTTTGTAATTCTACCTTATGGACCGATAGGAATGGACCAATGCCTCAAGAACCCATCATATGTATCTATATATCTATCTATGTGTCTAATGGAGCATGAATGAATCTGCTACAAATACAAAGGAATCCATGAATTTTACAAATGTAGTTTCCATGCATTAATTTTTGTGGGTGTTATGTGGTGACTCTTCTCACTTGGACATTTGATTTTTTAATGTTATATGACAAGGCTTGCTATACAATGTGAATGGACTATGCAATCAACTCATATTCACCATTCTAAGTTCAATAAGTAACACAATTGGCATGATTTATTATGCACTTGTTATGTGATTGTTTAGATAGATATAAAATATTCACATTGATTTCCTACGACTTTTGTATTTCAACACCGGTTTTAAATCTTGGAATTATTGTGATTTTCAATCCAATGGTCAAATTTCCTTGTTGCTAAGTTGAAAGTGCCCACAACAAGACAACACACCATATTATGATAGGATGTCATGCTTGATTGCACCATTCCTTGTACTTCAATGGAATTGGCTACAAGGTCATGTTTACACTATAATTCACCAACGACGATGTTCGAAGAAAGGCGTTTGTTTCAGATTTGCACAATCTTGTAACTATTAAATTTAAGGATTAGAAAAATCAAATTAAAAATATTTAGTCTTGGTTGAGGTCCGCTTTACATTAATTATGTCCATGACCAAAGCTTTGAAAATGCACTTTGGATTTCTCTTGATCACGGTCTTCCAACTGCCTACCATGACCACAAAATCTCGATCATATTTCCATACGGCCTTGGTCACGTGCGCAAAATGGGCCCAAGTAAAGCCATGTCAAGCCATGCAGTGGAGAGATGGGACAAATCAAAGGGCATTCCGTGATACTACATTATTATACAGAGACCAAAAAAAAACCCATGATAAGTTGAGCCCATTGCATTTGGTCCACTTGAGGTATGTACCTTATTTACTTGACTCCAACATCGCTACTAAAGTTAGTATAGACTAGACTTAGTTGTTTCAAGATAGTGAGCTTCTGACCTCCATATAACTAACTTATCTCATTCTCATGTCTCCCGCTACCCATACATGATAACATTGGTTATCAAAATTGGATGTTTTACGAGACAATGGTCTGAATTTCTGTAATAAGTTTTATGATTGTAGATTTGTTGATGGACGCATGTTGACAGCTGTGTATGGCCGCCTTTCTTGATTCAATTAAACCAAGAATAGACCCATGTGTTGATGGAATTTGATTAGTTGTAAGTGTCGAAAAGTTGTCAGCATTTCCTTTAGCTTGGTCGCATTGTTATAATACAATCCTATTGCAACTTCATGGATTTTGGGGTTTGATTCCTCTCAAACCCCTCACGTCTGTAGCAGTTGAGGACCGTGCATGATTATAACTAGACATTACTTCCACCACATGACATTGTTTCCCTTCACAAGGTCAATCGGAATGTTGGTCAAGTCATACTTCTTTCATATGGGGCAATTTAATAGCACGTAAACTTTGCTTAAACGCATATGCAATCGTGTCCAAGTTGTCCAATATACACTCCCTGTTTGTCATTTCAAGTAAACAGTTGAATGCTATGCAAGTCTTTTCCAGCGATGGATTGTTCCGGTTACGGGGAACTTCATTGAATTCTATGCCCGGGAGTTTAGAAATTAACAATTGCATATTGCAAATTACTTTGTTATTAAGCAATGCTTACTGACTATGGTGACACCAGACTATTTTGCATTCGTCGTTCTTCTACTTATCTACAGTGGAGTTGATGTCTATTAGGATTAAGGGAAGGGAGGTTACCACATTCCAGGCTCCACCAAACCCCGTAGCGTTTAGAGTCCTTGACATCTTGTATGGACATAGTATTTGATTGCGTAGATGTACATAAGTTAAAGACGTTTATGGTTATCAAAAATTACAGCGTCTCCATATTGCCATACGACTGCACATTCCTATCTATCATGAGATTCGCCGTTTGCGTTTTTGGTCCATGTTAGAGGTTTCGTAACAAACTTCAATGCAACCATTTAAATGAACACCCAATCCTCCTCCAAGGGAAATACATCCTAGGCTATAAACTTCACAAGTCATGTATTTTCGATACACATGTCGCACAATGTGTCCGTTTACAGTATGCCTCTAACGGTTGATGCCTGTAAAATATTTCAGTGATCTTCTCTAATTCATATTCAAGATCTGTTTTCCTCTCATGCATGATCTTTACATCGTTCTTGAACCATTTGGAGGTTACCTTTCCAACATGATGTACATTTATGAAGATCTAATAGGTCTGTGCACCTAATTTCCGGTTCCTTGCAAAACACCGGAAATTAGGAATTTTAGTCAAATTCTCGTCTGCATTTTTGGATGGAGAAAGACTTCAAAAGATGATCACATTTACTTAATACCAAGAAAAGCAAATGTCACCTCCATTTGTGAGTTTTCCTTTCTATACAGAACCTTCAGCCTACAAATCTCTCATTTCAAAAATTACTGGGCAGCAGGTTCCCATCCAGCTGGTGCTGCCACATGATCACCCTCCCATCCAGGCACTGCGGCTTGGACGGCAGGTGCATCCCACCCTGCAGGTCTGGCTACAGCGGGGGCAGCATCCCATCCAGGAGTAGCAACTGCACACAACAACCACAACATAACTCCCAATCAATGCTTGCATACAAACACCACTTCAAACACAAACTTCGCACATGCCTTCATAGAACACCACGATTACTGCACAACAACACCCCTTATTTTCATCCATTAGCTTCTCTCAAAATTCTCAGCTTTCGCATCCAAACCATACCTGCTCCTGTCCACTCAGCACCTGGAGCTGCTGCCACTGGGATTGCAGCTGCTGTTTCAGGCTCCCATTGTGCGGCATCAGCACCCTCCGGTCCCCATTGAGCATCAGCTGCGCTCAACAAAGCAGGTGCTGCGTACTCTGGTTGGGCGAACTCATGAGCGACGCCCTCCTCATCCTCACGGTCCTTGGCTTCTTCAGGCTCCCTGTAGATGAACAGGTCAACCTGCGCCCACAATCGCATTCAGACCACCATATGCTTGCCTGCCAACATCTTTCTTCTCTACAATGCAACATCACTATATATTTCCTTTCTAAGCTGTGCATGAACCATACAACTGCCATACAGGGCTCCCAACCTCACGGTGATTTTTACAGAATGGACTGAACTCCACGTTTTCACCATTCAAACCATTTTTTGTCACATTCTCGTGCATTGTTCAAATATATAATCCACCCTCCCAATTTTTGTCAACCCTATCATTGACAAAGGACGACCCAAAATTCTACTGCTCAACGATTACGACAAAACAACCCTGAATCAGCACGAATCTCTACCATGACATCCCAAGGCTGAGCAGCAGTGATGGTGCCTCTCATTTGGAGAACCATGCGAGCCAGCAACCAGAACAGAGCTCCGATGCTGTGCTTTCCCTTGTTGTTGGCAGGGATGCCGATGTCCACATGGCTCATTGGCGAGTCGGTGTCACAGAAAGCGATCACGGGGATGTTTCCAAGAGCTGCCTCCATAATGGGCTGCACCAAAATGCCAAATTCAGCACCCAAAACAAAACTCAATCCACACACTACCCTACCACACTCATTCATTACCGATGCATAACATCCCTCGTGCCCTTATATTCCTTCACAGTCAACACTGCGCAGCCGATTACAAGTACAACAAACACCAAGACAGGGAACGTCACATAAAAGTGGCATGACTTGCGACCATGAAATGTGAAAAAAAAAAAATTGGACTTCCAATGCCACAGATAACCCCTCCCACATGCACACTAAATCCACCTGGTGGTCGGTACGTGGGTCAGTCAGGATCAACAAACGTGGCTCGCTGAAGGTGTTTTGAAGCTGATTGGTGAAGGTTCCGGGAGTATGCCTTCCTGCGATAGCCTGGCAGCCAGTGTACTGGGCGAACTTGAGAACGGCCCGCTGTCCGTACGGACGAGCAGACTGCACGATGATGTCCTGAGGGTTCTCGATAGCCACAATCACTCTGGCAGCCAACATCAGCTTGTCCCAGCATTTTCCGACGTTGATGATGAAAATTCCTGCACGCCAACCGAAGCACTCCGGTTACAAAAAAATAATAGAATAACTTCTCTCTGAATTCAATAGGCCACAATGCATGGCATCATTCACGATTTTTACAAAAACATTCCGTCGAAACGGAGAACATCGCATGGTGCTCAACACGACCTCTTTAGTTCATGCGCCCCAAGTAGACAACAAGAACGAAACCCAACCAACGAGACACACATTTATTAGAACAATCTTCTCTATTATCAGGCTTAGTGGCTCCCTCCACTGAAATTCCTCATAAGAAATGATTATTAATTAAAAGTATCCATTTATTAAACCAATTGCAGATAATATTCATGCATTAATTGGAACTTCAACTAATCTTAGTAAGGAATTCCGTGTTGAACAAAATCATACAATTTTGAGGTTTGGGCCATGTTCCAGAACCCACTACAAGTGCAGAAAGAGATAACCCCCAAGAAGACCTAATCGGAAGAATATATACATGTCACACTACTCCAACAACCACAGTTCTGGCAAACCTAACTTGCTCACAGACCTAGTCTACGATCGCACGCCATACCAATAACTTAGGACACTCCGATACCAATCAATCGCTTCACATTAACTGGACTTCGATGCTCGACATACCTCTGGGGTCTACCTGCCAGTGGCCGAAACTTCTTCTATCGGAACCCTAAAGAATAGTACACTAAATGTCAAGTCCACACTAAATCGAGCAACAAAACGTCTTGACCCGCTGCAATCATCCACCACGAGACCTAATTCTTTCTTATGGTACATTGCCAGTTTCATACATCCCGCATCTAACCTCCTCCCAAAACAACAATGTCACCAACACCTCGGCCCGCTGCAGTCATTATACACGATTAAATTTACATCTTCGCTTCATGCCCCCCGTTGCACGGCGGTGTCTGTAGAGCAACGACGTAAAGACCTAACTTTACACAACCATCCCTATGGAGATGAAAGGCGGCCGCAAATCTCAACACATCAACTTCACCACGAGAAAGCCACAGACAACACGGAATAGAAAACGAAACCAATAAATCCGCCACAAAACACAAGTAAAGAACGGGAAACATACCATCGGAGCGGCGCTTCCAGACGTATCGCTCCATCTGGAAGTCGCAGTTCTTCGTGCCGAGGTGTGCATCGGCAGCCAGCAGCATCTGCACATCGGATTCCTTCTGCGTGAGCACCATTGTGATGCTCCGGTGGGTTCGAGCCGCAGCAGCACCGAATGGAAGGGAAAGGATGGCGCGAGAGAAAGGGTGCAAGCTTCGCTGCCACACTACTTACTCCAACCCCCGACTCTCTCCCCTCCAACCCTAACGGACGGACGACGACGAAACCCTAGCCCCACTTCGTCATTGTTCGTTCGTGGACTCCGTCTCGTTCCCTGCCACAGAGGACTCTTGTGAGTCATCTCCCCCTCATTGTAAGAGCAACTCCTATCAAGGTCAAGTGTAGAATGATTAAGGGGCTGTTCACACCATGGACCATGAAGTCTTTTAAGGCCCTGTAAAATATGTGATTGGCTATTGGACTCGTCCTAGGACCACTTCAGCTTACATCAAGGAAAAAACGTCAAAGTGATCATGAAGTTTGAAGTTCTCAAAAAACAAATTTCAAGGCTTACATTATTCACTAACATTGTCCAATAGGTTTTGCGGTGGGAGAGGCAAAAGATGTGTTATGATAAACAAATGCAAGGGCCCATGATAGAGAAATGTTTTTATAGTATAGTTTTAATAAATTATTTTTGGGAAGTGAAGAGAAGTGAAGACAAGAGAAGACAATAATATGGTCAAACTTTAAATTTTTTCCAAAACTGCCCATTCTAGGCATATATTAAGTAGTTCAGCACGTGCACTTTTTAATGCATGGTCATTCCTCTAGGTCACATTCGGTTTACACCTAGTGAGTGTAAATTGATTTTTTCATGAAAAAAGGAAAAAAAAAAAAAAAACCAGACCATGGAAGTTGGACCATGAGAAAAGGCCATCTTTCATGGTCCATTGTGTAAACCGGCCCTAAGGTATAGTAGATTGGGATCTTGCAAGGTTGTTTTTCCCCAACTTTTCTTAGTTATGAAACATGCAATTAGTGTCCAATGGCTAGCAAGTCTAAATTGACACCGTGTTGGTGATGGTGGTGGCGGTGGTGGTGTTTCTTGTATTGTTTCAACGAGTATGATTTTAGGTGTTGTATGGATTTGTTGGTGGAAATGTTGGGCTTGATTAGTTCCAACATCCTAGGATGGGGTTGGGTGGGCAAGGCAGGTGGTAGACTAAGTGTGTGGTTGGCATTGGGTTGTGCCTAGCCTGGCAAGCTTGTTTGGTCCTTTGTTTCCAAACATGTTGTTGTGATGTTTTGATTATGTGGAGGGAGGTGGGTGCAACTAGGTGATAGATCAAGAGGACCATAAGTAGTGAGGAAACATAAGGCTTTGCCCTAACACTTGTAGCATTGATCCATGAAATTAAACAGACTTACGATGAGTGTTTTGTAGGCAATGTTGTGGTATTTGCATATTGTTGGGAGTGCAATGCTACGAGTTAGAGGCTATGAGTTAGGTTGTAATTTGTGTATTAGATCTATCCTCTTGAAGATGCAATCTAAAAATTGTGATGAAAATTAGAAGGAACCAACCAAGATTAAACATGGTTAGGTTGTGGCCGTGGTTACAAGATAGGTTTTAAAAGACACGATCACCTAGCACATCGGTCATGGCTCCAAAAGAAATTGTTAGATGCGGGATGGATTTGACTATACTCAAGAAATAAATGTGCAAATTTGACCATAATATTTTTGGTTGGGATTCCGAGCAAATTAGTAACCTAGAATACGCATGACAACATGAAATGAGTTATTAACAAGGTTATGCATGGGGGCGTGGTTATGGCATCAGGCCACGAAATACATAAGAGTTAGAGATAGATTGGAACCCATCCATTGGTCCAACCAATGAGGTACATGGTTGGGATTGAGAGTATTTTGGAAATGAACATTTGGCGCATGGCAAGAACCATAGTTGAGGAATGATCCATGCAAAGGAGAAGCAAGGAGGGTGAGAAATCAACTTAACAAATAATAATAGTGAGTTATCTAAAATTTGTTCACGGTGGTTTCCATATTTGCTAGTGGGAGGAAGATATTTCAAGGTCAGTTTTGAGTTTTATAAAATTCATGGATTTGTGTGGGTGGGGGTATCATTGGATGAGTTAGTATAGTTTGCTAATGGAAGTACGAGTGGGTGGGTCTAGGCATTCATCGTTGTTATTGCTAGGTCAACATGTCTATGGCTTTTTTGAAGATCAATTTCGTAGTTGTGGCTTTTTGTTAGGTATACCACGTGAACGGAGGATACCAAGTAAATCATCAGTTTGTAGATATTTAAATATATAAAGGGTTTGTTTAAAGAGAGGTCTGGGAATGTCTAGCGTTTATAATTGATGGAACATGCTTTCAACCGAGCTTGATAGAAGTAACAAGATTCTTTGGGATTTTTGTTGTAATTGCTCAATCCAATTGCATCGTCCAATTTATTAAGAAATGTCTATTTGATTAGTTGTGAACATTGGTACAAGTTTTCCTACAAAAGATGTCTACATGTCACTAAAGAGAGGCAATCACACTAGTCAAAAAAACTCCCACCAACCCCAATTTTTTATAAATAATTCAAATATATATGTATAATGTTATTTAACAACCATGTTGTGTTATGTGGCCCTATGATCATGTTGTTTGATTTTCGCATATACTCCTAGTTCATCAATATAATTCAATGCCTTGCAAGTAGCTAAATAACTTGTTGTTGTTGGTACCGTTGTGGAGCCAAATTACATTGCATTGGCATCCTACCTTGCCAAGGATTTACACCCATCCTTGCTCATTGTTCATCTTATCAAAGGCATTGAAAACTATGTTATTTTGGATGACGTCATTTTTTAGCTTCATACAATGGCAAATAAGTAGCCTCTCTTATCATGAACTTTTACACTAAAATGCACACGTAGCTTTGGAAAGATAATAGAACTTAGTAGTTGTATATTGTTATGTGAATAAATTGAATTAATGATGTCAAGACTATGAAGAATAAGCGTCACATGTGTCCATATCACCAACCGACACAAACAAGATTAAAATGAACATGACACAGTTAATATACATGTTACACAATAATCATACATGAGTAGGAAAGTGAGAGTATTATAATAAGTTAATAACATTCAAGTCTAAGACCGCAACCAACATAAATCCACATCACTTTCACATAGTCTTGTTCATGGGACATAGTGTGAAGCAGACTTAAACCGGGATATAGTGGGTTTGATGAAAATAGAACATACAAATTTACTAAGAATAAATGTTTGTTGCAACTGCAAACATCTAAAATTACAATAGTCTAAAATTATATCATTATGACATAGTCACCTTATGTTCCATTTAGACAACCATTTTGTCATCCATTCCTCCCCCTTGGCATTATACTTTTACACATTTTGTAAATTTATACAAATATCCTTGAAGATAACTTATGCTATCATTGATGTCACATAGTTTTCTACTCACACCTTATTGACCTCCCATAGATGATTTCAAGTACACTATTTTCTATTGGACAAAATGTCCATGCAATGCAATTGAAATTCCATGTTATTTATAGTTATCACATAATATTGCTTAATTGTAGGTCTATGCACCATGGGGCCAAGAAATTTTTGAGCATTGTGTCATTTTTTATTATAGTTTGTTTACAACATTAATTGCACTTGGCATGAGTGTTGTTCAAATTTTGACATCTAAATTGATAGTTGGCTAGCTCAATCAAATCTAGTTGGTTGCATCTTTTATCAAAATGGTATTGATAAGTTGTCAACATACTAGCTAGGTATAGCCATTAGCATGTTAACCTGGATGTCAACATGTATATTTTAGTTTAGCAATCCTCTCGCCTACCCCTCCACTTTTGGAAAGGGTGCAACATAAACAGGTTAAGGAACGTTGTGCAAAAAAAATCACACAATATAATATCATGTAGTTTTTTTTAACTATCATTATTGATTTTGTTAGCAGGGTTATTTTAACATCTTACAAACTTTCACCTAACACTTTTTTTTACTATAGTTGGCGCAATGTTATTGTTTATTCCTATGATGCTAGATTTTTTTCATAGCTTGTATTGGCACAAACTTTTGGCCAATCATTTATGCATCATTATGGTTCCATGAAGAATGTCATTTGCATCCTCTTTTTCTCTTTATAAAAATAATTTTGTTTCTACATCATTTGCTTCGTTTGCAATTGGAACATCTTCCCTAACTATATTTTTTTCAATTAAAAAAAAGAAGCTATTTCTCCTTGTAGTTCACTACCCTTTTTTTGTCTCACTAACTTTTCTAGATAATTTATTTCATGTTTCAACAATTCATTCACCTTCAATATTTTCATTGTTTATAATGCATAAATTGTACAATACATTGCAAGTTGCTACAATATTGGGCATATTTATCAAAGGTCCTTCAAATAGCTTCATTATCAACCTCTATCTATCCTTCAAAATTTTAAATGTCTTTCCAATACATACCTGGGTTAAAGACTAAATAAAATCTCAATTTGCCTCTTTCCCATATAATGGAACATTTTCACCCTAAAAATGGATAGTACATCTAAGGCCTCACTGGATATGCAATATCTTCTATATGTTTATACGGTTCAAACTTACATTTTATGCATCCACATCCAATTCTTGTAATTTGTAAGTCCAATTGTGAAAACTTCTTGCCCCATCAAACTCATGAATAAAAAACATACAATCTAGTTCAACAATTCCCTATGGAATTGTTGAATGAAAATACATTCTACATTAGTAGTCTTCCCCGCCAATGAGAAGAAATAAAACAAGAATATGTTACTTATGTATTGCCACTATGATGTAAGGCATGTCATGTAATTGCTCAAACCTTGAAGTTAAAATTTTAAATTGTAATTCACTTGGTATTTTAATAAAAATTGATCGGAGATGCTTGCTTACATGTTTACAAAACTCCTTTAGACAATGTACCCCTGTGGACTCCGTACAAATCTCCTATGTTTTGCAATCCATCACCACTACCCAACCTATGCGATGATATTGCTACCCTCTCTTGCACCGGCATAGTAACCTAATAGGGTTATCATTTTTCTTCAAATAGGGGCCCAACTTCTCACACATAAATATGAATGTAATGTATTTCACTTGCGTTTGCTTTCTATATTCTTTCTCCATCCATGGACACAACAACAAGCGGTCTACAAATCCATACACTCCTCTCTTTATGGCCCATATTCTCATAAATCAAGCTCAAAATTGCAAACTTCTCCCATTCTCCTTGTAAAACCAATGCTTGAATGTCCACAACATGCTTCACAAGCATATACAAAAACATGTATAATCCAAAAAACAAAATAAAATTCCTTGTTTTTTCTTCAATTACAACTATGAAGAGAGATGAAGCCAATAGAATACAAAATAATGGTCAATTTGTTTTTGTTTTTTTTTCAAAACTACCTTTGTTGGGCATATATTAAAAAATCAACACATCCATTTTTTGGTGCATGGTCATTCTTCTTGGTCCACACTTGGTTTACTCCTAGTGAGGGGGCTGAAGGCTATGCAAGTTGATTTTTTAAGAAATCGGACCATGGAAGTAGGACCATCAAGTCAGATCATGAAAAATGCCATCTTCCATGATCTGACTTCATGGTCCATAGTGTAAACCGACAACCCTTAGTGTCACGTGTGTAATAGTGTCACTAACTCTATTTTGAATCGTATGCTAGGTTACAATATTGATCAACAACTTCTCCATCAATGCCATCACATGACACTTGGCGCTCAAGTGTGCTTATTAATATATTGGTATGAGAAAGCAAAGCAAAGAAAAAACAACCGCATATCAATCTAACATGAATTTCATCATGTTGGTCCCCTTGGTGCGGGTGGGGTTTACTACCTTATTGTTGTAGGTCGGCTTCGTGTTTAAAAATATGTACATCGTTTAATATCCATTTACTCGGGGGGGGGGGGGGGTACATGTTATTGTTTATGCTTGAGCTTTCACTTAACAAGTATGAGGGATGTGAGATAATTGATGGATATTTGGTGAATGGTCTTCATTATGTTTTTATTAGTAATGCATGGATATGTAGGTTTTTTAGGAGTTCTATGCTTTTTGTAATCTTGGCATATGCATGTTCAATAATGTTATGAGTTGTAAGCCTATGTTACATAATGATCTACAAGTCAACTAAACTGTACACAAATGACACTTGGCAATATCCATAATGGATCAATGTAAGTTTACTTTACATTGTGTCCAGTGACCAAGACATTTATAAATTGATGTGGATTTCTTTTCATCACGGTCTTTAGACTTCTGACGACAACCACGAGAAATCCTAAATCATTATTTTCTCGCAACCCTTGGTCCCATGTGTAAAACAACCCTAAGTTCGAAACATGTTTGGAGGATATAAATAATTAAAGAGGCTCACACTATGCATCCAGCCAGTCAGGGCCCTTTGGGATGGTGTCCCTAGTGCCCAGGGCTACAACCTGGATGGCCGACCCACATTCTGGGGGGGGGGGGGGCGCACCGGCCGGGCTAGCTACCCCCCCCCCCCCCCCGCGCGCGTGTGGCACTTCTATCAAATAACAAGGGAAATGTGGTGCAAAAGCTACCATGCTTTTTGTGGAATGCAATGGAAAGTTTCTTGGACGGAAATATTTGCAGACAAGTTGGTGTAGAAATGCTTGCCCCAACTTTTGAGTGTGATGGCATCTAGTGTGGTCCAATTGGCATGGGCCAATACCTCAATAACCCATCAATTATATTATGTATATATTTGGTCCGAGATGACCCTACATTACCAAGTGCTAGTGGAGAGGTACCCATTTCCAAACGGAGTGGTTGGTGGTTCGATTCCCGTTGTGACATCTTCGCTCTACTTGGTAGGAAAAAAACTAGCTAAATAAGTAGGAAGCCAAGAGCTCACCCACTGCAAGGTAGGCAATAAACCCCACCCTACACCAAGAGGATTCTTCAACAGGGTAGGGCTAGCGGGTCCAAATTCATGTTGGATTATATGACGTTGGTTATTTAATTATTTAAACTATTTATTTATCTACATGTTCATCTAAGTGTCTGATGGAGCAATGGGTAAGTTTGCTAGACATGAAAAACATGTGAAACATACCAATTTAAATTTACGCTACTTTGATAGCATGTCATGCTTGATTCCACCCTTTATTGTACTTGAGTGGAAGTGCTATAAGGGCATTGTCACTATATGCGGCGTCGACGGCCGCACCTTATCCGTTGGGTTTCATCCATCTAGATATGGAGAGGAAGGCTCCTAAGTGAGGAGCCTCCTCCTTGGCTTGGCATTCTTGCCAAGTCAAGTCTTGTAAGTGAGTGTGTGGAGAGAGCTTGTGTGAGGTGTAAAATTGCATGATTTTGCAATAAATCTTGAGTTCTTCTCCCCCCTACTTACACTCTTGGATTCTCCCTTGGTGGAGTGAGAGATAGCTTGACTCATTGTGTGTATTTGAAGAGAGAATTAGAGCTCTTGCAAGGGTTTGACTCTCTTCCTTCTCTGTCGAGGTGTGTTGTTTATGTGTGACTTTGCTATGTTTTAGTGTTGTTTGTTAGTGGTGGTTGGTACTCGAGCTGTAGTGACACACGATCGCTATTTACACGACATCATGTTTACCCCATGACCAGCATTCTCCAAACGTCTCATTGGTTGGCAAATGAGTGGTGTTCCCACTTCAGTGTACACAAGGTCACCAAAAATAAATGAAAACGATAATGTTTGAGGATCTCAAATATTGAATGAGGAAGTGACATGAAATCCCACATGTCCATAAATTGACATTGTTTGGTGGTCACCTAGATTCATACAACTTGCTTAAGTTGGAAATAAGGTGTCCATATCATAATAAAAACGTAGTTCTTAGTAACACACAATTTTATTGGATGCTATTTGTAACATGTTAGATTATTCTTCTTGATTTTTATTCTTGATGTTTAATTAAATGCACTTTGTCTCAATTGAAAACCGCTTCACACTAAACTCATCCCATGACCAAGGACTTAAAAAATGTGGTTTGGATTACTCTTGAGTATGGTCTTTTGGATGCCTACCATGGTCAAGAGAAAAATCTTAAATCATTTTTTCTCATAACCCTTGGTCATGTGTGTAAAATAACCCTAAGCGAAGCCATGCGGTGGAGAGACGGGACAAACCAAGAGGCATTCCGGGATACAACATTATTATACACAAAGACCGAAAAAAAATCTTAGATTTAAAAGTTAAGCCCAGTGCATTCGATCCCCTTGGGGTATGTACCTTATCTACTCGACCACAACACCGCTACTTGACGTTAGTGTAGACTAGACTAGACTTAGCGAGCTTCCAACCTCCATATAACTAACTTATTTCATTCTCGTGTTTCCCGTTGCCCATACATGGTAACGATCGTTTATCAAGCTTGGATATTTTATGAGGATAAGGTCCAAACCTAAGGCGACAACTTTGTGTTTATAGTAGTTTTTGTGACTGTTGATTTGTTGGTGGACACATGTTGATATATTGTGAATGGCTGCTTATCTCAATCCAAAACGATATCAATTACACTCTAATTTCGTGGTATCACAACATGTGGCATATCCAAGTGCACATGATATTATAGAGTTTCGTAGTGTTAACATGGATGTGTGATAACAAAGGATTAGTGTAGTGTGTGACATTATGGAATAATACAACATGTAACATTGTAATGTTGAAATTGATGATTTCATATATGGGATAGGGATAATCTGTCAAAGTTAAACACATATGCAACAACTTATGGTACGATTGTGCAAATTACATTACAATCAAGTAGTCCAAGAAGTCAAAAAACAGTTTGTACATGACCTTGGTGCAAAACTCCAACATGGAGCAAATTGCAAAGATTGTGATGAGGGCGGTGGGGGAATGATACAATTATGGATCTACTACACTTTGGAGATGATGAAAATTGGGCAACCATATGATCTTGATTTTGGGTGAAGTGAAGATATGGATGCTTGGGATGTAGGAGGGTGGCATTTGGGTTGCCATGTCATTCAATGCGAGCTTTATGTATGTGTATGTATGTGTCCGCATAAGTGAACCTTTTTGAGAAGTTCATATATATTTTATATATTTGCCTTCAAGCAAAACACTTCGTAGATGTCAATCTTAGTAGTAAACTACATTTGTTTTAATGATGAAAATGAACTTGCTAGCTCTAATTTATGTCATGTGTGGACCCTAATGAAGTGATGATATTGACATTTGTGCAAAAATTAGACACTGAAAATAATAAGCTCTAGGAACAATAATTCCAATTTAAGAGAGAAGATAAGGACTCTACCTCAATCCAATCCATTTGCAGTAATTTATAGAATATGCTTCAATTTGACATATAAATTTTTTAAAGATGTCAATATGTAACCAATTGGTCTTGGAAACACTAGGATCTTGATTGTTTATGCCCAAAATCCTCCCTAGACACTAACAACCCTATATGCAAAATGTCAAAACTCATATTGATAGGTCCCCCCTCTCTTGTAATGAGCCTATTATTTGGCACCACATCAACCCTCATGCAAAAAGGATCCACTATTTCCACAAATTGACCAATGATTATGAAAAACATACATTCTGCACATTGAGCTCACCACAAATTCATCTCAAGAAACATACGTGGAAAATAATTATCAATACAAGGGATGTCAAATGCATATATGAATGCAACTCGCCTCGTCTGCCCTTTCAAATTTCAAAGAGATGGCGTTGCAAAGGTCAACAAATTCTTCCATGTTGATACGGAGACAACCAACACATCAAGTTCCAAACATGGAAGAAACCATGAGCATTTGATGATGAATTCCATTGTTCACTAAGAAGATTTTTACAATATTCATAAATCGGTGTACTGAAAGAAACCTTGAAGTCACTATTGTCATGTAATGAGTAAATATTTGCTTTTGTATCTTCATCAACAAGTGAAAGAATTGCCCTGCAACATTACCAATTTTGTGGTGCTCAATCTCAAATTCAAAACAATTCAACTTCTAAGGATATATGGGAAGTAAAATTAATAGGGCATCCTTTTGAGATTAGCAAGCGGCAACCTTTACAACAAGTAATGCACACACCTATACAAATTCAACTCCTTGGAGAGCTTCTCACATAGAATGGCGGAGTGCGGTGGCCTCCATGGAATAGAGGTTAATGTCAACTTGATGGTCCAATTGAAATAAAGACTTTAGGCTTCCTAGAACTACATTCTCAAATAATGATGTAGAACTTGTCTCTAACATGGTTATATAAGAAGACATTCCAACACAAAATGTCCTTGGTTTTTAATTACATTATAGGAGCAAAAAAGGCACATTCCATTATATTTAGAAGTAGGGATAGTCATTCATTGTCCAATTTCAATGGCAAGTCTATGGTTTGAGATGCGGTAAGCAACAAAGAACTTGCGTTGTGGTGGTGCAACGCATGTCGATATAGATTCGTTATCCCAAATGGAATCATTTTGAGGTATGATTTCTATGACATGCCTCTCATTGTTTTGCCCCAAAAATTGCTCTATAATGTGCATGCATCGATGGCATGAACATCTCTCTCATATGCAAAAAATCTTCCATGTTAAATATATCACAACTAAAAACATTTGCAACTTAGTCTTCTCGTTCATACTACCAATCTCATATAAGCTTAGACCAATTCATAAATCAAGCCATTGTTGACAACATCCCACATCATAAACTTCATGATCCACCTATTCATGGGTCGGTCCTATGATATCCATACATATAAGTAAACCCTATTTTTATACATAGTCAAAAGCAGGTGTCAAGCAAGCAAAGGTGGATTCGGACCATTGACAATCTCGTCATATTTTCCATTATAATTCCATATCATCCTCGTCATCGACAAGGTTGCAAGGAACAACTTGGACACCCAAATTCTTGTGTTCGTACACATACAATAGCTTGATAAAAAAGACTTTGGCCTCCACGACTAAACTATCAACAAAGGAAACATTGATTTGTTTCGAGCTAACTTTAAAAAAACGATCGCACGTAACATTTCCTTATATTGGAATGTGGGGGATTGGAATCACCATTGGCTAGAAAACTCTACACGAAGATGATCCACGGCGAGTTTCTTAGCACCTTCATTGTGAATAGAATGGCCCAAAAAGTCATTAAAAAGTCAATTAGAACTATGACCCCAAAGGAAGTCAAGGTTGAAGCTACACAAACATCCTTTGGTGAGCTTTATCCATAACATTGGTTGTATGTGAAGAGCTTGATTTCCCCTCAATAGTGGGGTTTTGGATGGGTGTTGCGTCTTTTCCGCACTCATTCATTATGGGAGAGGACAACTCCCGATGCGATATTCACTTTGTGGACCAACTTTTTACTTAGAGATATCTTATCACATGATATCCTTGTCGGAAAAGGTTGAACTAAAAAGACTCCTTCCGCCCACCGTTATCATTTGGACCTACACTAGACCGACCCATTTCCATTAACTTGCAATTTCACATAGGTGTAGTACGTGTGTGATACTAGAGTGAATTTTCACATGCTTGGAAATTGATGTCACAATGCTTAACAAAAAATCATAATTTATTTCCAAGTTTTGAAATCACTGTAAAATTTTAAAAGGCAAGATTCTTTCCCAAACTTATACTCATAACATAGGTCAACTTGTTTCTAATAATTGGGAGATGAAAATTTGAGTACAATCAATGTCTTTGTCAAGGAACTCAATCTATGCCTTTTTAACTTACTTTTTTTCTTTTCTTCATGTCAGTCATGACGACAACATGTGTGAATCTTCGCAACTTTTCCCATCATGTTAGAAATGACGGTTGCATGTGTGGACCTCCACGGCTTTAGGGGGCTATGTGTACTAAGATTGGGAGGGTTATCAGAAACGAGCTTGTCTACTATAAATGTCAATATGAGCCATCGTAGCTAGGTTCATCAAATTCAATAACACATATCCATCCACGGTGTGCATTGGTAGATGTGTATGTAGGGGATGGACACGGCTTCAACATGACGTGCTCCTCAACTGTGCTCGGTCTTGAGAAGACCCTAAACTACTGGATGATAGTGGCAAGGCACTCAAAACCAAATGGAGTGGTTTGTGGATTGACTCTTGGATTTGGATTTTTCTTTCTACTTGACATGAAAAAACTAGCAAATGGCCATGCACCTTCTTTGCTTTTTGAAAATTCTTGGTCACATGACATAGTGTAGAGCACACTTAAACACGGATGTAGTGTTTTTAATGAAACTAAATAATGTAATATTAGAAAAATATTTCTGAAAATATTCATGCTTAAATGAGATATTTAAAACATGGTTCTATATTTAACAAATATTTCTAACATGGTAACCTTTTATTTTGTTGGGACAACCTATTTGGGTTTTCTTGCCGCAATTTACCAAAACATTATTCATTTACAGACATGTACGATTTCATGTCAATTTTTGATCCATTTTCTGACATGCTCACCCATGAGCACTTATGTTGTTGGTGGCCTTGTGTAAAACAAACTAATACCGCCACTCATTTTGTTAATCAATGAGATGTTTTAGTAAGAGTTGGTCACGGTCATTGGTCACTGGCATAAAAATGTCTTAACTGTTTGGAGTTACACAATGGTAAAGTCCGTGTTCATGCTTGGCAGGTTTGGTTTCCTAACACCCACCAAGGGGCAATATTAAAAACATTACAATCCAGGTAGGTTGGTTGACAATTCACCCCAATTTAAGCTTGCTACACTAGTTTGGGATCACTAGCCTTTAAATACAGGGGCACATTAGGTTAAAATTTCAATCCCTTGACTCTAGAATAATAATAATTATTTTGACATTCCCCTCCCCTGGTTTGCCTCCCCTCTCAATAGGTGTTGTAGAGATTCACCATTGTTTAGGATGCAATGATTTACAAGTCACATATGAATTTAAATGCAAGATTAATATATAGTATTCACATTATACATCTAAATAAAGTATACATAGCAAACCTATTGAGAGGGGAGGCAAACCAAGGGAGGGGAATGTCAAAACAATTATTATTATTCTAGAGTCAAGGGATTGAAATTTTAACATGATGTGCCCCTGTATTTAAAGGCTAGTGATCCAAAACCAGTGTAGCAAGCTTAAATTGGGGTGAATTGTCAACCAACCTACAGGGATTATCATGTTTTTAATATTGCCCCTTGGTAGGTATTAGGAAACCAAACCTAACATGTTAGCAAAAACTACATTTTTTGCAAGAAGTTATAGCATTGCAATTTCTATTGGCAATCCACATTATTCAAAGGTATATGGTGGATTTGAGAAACTTCATGGTAACGAGTTTCTAGTACTAGAAGAAGAAGAAGAACTCCGATCTCCGGAGGAGGCCGGATTCTAGTAATAAACAAAACCACACGTCGTCAACCCCACACGAGCCCACATCCTTACTCCCAAGACTTTCAAGCTCCAACACAACCATCGATGTATCAAACCCCAGTCATACATTTTTTAAAATAAAAATAAAGTATTGAAAAATAATAATTTTATAGAATTTCAAGAAATTTTATGCCTTCCCACTTATTTGTAAATTGGCACTCTTAAAATCAAATTTTATGTGCATGATGTCCAATCATGCTAAAGGAAACAATATAGGAACAGAGGGGGCAAATCATTTTTAAAGAAGGGGAAAGTGAAAGACACCACAAAAATAGAAAAATGTGAAAATTTGTTCTAATAAACCTTGATGATAAATAAGCTAGTATAAATGAATGCCTTCCACACTTATGGTTAGGATATAAATTCATGAATAATATTGCATTTAACCCCTAGAAGCATGGGGGGGGGGGGGGTTTAGCTTGAATCAAATAGGTACTATAAAGTATGAATTATGAAACTTTGTTTTCAGTTGCCATACAAGAGAAAGTTCTAGGAGGTATTTTAAATCACATCGGTGCGGTTGGAATATGGATCTTTATTTTTCAATATAATTTTATTTTAAAATCACATTGTATCGAAATCACTAGATCTACTAGCTAAAAGTTTGAGCTACGGAATTTGGTGGGAAAAACCAAAAACATTGATGTCATTGACATTGTTGCTTTCCCAAAATAACTACTTTTGGAACAAAGAACAAATCAAGGGTTCCAACCACTTCAAGGTCCGTATCTCATAGTCATTGATATTAAAAAAATTATCCATTATGTTGTAGATGGTATGCATCTCAATTATGTCAAGGTGCAAGAAAAGAACAAGAAGAAGAGGAAAATTTTCCTTGAGAGATATATCTTTGAAAAACACTCGCAACCACTTCTTGGCTTCTTGCACATTTAGGGATGAAGGTGTCTTGCCTCGCCTCCCATTTTTGAGGAACCGCTTTCAACGAGGTCTTTTTGAGAACGAGGCACGTGAGCATATCTCTAGTACCCTTATCTTCCCAAGGATGTCACGAATGTTCTACCTCCAAATATATAATGACGAAAATGAATGACATGATATGTACTTCACCATCTTCCATAAGTCATCGAGGTGGATGACTACATAAAAATTTGAAAGAAATAAAAACCAACATCAGACAGTCCGACGTGAATTTGAGCCCTTTGGCCCTACCCTGCTCAAGAATCCCCTTGGTACTACCACATTGGACTACCACATCATAATCCAATTAATGGGTACAATGAAAACTACTTCAACTAAACCATAATTGGAATAGTAGAGTCTAGGCTCAAATGGACGATCGTTGCTTTTGGAACACAAATCAAACAAACTATGATTATTGATTGTCATTGAGTGACTACATTTTTCCAGGAGGATCAACATCTAGTTCATAAAACAAAATTCACGTCTAACAAATGTTGCTTTATCTTCAATCTTGATAATAATTGTCATTTTTCTAGTAAAGTAGGCGGAAAAAAACCATGACCGTGATGCCTCAAGTCAATCCTATACTAAAATTGTACACCCTTCCATGAACAAAAAAAGAAGAAGTGGAAGGGCAAGCTCTCATGGGGTCTATCATTATTGCATATACTAGAAAGTATTCACATATTTCACCAACCTTGCCGGCATTTTTGTTTGTCTCGAATGCGCTCATTCTAAGTATGTCATAGTTGTAGAAAGCTCCTCCCTCCAACACTATATCACGTGCAACTTCCGTGGCTAGAGTGGGAAAAAACAAAACCTTTGACCGTGTTTGCCGCTTTAGTGAGTGTAAAGAACCAATGCGTCAATCCCTCATAGTGATTGTTTTGGACAAGTGAACCGTTTGAGCAAATTCCAATAGTGTAGTTCGAGGAAGCCAACCTAGTTACAAGTCATCGAATCGAGCCTTCCGTCCAAACCTTGATACATGTATTCGTCGTCTCGTTGGGTGGAAGTGAGAAGCCACCCGGGGTTTGTCAAGCTAGGTTCACACGGGTCCCAAGTCACTCAAACGTCGATCCGTGCAATCTCAACCGTCAAGAGCACGAAAGCTGGGACCCCTCACCACTTCACACGGGGCTCCCAAGTCCTGAGTGCCAAGTATGACATGGACGCCCTACATGACAACGCTTTATAGAGGCGAGCCTCGAGACTTGTGTCGAGCGTGGGTCGACCCAAAAACTAGACCCAACTCTCACCAGAAGTCCCACAAACCACGACGTTTGGGCATGGAGTACTCAAGATCCGACTTCAATGCTAACTAACCACGTTCCAATGGTTTCTCGAGGCTCCAAAGTTGGCACCTCACCTCCACCTCGGGACTTGGGACCCCATGTGAAGCGGCCCTTAGACTTAAGAAGCTCCGGTTGGCTACGTTTTGTCTTTGCGTGGTGTGTCACCAACGGATAGGGATGAAGCAACCCCCCCCCCTCACATGGATGAACGTGTGGGCCCCGCATGCCACAATACCCCCCCCCCCAACCCACCCATTTGGCCACATCATACCGTGGCCCTCGAGCACGGAAGGAGCCTGACACTTGCCATTGAACTTGGGGGCTTTCGCAGACTTTTACATACGTCATAGCTCGGGCGCATACGCCTCTCTCTCGGAGTCACATTCCATGAGGAGTAAAGTAGGGCTATCTTTATCTCGTTTGGTTTGGAGTCTAGTCTACCCCCGACTCCCTCCTAGTCATCACTCCGTGAATGCCACCTACACGATGAGGTGCCCCACTTATCCGCTCCCCCTTCCTTATTATTCATTCTTTACGGACCCCCCCCCCCCTCCCTTCTCACGATACCGGGTCCACGTACCCAAATCCGCCCTAACTTAAACCTTTGCCGGACCTACTATCTATACGGATGATACACCAACATCATATGTGGAGTTAGGGCCAGTGGTTGTTCACATGGGTGCCGAGTCCCAAGGGCCACTCACACACGAGGCTAAGGGCCACTTCACACATGAGCCAAGAGCCGTGACCTTGTAATGGTGAGAACCCTTGACTCTCATCCAAAGGCCATACCATGGGTGTTGGGAAAGCCATTTTATGTAGTCTTTGGCACTCAAGCATAGTGTGAAGTGAGAATGAACCATGTTGGGGGACCATTGCATATTTTGTTGGCGGAAAAAGAGGGGAGGATTTGGTTTAATATAATATGTCTCCAAGTTTATTAATTTAAGATAACTACTTGGTGGTGTTTGTCTGTCTTGGAATATGTCTTGGAATCTGCCATGCAGTCTGTCCTGAAATATGTCCTGAAATATGTCCTGCTGGAATTTTTTTTTAAAAGTCATGGTCTCCCAGAATTTGCGTCAAGCCCACCTCTTGGAGGTGGGTCTGACGCAAATTCCGGTAGACCATGCACCCTTATCCACAACTAGCCATGTAGGACTCCATGTAGACTTTTCATCCATGAACTTTTCTTTGGGCCTTTAGGCTTTCACCTCCTAGTGTGAAGTGAACTTGGACGGTCTCCGCCTTTTCGACCAATGAGAGCTCTTACATTGCCATGGTCAAGGGCCTTCAGCCTTGTGTGTGAAGTGGCCCTAAGAGCCCGTGACCATTGCACTTCAAGCACTCTTGTTGGTGGAGAAGGAGGAGGAGCCGCCGGTCTAAGTTCGTTACTTCACACTCCGCTTGAGGGACCAACGAATCCAACTTGGCATCAAGTGGATCATGTTTCATGGTTACTTGGACTATTTTCGAAAACCATCTCTCGGAGGCATGCCTAACACAAAACCGGGAGACCATGGCACTTTTCAACTGTTGGTTTATTTGATTTTGTCATGTGGGAGGACCATCATGAATAGAAATTCGTTGAAATAGCATTTGGTTGAGGGTCCGGTCACATATGGCTTCACACTACACTGAAGGGTCCGTGACCACACTACATGATTTTGGAGGTGTCTTGGGACGGCCTTTGGACACTTTCGTTTGGGCTCTCACAATTTCATGGTCACAGCTCGTGTGTGAAGCTGCCCTAAGACCCAAGTCGCCTTAGTTCAATGTGTGCAATCTCAAACATTGAGAGCACGGAAGCTGGGACTTACCATTTCACATGGGTCCTAGTCCTAAGTCCCAAGCATGGATGCTTACGTGACAATGCTTTCTAGAGGTGAGGCTTGGGACTTATGTTGGGAGTTGGGTTGAGCAAAATGCTATAGGGTTCCAAGTCTAATTCACACTATACACATTTCCATAATAATTACCTTAAGTAGTGTAGTGAGGATAGCCTTGACGATCGACGAGGAATCCACATCACATTCCAAAAGCCTCGTTCATGAGACAAAATGTAAAATGAACATTCACCTTCAATTTTTTGTCAAGATAACCTATCGTAGGCAGGCTACTAACCGTGCACATTTGACTTTGATGTTTTATTTTTTGAGGTGGGTAGCAAAATTTTCCAAATTTGATATTTGAATTAAATTAATGGCTCACTTAATATTAGTGTTGAAAAGTAAAATGGAAAATTTTATTGAAAAATCATGACCTTTTCATAGTTCTTTATACAACTGTATTGGGCATTGGAAATTAACTACCTTAACCACTCACCGTGCACTATCAATGTTCATTCAACTTTTGCTAGAGGCGTTACAAAAGAAGCTTTTTTTTTTGGCAAACACGATTGTTGGACGTTATTGGCTTTTAAGCCTCATTTCTTGTTTTTTCTCAACCTTATTTTATGTTGGGCATTCTTGTTTTTCTTTCTTCTTCAGTTCTGCTACCTTCTCCTTTTCAAGCTGCTTCCAGATTTTTTCATCATTCTTCGCTTTTGCAAGGTTTGCTCTTCTTTGCTTCTTCTCTTCTTGCTTGTTAAACTCATCTTCCAACTCGTTTGCAACTCTTTGCCTTTCCAAAGTATATGTTTGTGAAGTTAAGCATTTTCCACGAGGATTCAATCTTTTAGGATTCTTAGGTTTTCTTCTAGAAGCTTTAGGGAATGAAGGAATCTTCAAGATGTTGGAAAGGTCTTCTTGTTGATGGACATTGTTCCTGTAACAACATACAAAATCGAATATTTGAAAATCAATAATGCTTGTAAAAATTGAGAGGTTGACATACTAACATACATGACATACAATGAAGCAAAAATCAAGTTTACATAATCACATTGAAAATATTGTCTTACTTGTCATTGGAATTTGACGAGAAAATTGATCCACCTTGGAGCATCAATATTGTTTGTTTGATGCTCATTCTCTTTGCATTTGCTTCTAAATCTTGAAATGTAACATTTTTGAGCTCCCACTTCAATTTCCTTAATTGTTCAATCATAAAAAGAATCAAAATTAACATGGAAGCACGGAGATTGGACGGTTGAGATTAAAAGTGAACGGTGAAGTGCACGGTAAAGTGCACGGTTAGTGGTTGTGAGCGGTAAGTGACCTATGTACGACTATGTGGATGGTCTCGCCGCAATATCCAGGTCACCACCAAACATCATCGGTCCATTTTTACTCTCATAGTTGTGCAAAATGAAATGCAATGCCTCCAAGAATGAGCCCGTTCAAGTTTCGAGATGGAGAGGGGGTGTAGTGGGGGGGGGGGGGGGACTAGTCTAGAAAATCCAGCCTTTAGTTACACCTTGGCCATGCATTCATGGTGTATGCATCAACGATATATGGTTCATATTGTTTCATCCATGCCCACAAAAAAATCCCAATCACATGACATACATGACATGTGGTTTTGGAGTGGGGCAGGTTGCAAAAATGTGTTTGAGGCCAAGCATTTTTCTAGTAACTTTTGACCTTACCGATGGGAGTTATCTCAAACTATCCCAACTTAACTGGGCTTTTGGGTAGTTAGCATATAAGTCTATTAACAACATGGTTTCATTTGTGATATAATCTCAACCCAATTCATTGGATACTATGTTGATTTCCACAAAACATGACCTATCATCCTTAGACATCTTTCCACAAATCATCTCGGGGGGGTAGTCATTGGTTGGAGTAGCAATATACGTGCGAACAAATGATAGGGTATTTTAAAAACATGGGAGCAAAAAATTATAATTGGGCTTAAGAGTAATATAGGGTATCAAAAATGGCACTGGACATCTTTAAAGTACTATAGGATATGGAATAAAAGGTAATTTGAAATTATAAGTAATGCAAGCCATTTTTCTATTGACCCAAAGTATAAATTTACATAATGATAGCATGTGAAAAAAAGAAGAGAATTGAAAGTAATACCCTCCTATAAAATAATGGTTGTTCGCACCTATATCCTTAACTTTTTAACACACTGCCCCCCCCCCCCCCGAGCAAATCATCCATAACATCACACACGCTATCCAAGTCCAACATGGGGTCATAGTCCACATCCTCCTCACCAAACTCGCTACCCACAAAAACTAACATCATCTCAATTTCATCTAGTTCTATTATTTAACATTTTGTGTGCTTCCACTGTACTCAAGATCTTATATAGCAAGTCCATTGGTAGGATGTGAACTTTGACTTTGTATAAACAAATTTACCTTATGAATGATTCATAAACATAACATTATTCATATTCATAACAATGTTTTGTTGGACTAACATTATTATGAGGAATATCTAGTATGAATGTGGGAATATTCTACATAATATTGTCAATTCCACGAAACATTGTTATGGATCTGAATAATGTTATGAAACAAACTTCCACATCTCATTTTATATTAAAGTTTGAATACACCTACACGATTTCATACATTAAACTAAGTTCTATGTGGACGAAACTAAGTCAACTTTAGTTAAACCAATGATCTATCGAAATTTTTTGATAGAATTGTCTTTGACCTATGTTCACTACTATTGTTATGTCTTGATTACACCAAACTTTCCGCTTAGTTTTAGCCGTGAAATTGTTGGGGATTCTCTTGAGAAATAGATGTTGGCCCAACACTTTTCACACCATTACAACCGTAGATGTTGACCGGATGGTGTCAGAAGTGGACGGTGTGATCATCCCCTCAATATAGGGTGTGTCAGGATATATAGACAACTAGAGATCAAACCCAAAACATCTAGTGAACATGTGTTGAACCATGTAATGGTGATATTGCATTGTAACACATGTTTTACTTCTAGCAACGATGGTAAATGACAATTGCCGTCCAATATAGGACCTATACACAAACCTCCAAAACACTTTATTATTATTATTGGTTTTGACCTCGTAATATTTGACATTACCAATTGTTGTGTACGAAAGAACATCCACAAAATGTAGTTAGAGTCTACATTCCCTATTACTACGTTAGATTCACAATACGTGTTCTCTAAAATTTATCATGACATTATTCAGATCCATAACAATGTTATGTAGGACTGTCAATATTCCATAGAATATTCATGGCTATTCAGTATGAATATGGGAATATCTAGGAATATTTTGTGGAATACCGTCAATGCCACAGAACATTATTATGGATTTGAATAATGTTATGGTTTCCACTATGTTCTATACATCTCAAATTTGTCTACGCTGATACACACAACTAGGTTGCTTTCAAGTATAGGTTGCCTCTTGACCCACGATTGGGTCAAAAGCATATCAGACAACCATCTGACTTATATAATATGTATAGTAATTGGTCCGAGATAACCCTAAACTACTGGGTGATAGTGGAGAGGTAAACCATTTCCGAATGGTTCGATTTCCATTGTGAAATCTTCTCTCTACTTGACGGAAAAACCTAGTTAGGTAGGTAGGAAGCCAAGAGCCCACCCCTCACAAGGTAGGCAGTAAACCCCACCTTGCACCAAGAATATTCTCAAGCAAGATAAGACCAATGAGCTCAAATTCACATCAGATTGCCCGACGTTCAAAATATTGTGGAAGGTCACTAGTTTAGCATGGGGCAACCTAATTGCACATATCTATATGATATATTAACAAATGCACGAGCTTCACTTGTGCTATCATGTGCCAACCCTCACTCGCCCAGTCTACAAGAGAAGGCACAAAATAGTGGGTTTTAAAGACACGGTCTAATTTCTTCTTAAAACGTGTTGTTATCAATGTATATATTAATGAATGCACGAGCTTCATTTGTGCTATCATGTGGCAACCCATCACTCGCCCAACATGCAAGAAAGGACATAAAATTTGTGGGTTAATTTAAAAGACAATGGTCTAATCCCTTTCTTAAAATAGAATCCTTAACGGTGTACCTTCTGAGATCCTCAACCTAACCCCACATCATTCAAATGTAGTTGTCTGACTAAGAAAAGTAATTGAATAAGAACGGCGTGCCTCAAGCACTTGAGAGGCCCTATCTTGGTCTTGACATGCACAAAAATAGTGTTATATGGAGTCACACATGTTAATTGCTAGTTAATAGTGGTGCCCAAGAATGATCCTATCAAAAGGTACCTCATCTTCACGCCCACTCCTTAAATTGGCTGACTATCTCAATTTTATTGTATATACAAGTTCAAATCCCATTGAGATACACAACACGTGTGTCTTTGGATGCAAACACATAGCTAGTATATTGATTGTCAAATGTCACACATGACTATATACTCTTTGTCCTTGACATGATATAATTTACTACCCCCCCCCCACACACACATTTAGTTGTGTAACTTAATGAAGATTCTTGATACTTGTGTATACAAGTTGTGAATCTTGAGCCCCTCGGACCTTCATGCCCAAAAAATCAAGAAAGATGGTTTTGTCTAGACAAATCACCTTTGCCCAACCATGCCAACATTCACATTTACGTCATAATCTTATGTTTGGGACACACATGGACGGCTCAAATTTTGTGTGAACGATTTTATCTTTACAATTATGCCATTTGTACCATTAGATCCATCATGAAAAGGTACAAACTTTGTTCGATAAGGCGATTTTGGGATCCATGCTTTAAGAATCATGGATTAACAATACATAAATACCTCATCTTGAAATTTCAGCCTAATATTGAAGCTATTTCTATGACCGAATGATGATTACGCTAAATAGTTCTATTAGTTTGGGTGAGAATTTTATGTGATAATAATCAGTGTGTGCCACACTTACTTTCCGATCAAGGTGGAGTTGTTGTGTGTCCAAGACCCCGGGTCTTCCCCCTAAGTCTTCATGAAGACTTTATGACGAACGCATTGAATATTAGTTATAAGACAAAAGTAGCACGAAATTAAATAATCACCCCACATTTATCATATAAAATACAATTAATGTGACACACGTTAAGCTTTTACTATGGATTTAGCGGGGGCCACGTAATTCTCGTTGTAAATAGTAGCATAGGCTCTAGAAAAATTGCCATGGCCCACAGTACTAGGACTAATTAGTACATTGTCCATATAAATGGTCAAGTACCGTAAAAGCACCATATCAAAAGTTATAGCATAAGGCATCCGCAACACGCTGTTCATATAGGCTCACTCTTATGCCTAATAGGCCGTCTTTTGATGGGTTGAACCAATGAGACAATGACACGTGGACAATTCACCTGCACCTTGTCCAACCCGCATGTAGTGTAGTTTCATTGGACCTAATTGAATCCATCATATCCTTAAAGGATTTGAGCTTTTGATGGACCCATTTTCTCCGTCCATCGTGGTAAGAGGTGGCTTCTTATGAAGCTCTAGCCTAGGTAGGGGCAAGTATAACTTTAGATTTGGAGTCTAATACCATGCCCACACTAGAACCAACGTTTGGTCCACACCAGTGGGAGGGTTTCCATTTGATAAGGGTTATTGTCTTGTATGCACTGGCAAAATTGGAGTACGTTACATCCGTCGAGTTTACCGTGAGTAGGATGAAATTTCCTTATTAGTAGTAACATTTTTTGGAAAGAAATACACTTCCTTTATCAAAAGGGGCTCCTCTTGTTGCTCATCGCCTATGATTGGTCCTGGTGTGGGCATAGTATAAATGCCATGACAACCTCATGTTCATTGTAGCATGTACTAAGAAGCCTTGGGCCACTTGTGATTTGTATTCTGATACAATTTAGCTTGTTTCTTTCATATATAAAGTAGAATTTGGTGTCTAATTTGGTTGCTTATCTTATTTTGACATACATGTTTGAGTAGCATGTGATTTGGTAACATCAAGAATGGATACGGAAAATACATGTGTCTAAAAGACATTAAACTACATGCTCAAAACACAATAGCCATTCCATGCTCAATAGTCAACAAAATTGCCCCACATGGGGGGGGGGGGGACTATATGTCTATATGATGAGCATGAGAATCTTCACTTTGATTATGAATGAGGCATTCATGCGAGCTCCAAAAACCACGACGAAAGTTGCTATGGCCTCAATTTGGGTTTGTTAACCGCCTCGTGCTAATTGCATGGTTTGTATCCTATGAGAAGCGAGCTAGTGAGAAAATAACCATTTAAGACTCATCTACCTAGTAGGGGTTTATTTGGGACCATAAAAATGAAGACAACTTGACGGTTGAGGAAGACATATCAAGTAAGTACTTATATCACGTGATATGTCATTGCATTGTCCTGTGAATAAAATGGCTTTGAGAAAATTGATTTATTTTTGGAACACATGAGGCGCTTGCCCACCTGGCTAGTTTTTCTGTTAAGTAGGCTTTGAGAAAGTTTCAAATGTGATGCAAAATTCTTTAGAGAGGGCCAGTAGAAGCGGAGAAAAGAAAAAAACAACCTTTTGTTGGTCTTTGGTTCGTTGACTCGTGTAACCACAAGGAGGTAGCTTGAAATGACATGTGGATAGTTATCCGTAGTGAGTATGAGAAATCATTTTCAAGTAGATTAGTCATGGCAACACCTAGCCTTGCATGAGGATGGAAGGTGTCTATCAAGTAGGACAGTCATTGCAACACTTAGACACTCTAAAACGGAAAGGTGGTTGCGTGCCCACATATAAGAGAGCAACCTTCTTAAAGAGGACTAATTCTTTACATTTTTGCGATCACAAGGTTGCTCTGGAGCCATGTGGCCGGGGAGCACTACGCTTTTGTCATGAAGTGGATCTCTTGGTGTATTGGTATTTCCCACCCCTCTCACATTATTTATGTTTCATTGTTATGTCACGGGCAAGGGTAATATGTCATGCTAATTATAAGTTGTACATTATTGTAGAACCCTACAACGTTGCACTATATATACATGTTGATTGTAAAACTATTCGTTGCCTTAATATTTGACTCCGTGTTGGTCTTGAGTTATCTATTAATAAGTATTTGAACCATTACAACTTACATAAACAAAAATACTTAAATAATGAATAATTGGGTGAATTGAAATCCCCTCTCAATTGTTAACAATTTCACCAATGGAATAATAGAGTATACTTACACTACATGCTTTAAAGTGATGATTTGAGCACCATATTCCTTACTTTGCAATTGTGCATTAGTATGTTGGAAAAATCAACACTCAAGGGGCAGTTAACGAGGGTCCATGTCCAAAGAAACTACAAACTTGAACGATCCCAAGGCGCGTACACTAGGGTCCAAGTGATACCTATGTGACACCGTTTTGGCAAGAAATTTCCATGTTCCTAATTGAAGAAAACAATCCACCTGGTTTCGGAAACCAAACTCCAAGGTTGGGTCCAATGCACACTTGAATACAATGCATTGTTTTCCAAGCAATCCTATTGGGCAACCTTGCACCTCCACTCCTTCATTGTCCTCTCACGAGCACTCTCCACATTTGCTTCCTTCTTCCGCCATAGCTCACTCCCTCCATGGTGTCACTTTCTCTTATCACGGATTTGGTGACAAACGTCAGGGCTTGTTTGCACCAACATCATTAGGTGGCAGCTTTAAACGACTATGCTACCCAACTTTTTGGACGAGAGCATAAAGAAGTTCATTGACATAGATGAAGAACACAAAGTCACTTGGATGGCTCCAACCCTTAGCGTAAACTGAAATTCCCCCGCAAATTCCGTCAAACCTATCTTCGAGAGTCGTGATGAAGAAGTTCCCTACAAACCCTGCCACATTATCCATACTTGTCATGTGAGATCCCATGCAATTTTTTCATCCATTGAATATGATATGGACTTTGGTCCAAAATTGCCCTCCTGTAAACCTAAAATGGAATCATGTGACACTCTCAACCAATGAGAATTTAAGGACTCTCTAGAACCATGGCCTAATGGCTTTTGTGTAAACATGCCCTAAGCTTATATGTATATGCAAACCCAAGACGAAAGTTGGTTGTCTTGAGCCCGAAGTTGGTTGATTGCTCGCATTAACCTACTACTAGGATCCATGCTAAGGATTTATGCAATTATCGGCTCAGTCTCGATTCGATCTGGAGAAAATGTGGATCCCAGCTTCTGTGAGAATTAGGGTTCAAACGCTCAATAAATTTTCCTTGAGGGTCACAAGTTAGGGTTTCAAGGTCATAGAGTTCGGAAGGCTCAATAATTTTTCCTTTGAGTTCAATGAGGGGTCACAAGTTAGGGTTTCAAGGTCTTTTTTCCACTTTACTTTCCTCGAGGTTTAATTTTGGTGATTGAATGTTTCCTTTACAAAATGTGTCAACTTCCAGCTTTGAGGATTAGATAACCTACAAAGGAGGATTTAGCTCGACTAGCCTCCATGTATGTAGTTGAGGAAATCCAAGGGCGAGTTGAGTCTCTTTCTCCAGCTCCTCTTCTAATCCGTGTACATTAGCTTATACAAGCCTCATGCCCCCTCCCCACCTGACTTTAGCTAAGCTTAAAAGTTGGTTCTAGAAATACGGCATTCACATCATCGACATTAGGGGTTGTCACACCTCTTTCTTCCCATTCTCGGAGAATGGAGAATGGGGACGTGGCACGCACTCCTTGAATGGCGAAGGGCCCATTCTCGGAGAATGGAGAATGGAGAATGAAGAAAACTTCTTCTCCTCCACAAGTGAAGAATGGAGAATAGATAAAACTTCTTGTGCGAAGGTTTTACTATTTTTCACCTGGGGTCGCTTCTTTTAAGCGTGTGAATAGAGCGTGTGAGTAGAGCACAAATTCTTATCACATGCGGGTGGCAATGGTAATTCCCATTCTCCATTCTCCACGGGCCACAAAGGGGTGTCACACCTTTCTTTGTGGAGAAGCTATCCTATTGGCTCCTCTTTTTCCTCATTCTCCATTCTCCATACTCCGAGGAGGTGTGACAACCCCTATTATCTAGCTAGTGCCGAGCCTGGTTGGCAAATGATGTTGCATGGCTTAACAGTAGAGGTTTTAAGCTTTAGGCACTGACCCTCCCATCGGTACCTAGACATGAGGCATGAATGTAGGAGCTTTAAAAGTGTCACTTCCCGCCCTTGTCATTGGTTGTTTTTAGTCTTATTAACTATGAGGGCACAAGGAGCTCCATTAACAAAAACCGATGGTAAGATAGATGAGTAGCAAGGCAGTTGGGGATGGGACAAAAATTATCCAGCAATCGTTGCTTGATAGATAAAACAATGACCATGTGTGAAAGCTACTTAACTAAAACCTACTCGACAATCTTTGGAGCAAGTTCTTGTAGGTGCATTGGGATAGCCGGATGCCTCCGCTATAACCGAGGGAGCTTTAACCAAGTTTTAGGAAAAACTTTGGTTATTTGGTAAAGTCAGGTGGGGAGGGGGCATCATGAAGATGGTGCTAAAACCATCACTTTAAGAACTGAGCATGGATTGGAGAACTTTAGAGGAAATATGTTAGTAATTAGCAATTAACATGGGACTTCAACACACCAAAATATGTCTCATTTGATTTATATATGCATAAGTTATAAGGGTTCAATTTTCCGTTGGTAGAAGATCCAAAACAAACACACAACTTCAAGTGATGTATTAGGGTTTAGGGTTTAGGGTTTAGGGGTGTAGGGTGTTGCGGCGTCACAAAACTTGTGTTGAGAGGTGGGTCGACCAAAAAGCTAGGCCCAACTTTCAACACAAGTCCCAAGCCTTGCCTTCAAAAAGTGTTGCCATGTACGATCCAATTCCTACTTGGGACTTAAAGACTTGGGACCCCATTTGAAGTGGTAAGTCCCAACTTCCGTGCTCTCAACAATTGAGATTGCACGGATCGAAATCAAGTGACCTCGGACTTAGGACTTGGAACCCCATGTGAAGTGGCACTAAGTTGAGAGCTACTTCACACATGAGCCAAGAGCCGTGGCCATGAAATCATGAGAGCCCAACAAAGACCGTCCCAAGACACTTCCAAAATTGTGTAATGTAGTGTGAAGTCATACGTGACCGGGCCCTCAACCGAATGCCATACCTACCTCCAAGAGATGATTTTTGAAGATAATCCAAGTGACCATGAAACATGATCCATTTAATTCCACGTAGGAATCCACGTAAAGTTTACATCCATCTTGCATTCGCTCACTCCGTTGGTCCCTCAAGCACAGTGTGGAGCGAACTTGGACCGGCACCACATTTTTCACCAATGGGAGTGCTAGAATGAAGTGCAATAGTCACGGGCCCTCAGTCTCATGTGTGAAGTGGCCCTTAGTCACATTAGACACATGGTGGGGTGTTTTAAATGGGAGGGGCTATTACTAGAGAGCCAACTGCAATGCTGGATTGGGACTTAAACATATATATGTGGGAATGACAAGGAACTGTCTCTCTAAATTTGTGATTGACCCATGACTAACTAAATTGGACATTTAAATCGGTTTGGCCATCACAAACAATTGCCAGGCGGGCTACCGGATGGGTTTCTTTTTGTATTTAAAAATACATCCTACTTGCGGCAAAGTGCAATTGGATTCCAAGTAAGTTATATATGGGCTCGGTGGCTTGGCCGGGTGCGTGATGGTGGTGCTTTGCTACTATTAAACTTGGACAGAACCATGGATGAAGTCACTGTAGATGTGGCCCCATACTATACATTTTCCGTCCAAAAGTTTAGGATAACAAAAATCTCTGTTTAAAAACCAAGGCATGGTGAACGTGGCTTTACACTAGGATCCAAGGCCAAAGAAACCACACAATCATATTGGCCGATAGCAAAACTATGGACCCAAGGAGTTTAAACTAGGGTCTTGGTTCAAAGTATAATTAAAATGAAGTGGCTCTATTGTGGTAACATTTTCCCATGAAATTTTGGTGTCTCAACTCAAGAAAATATTCCAGTCGATATGAGAAGCTTGGATGTAATCCTAGGCCTACACGTAGGGTTTATGATGGGGTTATTTTTGGAACCCAAGTTTCATGGACCTTGACCCTAATATAAACCCACACTCACTTGAATATGAACCTTTAACGCACTAAATGTTCCAAGACGAGACTTTCAATTCCACGTGAGCAAAAATTGTTAATAAAAAAGTATATTAATCAATTGTCTTTTCAATGTAGGTATTGAAGTGTTCATTGGTTCCAAAATCGCAATACACATCATTATCCAATTTAACTATTGCATGTCTAATCAAACTCCGAACGGGACAGTACATGGGCCACGCCTGGAAGCAACTCTTCTTTGGTAGAGAAGCTTACCCATAAAAAACGTGACCCATTTGCAACTCATGAGATGCAGATACATGGTTACATGTACTACTCAAATGCAAATAACAACACATTCATGCACTTATAACAAAACGATATAACAAAGATGTATGGGAAGTACGTAGACTAATTATGTCAAATAAAGTATCTAGACACTATACACTTATGAATGCGGGAACGTACAATGAACGACCTCGAGAAAATACCGTGCCAACATGGCTATTGCCATGCACATGTGGTACCCAAAGATGCCATTGCAACGCCAGGTTTAAACCGGACATATTGTAATGACAATTTTGCCGCATAAACCCTTGATAGGAAAACCACAAAATACCAACCGCTCATCAATAACATCATAACAAGGGGATGGAATGTAGCCCCACTCATGGTACTAGTCGCAGGCGCAAGAGCCACTACACACATCCCATCGATGAAAAACCTGGAAACAAAACTCAAAATCCCTCTCATAAAAACAAAAAAAAATTCCAACAAATTAACATAATCACACACAATGTGCACACTCAATACTAGTTCATAAACGAAGACTAGAAAACTGACAATTTGTCATAGACCTTCAAGACCTAGCATAACTAAATAAACAAACATATACCCCAATATACTTTACCTTGTAAAACATTGCAACTATACTAACTAAACCCCACTACAATGGTCACATGCTACCGGTTACCGTTTAACCAACTATCAGTTTCTAATATAGTGTCTACTCCCTGCAAAGGGTGAAGTAGTCTTACATCTAATGCCATTGCCCTAGGGAGTGGCCAAGGATGTTTTACGAACATATACTCTATTCACTCCGGCCTCCTCCAGAGACTGGAGTTCTTCTTCTTCTTAATTGGGTGGTTATGTTGGGAAGATGATCATCTGAATGGTTATGAACGAGGTAGATGTTGTTGAGGCTATTTGTGAAGAGGTGTATGTTGTGGTCAATTGCTTGTGTGTTGGCTAGTGCGAGCCCATATGGGAGACCCATCTACCTTATTCTCGGCAAGATGAAACTCTTGGAAATTTGTGAATGGTACACACCACATCTTCATAATTGGAGTGGGCCGAAGGGGCAACTTAAATTAGGGGTTGTTTACACCATGGACCATGAAGTTGTCCCAAGGCCTTGTAAAATATGATTGGTTGTTGAACTCGTCCCAAGACCACTTCAATTTACATCAAGGAAAAAATGTCAAGAGTGACCATGGAGTTCGAGGTCTCCAACATACATATTTTAAGGCCTACATTATCTACTGACATGGTCCAACGGGTTTTGCGGTGGGACATGCAAAAGAAGTGCTTTGGTAGAAACATGCTCACTTTTTTTTAGCACACTCACTTTTGGGTGCATGGTCATTCCTCTCAGTTCACATTCGGTTTACACCTAGCGAGGGGCCCAAAGGATTTGTAAACTGATTTTTTAAAGAAATTAGACCATGGAAGTTGGACCATCAAGTCAGACCATGGGAAAATACCATATTCCATGGCCCAACTTCACGGTCTATGATGTAAACGGACCCTTACTTATTGGTACCCACTCACTCTTATCAAACATTGTATTTCGTGTCACCGATCCTATTTATCATGCACAATACTAATTGTAAACCGCCCATGTAGTGTCACCGACACTAAATGTCCACCAAACAAGTATTTTTCATCTGTTGTTAAATTTTTTTTGGACATCATAAAATTTACAAACGTTACAACCATTGTCATTTACTAAGCGATTTTTCATTCAAATTTGAACGATCCAAGACAAAAATAAAATAAAATAAAAATATAGAAAAGGTTGGAAGGCATAAAAAATGGATGAACTAGAGTACGTTAGGATGACAATATTCGTGAGCTTTATTCATGAGGAGTGTTCATTTAAGAAAAGAGCTACCACAGGGACATAAAAGTTACCATAGAGCACGAAACGCACATTACTCCCGCGTAGTTACTACACCGCTCCGATTCCCCCGCCGCGTAACTTACTACCCACCTACCCACCCACCCACCTACCTGCCTACCTACCGACCGACCGTGTACATCCATCCCTTGGCGCCTGTAAAGGTCCGCGGAAGGACACCCACGTCCCGATAACCGGATGTCGCATTCCGGGTATGGAGGGCAAAAGGCCGCCCGAGGAAGCGCCGGGTGGGGGCGGCCGGGCCCGCCCCGCGTTCCCCGGGGTGCAAGCTGTTTGTAGGGTAGGGACACATCAGCCACGCTTATCCACAATCCGCTGACCCCCGTCGCAGCGGGGACCCTCCGCCCCGCCCCGCGATGCATCGCCGCCCGGCCCGTCTTCGCACAAGATCTCACCTCCATCGCGCTCGCTGTCGCGCCTCCCTCTGTCTCTGTCTCTCTGTCTCTGCGCCGGGGCCAGCTTAGACTCGACTGTCCCTCGCTTGCCTTTCGCCCCCGCGCGAGGGCCAACCCGAACAAATGCTTGAAACACTGGGGCTGTGTGTGTGTGGCCGCAACCACCGTGACGCAGGCCGGGAGTCAGTAAGTAAGTAAGTAAGTCAGTGGAGTCAGTCAGTAAAGTGGGAGCAGGGATCATCACGTCGCACTGTGCTGTGACTTTCGCAACCTCGCCAACCCAGCAAGCTCACTGGAGCCAAGCATGCATGTTTGCATGCACGGATGACTCGCTTTCTTCGTGCCCTAAGTTTGGGCTGTCGTCGCAAGGAGTTTTTTTTGAAAATCTTTGCTGGATTTGGATTTTGAGCGAGGCCGGGGGGATTCATTTTGTCGTCGCTAGGGTTTGAGGAAGGTTTGCTGAAGCCTGGAATCAGAGGAGGGGGAGTTTTGAGGTTGAGTGGGAGGGGGAGGGAGGTCCGGAGTGGGTACGATCTGGGGGGCGGTTTTTGGTGCTCTCTTGTGCGGTGAGTTTAGTTTAGTTTAGTGTAGTCAAAGTTTTGTTTTCGGGTGGTCTGGTTTGGTTCACCTGGGGGTCGAGGGAGGGAAAGGGGCGGATGGATGTGGTGGAGAGAGAGAAAGAGAGAGACAAAGAGGTGGTGTGTTTTGTGAAGTATCGGCAGGTCTAGGGGGTTTTGGAGTGGCGGGGAGCGGTGATCTAGGCGAGGGTTGTGGATCTTTTGTTGTTTAGTGTGTTGTTGATGGGGGGAAGAGGGGTGGGAGCGATGTGGGAGCGGAGGAGGAGATTGTGTGGGAGGCGGGGTTCTTCTTGCATGCGATTGGGCATGAGACGGGAGCCCATGTGATGCGTGGATGTGGATGTGATAGTAGTATGGCACTGGATGGAGTAGAGAGTCTTTTTCGGATGTCTATTGTGGTGTGGAGGAAGGCGGAAGAAATTGACATTGAGGAGAGGATGAGGCGGTAAGGGCAGACAGGGATAGAGGAGAGAGGAGAGTGGAAAAAGAGAGCAGGGGAGAGAAGGCTAGATACAATGGTGTCACGCTCGTATAGCAACCTGTTGGATCTGTCGGAGGACTCGACAATCTCCGCCGATCCTGCGGTAATGGGATCGATGCGAAGGAGCGGGGGGAGATTGCCGCGAGTCTCCACGGTGCCGGGACTGTCGGCTGGGATAAACTACGACGATGACAGCAGGACGACGCACAAAGAAGAGAGCGTGAGTACTGAGGCATCGTTCTTGTCGGAGGAGGTTCGAATGTTGGTTGTGGCGCACATGCTTCCATTGAAAGCGAAGCTGAGCCATGGGCCTGCGGGAAAGAGCTGGAGTTTTGAATGGGACAAGGATTCGCTCCTATGGCAGCTGCGAGACGGCTTGCCGACGGAAATGGAGGTTGTGTATGTGGGTTGCCTGAAAGCGGATGTGGAAGATGCTGATCAGGACGAGGTGGCAGCTCTACTCTTGGAGAATTTCAATTGTGTCGCGGCTTTTTTACCGCAGGAGCTGAAAGAGAGATTTTACCATGGCTTTTGTAAGCAGATGTTGTGGCCTTTGTTTCACTATCTGTTGCCGCTCAGCCCTGAGCATGGAGGTAGGTTTGATCGGTCCTGGTGGCAGGCTTATGTGTCGGTGAATAAAATATTCGCGGACAAAGTGATGGAGGTCATTAGTCCTGATGATGACTATGTCTGGGTGCATGATTACCATCTTATGGTTCTTCCCACATTCTTGCGAAAGCGGTTCAATAAAGTGAAACTGGGTTTCTTCCTGCACAGTCCATTTCCTTCCTCCGAGATATACAGAACTTTACCTGTGCGCGACGAGATACTCAGGGCTTTACTCAATGCAGATTTAATAGGTTTCCACACATTTGATTACGCTAGGCACTTTTTGTCGTGCTGCAGTCGGATGCTAGGGTTGGAATATGCATCGAGGAGAGGGAACATTGGATTGGAGTACTATGGCCGCACCGTGGGCATCAAGATTATGCCAGTGGGTATTCACTTAGAGCAGTTTGATGTGAGTTTGAAGCAAGCAGACACGAGGTGGCGTATCGGGGAGCTCCATGAAGAGTTTAAGGGAATGACGGTACTCCTGGGTGTGGATGATATGGACATTTTTAAAGGGATCGGGTTGAAGTTTCTGGCAATGGAAGATTTGCTAAATCAGCATCCTGAGTGGCATGGAAAGGTTGTCATGATACAGATTGCCAATCCTCCAAGGGGACATGGTAAGGATGTTATAGAAGCTCAGAATGAGGCCCACAACATTCGTGACAGAGTCAATAAGGTGTTTGGGAATGAGCATTACACTCCAATCGTTCTACTGGAGAAGCACGTTCCACTTTATGAGAGGATTGCATATTACACAATTGCTGACTGCTGTGTGGTAACAGCAGTGCGAGACGGCCTTAATCTTATACCTTACGAGTACATTGTCTCCAGGGAAGGTGGAGCTCACTTGACAACTGGTGGTGAATATGTCAAGGAGTCCTCATTGACCAAGAGCATGCTGATCATTTCAGAATTCATAGGGTGCTCTCCGTCTTTAAGTGGTGCCATTCGTGTGAACCCTTGGAACATAGAGATGGTGGCAGAGGCTATGAATAGCGCTGTTACCATGAAAGAGCAAGATCAACACCTTCGGCATGAGAAACATCACAAGTTTGTCAGCACCCATGATGTTGGACACTGGGCCATGAGCTTCCATGCGGATCTTGAAAGAACCTGCCAATACCATTCGAGACGGCGTTGCTATGGGATTGGTTTTGGACTCGGTTTCCGCGTTGTAGCCTTGGATCCCAGTTTCAAGAAGCTGCGCACAGAGATCATAGTGGCTTCTTATCAGAAAAGTAAACGCCGTGTTCTCCTGCTGGATTATGATGGTACAGTGATGCCCACGTCCCATAAAGAGAGCCCCAGTTCCGATCTCCTTGATCTTCTGAATATGCTCTGCGATGACGAGAGGAATGCGGTTTTCATCGTGAGTGGTCGCCCTCGGAGCAAGCTACAGGAGTGGTTTGCTCCATGCCCGAAACTAGGTCTTGCAGCAGAGCATGGGTTTTTCTACAGGTATTACATCATGGTTCCCTTTGTCTGATTCTTACTGATCTCCGGTGAGATTTCATGTCACCTTTTGGGGGTTTATTTACTCCTCCTCAACCTGCCTTGCATGTGAACGCCATCGGTGCAGAGCTGGAGCTAACCACTCTGTCTTACATGGGATGTCTGCATGCAGGTGGCGGCAGGATGATGATTGGAAAATATGCCGAATGCAGAGTGTTTTGGAGTGGGATCGAGATGTGCAATTATCGTCTTTCAACTTTGATTGGCAGATGGTTGCAAGACCTGTCATGCAGCTTTATACAGAAAGCACGGATGGGTCGTATATTGAGGAGAAGGAAAGCGCACTTGTGTGGCATCACCGATTTGCAGACCCCGACTTTGGGGCATGGCAGGCCAAGGAACTGCAAGATCACCTTGAGAGCGTATTAGCTAATGAGGCTGTCATTGTGAAGAGCGGTGCACAAATTGTCGAAGTCACACCTCAGGTATGCATTGACTTCATCAAAGCTATTGTAATGACCTGTTGACAAGACTGAAGGAGGTTGCTAACGGGATCCGTTTTGATGTGGCAGGGAGTGAGTAAAGGGGTCGTGGTGGAGACACTGCTCATGGAGATGGAGAGAAGTGCTGCAGGATTGCCAGACTTTGTGCTATGCATTGGTGACGATCGGTCAGATGAAGATATGTTTGAGAGCATCGAGTCTTTCATGTCTCACATGCCAAGTGCAGAGGTTTTTGCATGCACTGTGGGTCAAAAACCTAGCAAAGCACTGTACTACTTGGATGATGTCGTGGAGGTGCTCAGGATGTTGCAGGGGTTGGGAAGAGCATCTCATCCTTCATCAACTGGGGAACTTTCACACTCAATGAAAGCAATGTCACTTTAGGTGATTATTCATTCCTCATGATTTAGAAGCTTTTAACTTTCTTCAGTGGTCTCTATGAAGAACTGAGGGCACTTTGATAGTTCCTGATGTTTGAAGAGTGGGAGGACTTCACCTACCTCCCCTTTCCACCAACACATTTTTGTAGTGGTTCTGAGAAACCGTTCAAATCAATGCTCTCCGTATCACAACTTTTGAAATAGTTTGGCCCTCAAATTGGCCTTACCCCTTGTTGTAAACAGTTGATGATCCTCTTGGATGAGTAATTGGTTGCATTCTGCAGTCTATTCTCTGAGCCGTTTTTTATGACTCTTACTTTTTGCAGGTGGCATTTAGAAGCCCAAACAAGTAGGAGTAGACCAGTGCAGAAAGAGAGATACTTTGTTGTTGTGATCCGCCTTGCTTCTTCAGGTACTCACTTGTTCCTGTTCATATTCCTTGTGATTTTTCGCAGCAGATTCTAGTAGTGCGTTGTTGGGAATCATTCTGCTGACTATCTGCTGTGGCATGGTTTTCTTTCAATTGCAGGCTAGGAGCATGTATACAGCTGGCTTCAAAGGACAGTGATCAGTTATTTCAAAGGAGAGGCTTCACTGTTCAGATTGTGTGAAATCCAAGCTGTGTTGTCTGATTCTTTGCCAATAGGGAGGTTGACAGAACTGCTGTCTGCCTCAAAGCATCAGGCCTCAGTGCTCAGCCTTTTACCTTTATTTAGGTTTTTTTTTTTCTTTTCTTCTTTTCCATCCGGATCTGCAACAGTGTCGGCTGCATTTGCCATCTGTGCAGAGACTTGTCTAGAGAAAGTTTGGAATCAAGTTTGCCAAGAGTAATTCTTCTGTGAACCATCCAGCAATTTCTTACCATGTTTTAGATCTCATGTTCATTGGAACAAAACAGTGTTTTAGTAGAGGCTGGTCATCATGCTGCGGAACTTAGTGAGTGCAGCTGTCCTTCCTCACATCATAGGTTTAGTTGCTTGCTGTCATAAAAAACTAAGAGTTTCTGAGTAGCTTGACAGGGTGCAATTTAGCATGAATAAGGTGTAACTGAACACAAATGGAGCCGACCCTTTACTATCACTTTATTACATTCGACCAGTTTGCCTTACTTATGGTAGGTCCCAGACTTTTGTTTAGTCCAGGACTTCCAATTTTTTTGTACAACCCTAGTACTTCCAGAAACCCACCCGTAGTGATTCCTAGGTCAGTGTTCAGAGTAGGACAGAAATTTGAAGTACCCACATCTGACATCGTAAAGGGCGGCTGTCCAAACAAATTGAGATGGGGACAACATTACCTGGACTTGGATAGGGTTTTGAGATGCTGGGTAAAAATAGTTAACCTTAATTGTGTGACGATACAGACACCTTTCACCATTTCATCAATTTGTACTTCCTATGCACAACAATTACATTTCTGACAAGATTTCAAAGCTATTTTGGGTCAAGTACATCCCATGGTCATTCTGAGTTGCTGTATACCGGTAACATTTGTATTTCCGGTGTATGCAGAAGGATCTGTCTCATCTATGGGTTGCATTATATAACAAGGTTCTACTAAGGTTGTTGCAGAGAGACATCTTGCAATCCTAATAGTCTCTTCCGACTGTGCTGCTGCTGATTCATATTACTGTGTACCGAGGTTTGTGAGGGTTTTGGACTCCGGCTGATGATGGAGATCAATAAAAACAGGGAGCATATTTTTAGTGGGGCCAATCCGAAAATCCCTGAGGCTGATTTTGAAATTAGCTAGATTACACAAAACTATCTTTTGGCCATTGAGGGATAAATAATGTGTTATACCCACGAAAATTACGATTATGTGTCACTAAGTGGTAGTACAACGGGGTATAAGAATGTTGGTATAACACTAAACAATTAGGTTTGAATGTGCATGTGTGAACTTCTCGTCATCCTTTTCCAGGTAGAGGTGACATTTCATGTCCACTCAACCTTGGACTGTGACAAGCCTTGTTTGTCTTGTTAACTCAAGCTGGAAACCTCTCCGTGACTTGGTAAATACTAGAGACTTTGTTTAGCGATGTTGATAATTTATGCATTATTCCCAAAGTAGCATTTGAGTTGAAATTCAAGGGTCTCTGAGAGTCACGTCCTGGAGTGTTCCGCACAGTGGATAGGTAGACAACATTGGTAGGTTTTAGGGCTATCTGGGTGGGTATAGTCTGCCCCCAATTTGGCCTGAATTAGAAATGTTAACATTTATAGGGGGCGGACTGTATCTGGTCCCAAGTTGACCGTGGAAGTGGATAAGCAAGCGTTGGAGGAGGTGTAAAGCAAGGCTATCTAGTGTGACATGTGACCACTGCTGGGTGAGAGACTTTTGCAGCTCAAACATCAAAGAGGTAATTCGTGTGGCCAAATCCTGTGCAGGTGGGTGGGATAAGATCACACACAAGTACTTACGTATGATAAGCTTAACCTAGACACAACACCCACCTGGCTCCCGCCACGTATCCCGTGCTCCCTGATACCTCATCTTGTTTCTTCAATGGCATTTGACTGACTTATTAGAGCTTGCTGACTAAGTTCACAACCATGCAGGTGTCATGGTTGTTGATCAAATTTCACGCTTCGAGCTGGACCTTCTTTTGTCGGTCTTTTGACTCTTTTAAGTTTCAACCATTAAACCATTACACGAGCTAAAGTTATTCAATAAGGGATGCTTCAATTTTTCTTCTTCTTCACTTGAAGCTATGAAAGTTCCACGACCACTGTCAACTGGTTAAAGAAAACTACTAATAACATTTGAACATTGCCCTCCTCTCTCTTTAATTTACAGAAAACCATTATTTTAGGAAAATAAAAGGGTTGTTGACTTCACTCTGCTTGCTTTTTCTTCACCCAATTATAGAACTGCTATAGTTATTTTTACCATCTCAAGTGATTCGGATCAAATTTGAATCCAAAATCATTTGTTTTTGGAAATGTATGTAGTGTCATTTCCTTCTGCATGACATTACATCATATTGCAGATTAAGTCATTTTATCATTCTTCGGTTTTTGCACTTACCCCCAAAGGTTTTAGAGGTTAAGGTCTACTTGAGTTTTAAGCCAAAGGAGTGGGTATAAGGTAAAAAAACGGAAAATGGTGGGAAAAAGCTGATTCAGCTAGAAAGTGTGGCTGGAAAATTTGTGCAATATTTTTCAGAGATGGAGTGCAGGAAATGATGAGAAATCCAAGTTAAACCATAAGTTTATTCCATGTAAATAATTACTTACATTTTTCTAACGAGGCAAGTAAGTTAATCCCTACTTGTACATTGAAGTCTCCTTAATTTGAGCATCAAAGTATCCAACTCTGCTTACAAATGCACACAAAACGTTTAACTCAATGACACCCTAAAGTGATCCCAAGTGGTGTGAAGTACGACCTATTTGACAACCGTTGCATCTGGCCTATAATTGCATCCTTTTTGGGCCATCACTTTTACATCCATTTTAGGTCCGCATAAAAATTCATTCTTCTTGTAGGCTAATGCACCACTGGTGGTCATTCATTGTTTTCCTTTTCTCTACCTTGACATGTAAGTTAATCAAGGCGGCTACATTTTGTATGGTGAATCACTTATATGGACACCATTTTTGGGGCTATGCTTTGTGTGTATTTGGATATGACATGAGCACATGTGATGGAGTGGGAAGTCCTAAAATGATAATAATGTTTATGTTCATGTTGATTAAGAATACACAACATAATGGTGGTCGGAATTGTTCCAAACTCATTCATAAATCCAAACGTACTTAAGTCTTACTTTAGTACAACAAGTGACATATTAATTGATGTACCATGTGGCAAGTTTTTAAGAACTTCCCATGGAGTTATGCACTTAAGCTATGTTGAGTGGAAAATTAATGTGGATCGCTCTAATTGTCTAGTAATGATGAAATAAATGTGGGCCCAAAACTTTGGGACCTCCCCTAAGTCTTTCTTAAGACTTTTGACTGAACATCTTACATTGGTTGGGTCAAGCCTAACCGATGTAATAAATACAAAGTAATTATCCACAACAATTTCTACAAAAACACTTAATGTGGCCCACACTAATTTTAAACCTAGAGAAAACTATGGCCCACACTAATGGGACAATCAAGTGTAGCTTTAGATCTCCAACAATGTCCAACCCACCTACTCTTCTCTTGGTTGGTTGGATTTGCAACGTCATTTTGTTGACTTCGCCAAACATAGATTTGGCACATGGCACAAGACAACAACCATTCGGTAGGCATTCACGGGGTCTACCGCAATGGAAAACCCATGACATCCAAACGTCACCAGAATTTACCTTTGATGCTCTCAAGGAAACAATACTAGCTGAAGAATGGAACTCTTTCAACCCCCTCACATTATATGTGCCAAGGATCTTTGCCCAATGCTAATTGTAAACTGCTCATGTAGTGTCACCAACACTAAATGTAAACATGACATTATTTGTCATTCCTTGCAATTTTTTTGGCATTATAGACTCACAAAGTTGCAAATGTTGTCACTTACTAATTGTTTTCTCATCCAAATGCCAATCATCTGTTACAACATTTCATTACAGAAAATGCTAGAATGCATAAGAAACCAAAGTTTGTTTCAGTAATTGGCATTTGGATGAACTTAAAGGAAGTTGGGATGACAATTTTTGTGGACTTATTCATAGGAAGTGTCATTACAAAAATGACCAGTCACATAAATACTATATGATGCTAAATACAAAGGAGCATATTATAAAGTACAAATTGGCTAAGGATGCAAAGGTATGTATCGTTTTTAATGTCTTAATATAAAAGTTTTTTTTTCTATTTATAATGAAAACAACTGGTTAAGATTTAGGTTGCTTTCATTACATGCCATGACTAAGGACTTTCCACTTGGTCCCACACTTTCTATGACACCTTCACATCCCCATTTCATAACGGTGTTATCAATGGTTCAAATGTTCACAACATGTTACTTTTTACATGATCTAATTTCTTACATTTTAGCATTTTTTAATTTGCTAAATTGTACAAATTGTAGCCCCGCATTGCTGCTCAGTTCGATAATCATGTAGTCGGTTTAGCTTTTGAATTGGGGCTTGTTGAGCATCTAGTTGATATTGAGGTTCCATGGATTATGCCATACCACTCCATAAGTGACATTATCAAATTTTGCCAAACTCATGGAGACAAGCATGTGGAGAAAACATTCGAACGCCTTGCATTGGTATTTGACCGTGCCTTTTGCTGTGCCTCAAAATGAAGATAACCTTGGATGCAATGGTCAATTTTGATTGTTGCAAGCCCCAACACATGCCAACATGTTGCCTTCGATTGATGGTGTCGTACATGCTAGGAAATTATTGCCCAAGAAGTTGTCAACGGAATACTAAACTCTATTATAGAGAAACGAATCATCTTCCCAATGTGTGGTCAAGTCACTTAAATTGTTTGATCCTTTCATGTGAGGGGCATTGTCTTCATGTATCCCTCTACCTTTTAATAACATATTTGAATATTGGGGTAAATGTTACATTGTTAAACCTCCCACCAAGCCTTCTATGGGTAGAGAGAGTTGTTTGCCAATGAGGACATTATAGTCCTCCGGTGGCTATGAGGTTTTGTTTCCTTATTTTGGTCCATTTTCTTCTTACATGGATTGGCATATACTAGTTAAAAAATGTGTCCCTAGAATGAAAGGTTACGGATTAGTGGTCATTCTTTTTTGAAGTTTACACAAAACACAATGATCTTAATCAACTTCCATATTGCAATGGGGACCGGGACTACTTCGGAAACATTGCGGGTTTTATTAAATCATTAAGGGTGAAAGCATACTACCAAATATTAGGTGGGAGGAAAACCACAATGGTTATCCTAGGTTTCATCCTTCCAAAGTTTGTTTGTTTGTTTGTTTTTTTTGTTTTTTTAAATTTTATTATAAATTTTTAATTTTAAATCACCATAGCTATAAACTAGTGTTAATTAAGTGTTTTTGGGGGGCGTATTATGTTTGGTTTTTGGAGCATTAGAGAGCCTTGTATCATAACTAACAAGACTTTCATGTATTTTCAAGACCCTTTTATTACTTACATGTTTCAAAGTCCCTGATGTTTCACTACCATATGGTATTTATAAATCTCCAAAGTTGAAGCCTTTACACATTGCATCTAGAAGACAAACACTATCTATACAAGGACAACCAACACGTACAACATAATTGAGTACTTGTAGCAGATAATACATGCATCAATATCTCAACAATAACCTACACGATGCAACAAACCCGACGTACACGCAAACCTTGATAAGACCTTGACACAACCTCCCACCTCGAGGTTGACTTGAAACCCTCGTGCAAAGCATTGCGAAGCTCTAAATTGTGTTATGCATATATACTAAAATTCGGCCTACCATTATATAAGTTGTGGGAATCTGCCATTAGAACAAAAATTTCTTATCATCATTATATTCGTTCATCGTAGACTTTGGAAAGTCTCAAAATAAATGCAAATAGTTTAATATTTGATTCAATTTCTTATTGTGATGACATGTTATGCGTGCCAAATTGGTTAGTGCTGCCCATGCAAATCGCTTAATTTCATCTAAATTAAGTCACATTCAACACATTTTTGTGTTGTTCTTGTTCTTTATTTGAAAACCACATCCTTCAAATAAATAGTCTCAAAATCATGAAAATGTCTCCGATTACCGAATACTGTGATAGTCGTTAAAATGGATGGTCGTTTGTCATATTAAGATCAAAACCTTTTTAGTACTCAAACAAGCGTTTGTAAATGAAGCGCATGACCGATTTCATTAAATGATACAAATCGCTTTCTGAAGGGATTGACCTTATGTGGACTTCAAATTTCTAACCTTTGAGACTGAGCAAATGAAGTAGAAAGGAGATTAGAATAGCTAGATTCTTCTGAATCTCACAATGCATGTTTTGTTGGAGAGGTTTGAATGTGGAGACCGGTCTCCGAGAAGAAAAAATAATCAAGCATGATAACTACATCATTGTAAAAGCATTGATAACGATTCGCCATGTGCAACACGTATTCATGAATTTAGAGGAGCCGTCATGGCGACTACAGCCGACACGACCACCAAGCTTTCCAACCTGCTTCCCACAGGAACATTCCTCACCTTCCAGGTCATTGCACCATTGGCGACCAACAATGGGAGTTGCGGATTGACGGAGAAGGTGTTGACGGCCGCAACCCTTGCAATGCTCGCTGCAGGTTGCATCACCACCTGCTACACAGATAGCTACAAGGCCCCCAACGGTCAAGTCTACGTTGGGATTGTCACGTACCTTGGGTTGTGGCTTCCAGGGTTTGAGAGTTCTGATGATGTCGATGAAATCGATTCAACCAAACAAGGTGAAAGCCAGGTCGGAGCCGCCCAATTTGCAAGTGGTGGTGTTGCGGTTCTCAAACCAAAAGTTGATATTGTAGACCATGCTACCACATGCACTTGCACAGATTGTACCGGTGTTTACCCTGGATCTAGCCTTGTGAAGCTGAAGAAATACAAACCTTGTTGGGCAGATTTCCTCAATGCCATGTTATCTGTAGTTTCATTTCTGACCTTGACGGTGTTCACGTGACCGGTGTCGACGTGCTTCTACCCGGATATTGCAGACTCGTTGCTCAAGACATTGCCTTTATTGATGGCGTTTGTGATAAGCTTCTTCTGCTCATTTTCACCAAGGGTGAGGCATGGGATTGGGTATTCCTTGCCCACGATTAAGGTGGGCTCTGAACAAAGTTCAAAATCTTTGGCAATTCCTGCCGCCAATCTTGTTAAGGACATTCAGACACAATTGTCCCAAGTATGAGACAATGTATACAAGTAAAATGATTTATTGTAATCCATGTCTTGCACATTTGATCTCTTATACATTGTGTGCGAAAATGCTAATATAGAATATGGGTCCTATATGTCGAAAACTTCATGGCGTTTACATTGACAATCTTTCTTTCAAGAAATTACCATATTGAAATGACAGTCGAAGGAGCTCTAACGTCGATAGTAAGCTCCTGAGAATTTAATTGGCAAACATTGAAAGGTACACTCATACGTGAATCTTAATCCAAAGATTGTTTTCTTTGATCTTTGAAAAAACAAATGTCATCGTTTTAATTTAAGTGCATTGAGGAATTCCCAACTTCAATATAGTAGCAGTCACAACCCTAAACTTGACGAATGATGAGCATTCACAACTAGGTGCATTCCAAATCTTTCATCTTGCTCAAATCGCACAAAACATCACCTGGCCTTCAAAAATATCGGGAAAATTACCCAAGGGCTTTGAATTTAAACCTACATCCAAGCACTTGGTGATAATGACATGCTGTCCATGATTCGTGAGGACAGTGGAAATGAACCCTAAGCATAATCTCAACAGTACAAATATAATTATTATATGCCCAAATGAAGCAAGTGAATGCATCATCTTGAATTGTCTCCAATGATATGAACAAACCTAATTTTATCAGAATATGCTCAAAGCTTAATTGAAGCACGGTCATGCATCATCTTGAAGAGCATTGCAAAAGCAATTTAATGTTGCTAATATCAATTCCGGATGATCAAACATGCAAACATGATATGCATCTTCAAATTAAGTTGGAAACATGACCCTCATCAAAATTAATTTGATCAAAACGCACTAAATAATCTCTCTCTCTCTCTCTCTCTCTACATCTTGATCTATGGGCTCCCCCAAAAAATCCCTGTGGGCTGCCCGAAAAAGAAACGAAATATAAGTATAAAAAGAGGAGCCGGAAGGCAGGAAATCATCTGACAGGCTTTCCTCGATCTTAGTGTAAGAGTATTACTGCAGAGGCTTCGAGCCTGAGTTCCCCTTATGAGTAGGCTTCGGCGTACAAGTAAGATACTGCCTGTCTGTGTGATGCTACCACAAGTCTCTCAACAGGAGAGTTCAGTTCCATAGAAGTGTCCGAAGCCTGAGTGATTTCAGTCTGTGACTCTGTGTAAATATTCACCTGTATACTGTAATTCAAGATCCCAGTGCATCTCTACAATGACCAAGTCTAGCTCATCGCAAGACGAATTCAAGGTGTAGCCACAGAACATTCTCTGAAATTTCACAAGACTACACTTCTTGGTCACATGGGATAATCAGCCATCTAACCATATTCCTGATTCAAGATTCTATGTTCATATATCTTTTCAATATATGCAACTATTTGTATTGAATATGGTGAATGATACCTACTTCCTAGGAGGTGAAATAGCCTTGTTGACATCGATAACAAGTAAGAAGGTCCGCTTACACCTGATGTACGCTCTACTAACTTATTTCTTGGTAATGTTGGGGAGCATGGGCACAGGTGAGGACCTCTTCTACGAGTGCTGAGCACCTTCCAAAGAAGAAAATGGCCACTCATTATATCTCTTCCAAGCAACTTCTCTTTGAAACCTGGAATAGTGATTATGAGTATTTCTTGATGAAAAATACATTTCTCTATAATTGCTGATTCTTTCCGGAACTTACAATTCGGATATATGACAATTCTGTGATTCTTAAAAACAGTACAGGGAGATGTAAATGGTAACTTCCTGCTCACAAATTTGCTCCTGGAATTACTTACAGTAACACAGAAATTATCGGCGATTCATGATGAATACTGGTAGTCTGTGTATAGTCTCATTACACATAATGGGTGGATTTCAGTGTTACAAGAAATACTAGAAATAATTTTCTTGTTAAAAAAACTCTTAGCCCTCTAAATACTGGACGGCCCATGTGTGATACAATTCACATAATTGGATTACTAATTGAAGTATGGTATAAGACTCGTCACAGAACTCAGTACTTCGGAAGTATAGAATGACTCCTGTAGTCTTCTTACAGGCCTAATTATTGAGTATTGATTTCTGTTACTAACCAATTGAGAGTGAATCAGTTGTGAGTCTCAGTAGAGACACGGTTCTTGATTTTTTTGAAATCTATTCTACTGATTCTTCGAGAGATGACTAATACAGATTACTGTATAAAGGAGTACAGGACTAGTTCTGTCTCTACAATCTTTGAGAAAAACACTTGAAGAATATATATGAGGAAATCGTCTCTGAAATAGGACAATATAGGGAATTCTCCCACTGCGTATAGTCGCAATAAACTTTTCTGAGAAAAGGGTCTTACAAAATGCATAATCAGATGTTTATACTCTTGACCTTCTGATATGAAAAATGAACATGACAGGGGATAAGGTATCTGTACGAAAAAGAAGCAATACAGAAGGAGTTCTTTTATGGGTACTCTCTGTAACCACTTGAGAAACTTATATCTCAAGGGGGAGGATAGTAGTAAGGCGCTTAGGTTTCTCTTTCAGGACCACTGAGGTGATGATCATAAAGGGGGTGCTGATAACTTCGAACACACTCATGATTGAGAAATTCCTTTAAAATAACAGATGGGGGACTGGTCGAATAGTTAACCACCATAGATATTAAACTCACTTTGAGTGATGGTGCGTCAACCATATAAAGAACGTACTACATGGTTAAACCTTCTAAATCGAAGTTGATGTTTACGCAACTAGACAATACCAGCAACCATGTGAACAAGGGATACAGTGTGAAGACATGCACTGAGAAGTGTAAAGTATTACACCTTGAAATTATCAAGACCCAACAGGGATGTATGTTGTCAAATTGTAACATGACTTTACATTAGGTGTGACATAACCTATTGTAACAAGAATCTAATCAAGACAAGATTAGTCAGCTCTCTCTCATATGTCTTGCTGAGAAATGCTTCCCTTTTTGCATAATTTAAGATGTATATCCCTCATTTTGTGTTTTACAAGTCTTCGCTACATACATAATTTAAATTCCAATAGATCATGGACCATAAAACCACACATGACCAATCTTTATCATGTACCATATGGTTATTACTCAAGTAGCAAGGAAAATACCTCTCCTTACCTTTCCTTAACGCATGGAGTTTGGGGTCCAATGAACTTTCGTAACGATTAGCAGACTCAAGTAACTGCTAATCGTCACAAGGAAATTACACCTCCACTTTGATACTACTAAAGCACTTTAATGTAGAAAATTGCATTCACAGATGTAGTATTTAAACTCTGCCTAGCTTGGGCACATATCTGTCATGGATATGCTTTGTTGCAGCCATGGATATGCTTAAAGTCTACATGGTGGAGATTTCAACTTCATACGATAGTTGTCTCCAATATAGATAACAATCAGCTTCCATGAAGTTACTTGCTGTATGTTGCCTCGCAAAAAAACTTTGTTGGGTTGCATGGTGACAGGTGAGTTGGAGCCTTCACATTTTGAAACTGAACCAAATATTTTGAACTCTCACGCCTCATGATAGATGGACTGACGATTTATCTGTAATGAAGTAACATTAGTCAAATGTGTAGCCAGGTATATTTTATTATGGAGCTCTACACAATCCCACCCCCGATGCATGCTAAAGACATGTTGTCACTGCATCCTAGTTGTGCGGAGTATTGAGTGGGAAGGGTTTTAAGCATACCATGGCCCAAAATTAGGTAGAATACACAATCCTGATTCAATTTCAGCTTGCATCCGAAGTGGATGGAAGAGAGGGAGTAGGCTCCACTAGGTTTAGAAAGAGAACAAGCTTCATAGGCGGAGGTTTGTTATTACACTTTGTAGACTTTCTGATAACTTGATTGAGTCCGAAATATTGGTTGCCATGTATTGGTGGATTTCATGGAATTCTGAACCCACTCACCCACCCACCTCGATTTTGTAACAGAAGCATAGAAAAGACTGCACCTCTATCTACCTAGAGGAAGCATCATCAACTTAGAATTGCGTTGTTTTGAAAAAAGTCATCTCTCTCGCCCTCTCAGTAAACAAATAGATGAACACCTTCTGCAATTACCCACTTCTATGCATAATCTACGCACACACCACTCAATTATAGGTGTCCCACAAAGACAAATAACCGATTTAGGCCCACAAACCTTAGCTGTGAAGGACGAAACAATGCGTATGGCACATGCTATTGGTCTATCCCTCCCCTTTTCCACTCTGCACGTCCAACTTTGACCTCACAAGGGCTTTCGGAAAGGTCGAGTTTAGGCTAAAAACCCAATAAATCTTGAACCTACAGGATTGTAGAAAATGTGAAAATAAGATAAGAGCTATATAGCCTCGGGACGGTTAAGAAGCGTTAAAACGACAGATTGCTGTACCCGTTTCCCAGAATGACATGTTAATTTAAAAGCAAGACCTTAAATCAAGCCTTGCAGGATTTGGCACATTGCCACTGATGTGGTCACTCCTGTTTGTTGAGGAATGCCCATGACGCATAACAATTGGCTCACCTTGATAAATAAGTAACAGATTTGAAGACCTGTGACAAAACTTTCAAGTAAGTTATTTTTGCTAATTCTAAACTTTTAGCAATAACCAACCCAAGCTGATATCAACAAAAACAACAAAGCTAGAAAGAGATTGAGCTGGTATAGTTCATGGTTCACAAGTTGTTCCTAATCACCATTACTTCCAGTATCTGGAGTGAGATACAACAATGCCATTGGCACTGTCCATTTCAACCTTCCTATTCACCTGTCCGCTCTTGTATGTGCGTACTGCACCTCATAGCACCACGTAGGTTACCTGACGATCTTGAAGTAAAGATTTACCCACCTTGTAGACTTGTAAGTTTGTAATAAATCATACTGACGCTCGTGAATCCGTTGTCCTGTATGTTGTAACAGTTCATAGAGACCAGCAAGAGTGTGGCAGCCCTAAAGTTAATCGTAGTCCCAAAGCGCCTGAAGTGTGTCCACATCCAGACGTTGTTCAACCGCAGTGACCCTGGTTACAGCCAGGCCCTTGGTGCTCTAACTCACATAACCTAACACTACCTTTACTAAAGTCTCCTCAAACGAATGCAGAAGGCAATACATGCGAAGTTTCCAGTTAACTCAAGAATCGAATTTTCTAACAAATGCTATGAAGGATAGCATTTGCAGGGACTCTGAATCAAGAACATTTGAAGAAGGCATTATGTCACTGCGTTGGGAAAGAGGAGATTCCACGAATGGAAGACATCTTGAAAAAAACAACCCTCACAATCTACTATCAGAACACTTTACACAATCTAGCGCAGTGACAATCAACTTGAGCTTGAAAATCTCACCAACAAGTTTGCACCAATCCCCTGTTTACACTACCTGGCATATATCCCACAATTCGACCATCCCTATCATCGACAGTGCCGTTGTTTTTCAAGCCATTCATCCTGCCATGGAAGGTTTCAACCCGTCAGTATGTCCAAGAACATGGTGAATACTTGACTATCAATCAAAAGTACTAGCTTATCTCTGACATGACAACCTTTGGGTAAAGAGGTACATATGTTGTGAACTCAAACAGAGGTGATTTTAGTACAACTCCATGCTGTCACTCATTAAATGACAGTATCTGTCTTGTCACCATCGGCTACAGACGAGGAGAACTTTGTCTTCATGGTTTCAACTCTGGTTCCAATTTATATAAGGCACTCTCACTCCTCGCAGTAGTGGCTACTTGATTGCCGAAGGGATATAACTACAGCAGGGGCATGAAAAAGTAGAGGTAAAGGAGAAGGAGTACTTGTTGAAATCATCCCTCGTGTCCCCACAACAATGAGAGGCATCCACAGCGTTGCGGTCACCCTGAACGTTGATTAGCGCCGCACTGTTGTAGCTGCCATCTGTTAGAGCTAGTTGTGAAGTAGGCACTGGACTTGATATTCTGGAGTTTGCTTGCGCTAACTGGCTCAACCGAGTGTTTGCTAGCTTTCCTGCTAATTCACCATCTCCTACCTGTCCCTCCCAATCATCAGTCAGAGTATTGTAAAGAATTTTTTGGAAATTTATTATATGGTTAAAGATGTTGACAATTCACTTTAAAAAGCTTAGGACACATTCAAACAGAACATACTTAACCACATTGTGGCAGGAAACGGGATTAGAGAGTTGGTCACCTTATTACTGGCAGCCATAGCCACATCACGGGCTGTGACTGTTCGCTTCACCCGGTCCCGCACCTGACATCTACGTTGTGTCTTGACTTCCTCCTCAAGTGCTACCTTCTCACTCTTCAGCTTGTTCAATTCCAACAACAACTGATTTACTGTGTTCATAAGGTCCATCTTTTCAACTGGTATGCGCCCATTCCTCGGCTGCCTCACCAAGAACTGCATCAAAGTTTCACAAAACAATACTTTTAATTAGAGAAAACCATATGCAATATGCATGAAGGATATTGTAGAGAGAGAGAGAGAGAGAGAGAGAGAGAGAGAGAGAGAGAGCCAACATTCCTTGGATACATTCAATTTATCATAAAGGAGCAACAAAAAGGAGAAAACTGCAAATCAATGGCTTCATTAATTAGTACAATCTGCCACATAGAAATCTTTTCAATTCCAAATCCTCGTCTAATCCCTCGAAACTGTTGTTATCACAAACATATACTTTAAGCTTATTTTTATGAGAAAGCCTTATCAAAATTGGATAAACAAGGTGGCCAAAAACATCGAAGAGTCTAGGGAGAACTACCTTTTGGTTCAGCTTCAAGGTCTCAAGTTCAGTCTTCATCTTCTCATTCTCCTGCATTCCAAAGCCAACACATTGAGTTTCTCATGGACCTAAACGTTATGTTGTTTATAACCTCCAGTTGCCAACAAAAGAAATAGGCATACAATCTCGATCAAGTTAGTGTACAAGGCAATGCCTACTCTGCTTCACAATGCCGAACCTAATTTGCATCAAAGAATCTACCTTGCGCATGTTAAAGACTTGAGAAACTAGTTGTGACCGTGCAGAGGATTCGTCCCTCAAGCTATTTTCGAGCATATTCCGAGAGGATTCCAATGAATCAATCTTATCTTGCAACATCATGCACTCCTGCTGAACTTCTGCAAATCGACTTTGCCCTGACGCTTCTTCTTCCTCAAGGGATTTCAATTTAGCTTTCAACTGTTTCACTTCTGCATTGTGCAGATTCTGTGTGCCCACATAAGCGTATCTTTGTAAGTCTCACTACATACATTATAAACGAACATCTTACAAAAACAGACTTTTCATTCATAAGCAAATACTCTAGTGAGACTTACATGGCTTACTCGATCTCGTATTGTTGACGGTTCTGTGTAAACAAATTACACGAGTAGAAGTGAAGGACGGAATGACCAATCACCCACCCCTGAACAGTGAATCACTCACCTGCAAAGATTGGAGCTCCTGTCGCAACATATTCTTTTCAAAATTGACCTCATCAGCAGCTGCGGGGAGATTAGAAAGTTTTCGGTCGGAGACACTCGGGTTCTTTGATTCTCTATCCCGTGCTGCTTGAAGCTCTGCTCTCAGCTCCTCATTTTCTTGTTTCAGCTGCGCTTGGTAAGTCCCCAAATACCATTACATACTATATTACAACTCTAATCAATTGATCAATGAATAATTACTTGAAATAAAAACGCAAGGGACCTGAGACACATGAACATACAAAACGAGTCTGTAACTTCATACTTGATTTATATATTTATCTTTCATTTGTGACATCTATATCATAATACATACTGCATGAACAACACCAGACCATACCTTGCCACGAATAAGCACAAGAGTATCATTCTTGGCGTCAACGATAACCCGTAGCAAAGTAATTCCAGCTTCCAGCCTCGCTAACTACAAAAGGAAGAGTTTGATCAGGAATAAGAGCTTCAAATAGTATCCACATACACATACCCTTATGTGAAAAATATTGCAGGCAAGCACATACGTTGTCATGTCGACCCTCTAAATGATGGAATTCCTCTCAAAAAGATATCACAGCCTCGACCACAAAAATATCCTTACCCATTTATTGTATCAAAGAATTTTAAATTTGTTGGTTTTTATCAAGGATCCTGTACTAACTTAGCTTGACATCAACAGGTATACTTGTCATGGTATCAGTGAACTCTATAAAGAGTTTGCTGATGTCTGTAATTCAATATGAAACGTCATTGGGAGGAAAAACTCTCCACGGTAGAAAAAAGATTTACTTGGAGACATAACCTATATCAGGAGAAGAGTTACCTGGTAAAACTTCATCAACAGGGACAACATTATGTCTCCACTTTGTAAAAAATGAAACATATTATGTAAACACGACTTTCAACAATTGAATCCACCGTAAAGAGTATCTTGACAGAAGTATCTCCAGAGGAGCACTATTAGTATTGTAGAGAGGACTGGCATCAATCATACAGCCAAGGGAAGACAGATCGAATCCATACCTCAGAAGCCATAAAATGGGTAGGCCCCCCTGGTTTGTTTGTCAACTTCCGAGTCACCTTGCTGATATCATTCGCGGACGGCTTAAACGTTGGGAGAACATGTCTCTGAAAGCCCTCAATCGAGTCAGCAAGTGCAGTTACTGTACCAGTAGTTTTAGCAACACCTTCTTCTAGAGATCGAAACTCATCCACCATGGTGGATTCATGGACCTCTGCATTGCGTCTTACTTCTTCCGTGGCACGTATGGCTTCTTGACTGTCATTTATGGCTTTCTCCTTCTCTGTTAGAGCTTGAAGAAGCTGAGCAGATGTTGACTGCAGTAGAATTTTCATCTGCTCAACCTCTCCTTTTAATTGTTGAGTTGCTGCCTGTACGAGGGACGCTACCTCGACATCACGGTGAGCCCGAAGCCTTTGTAGCTCAATCCTCTACAAAATCAAATTCCTCAATCAGTGCCTACAAACATATATCCATCAATTGGAAGATTGGTAACAATCAAATCAAGTTCAATACCCATGTTCTGGCTGGCCAAAATACCCATGTTCAATACAATCTTCAAAACTTACTGTTGTTCAGTGAAAATCACATAACAAAAGCTTTCCTCTATCTTTTTTGACCAGTACCATGTGACAAGGGAGACTGAGAGCGAGGAGTGATAGGTAGCTCACTTGATTTTTTTCCCTGGCAATGATGTCATTGAGTTGATACCGAAGAAGATCATTTTCGTTTCGCAAAGTCCGAGAGATCACATTGGCACCCTCTTGTGAGCTCCGGTGACTGTGCCGTGGGACCTAACATGAGAGGACCCCGAAGCACCATTTTCTAAGTGATAAATATTCTTCTCACATAGGAAGCCCACGGTACTAATCCAAGTATATAGAAACTGTGCACTTGTAAACTACACAATCATTAACGTGATAGACACTTACATCATGCCCATATTGATCAGCAGACGCTTGAGCTCCTGCACCTGCAGTAGCAACCAAGACAATATTAAACAACGCTCTTTTGTCTTCCTCTTTTCCCCAAAATGAAGGGCCAAACACATATTTTACGCTATTTCCCTTACACTTTAGCAATATGATATTGAAATTAAATATTGCAGAATGTGCAATTTTACTAATGTGCACAACCTTTGACCTCTTGCAAAACAGAAGAAATATATTTTTTCACATCCTCATAATGTACAAAAGGACCATAGTACAAATTTCCATTCACTCTCCGATATGGATAAAGAAATTATGCAGTAGGTATCTCTCGAAGTATACATGAAAATGGGAAAAAATTATCAGCAACTCGAGCTCACAAAAAGCTTCTAAGCATCTGCATTTGACCTCGTCAGGAGGTAAATTGCTCTCATTCAAACAAACTGGTGTAAGTAGGTGGAGGGAGATTACTTACTGAATGGTGAAGCTCGGCGACCTGGGGATGACATTGACGCTGCCAGCTGCTCCGTCTACCCCAGAAAGTCCTCAATAATCAGGTGGCAGAGTCAAACTCCCGGAATAGAGATCTGCCTTTACCATCTCCTTCAATATCGAGTAAGACCTCCGTCAATACCTACCCTACTATAACCCCTAAAAAAATTCCATTATAGTTGCGCAAAATCTTCAACAGCACCATCCTTTTGTGCAGTACGTTCTGAAAGCACTTCAAAGTTCTCCAGTTGTAAGTGTAAAGTGAACAATCATTTAGAGCATGATTGTTGTACTGCTTTTGCTTGCCAAGTTCAGCCTATGTCACAACATTCAGGATCTTAAAAATACAGAGTGTTAAACAAATAATGGACGACTCCAACAACTCACTCCTACTCAGAAAGCACACAACGAAGCTCTTCTTCTACCTTGTCCACTACTTACTCCAAGACTGAAACTAATACCTCATTTGAGATTGTTGTATACCTTGTAAAATGTCCATGCTCTGGATTACTAAAAATCTCCACAGCTATGCCTATTATTACTTCCAAGAAGGAAGCTCTTCAATAAGTGTGGCATGTTTTGTAAGATTTTGCTTCTGCTTTCGTACACATTCTTGCGATCAGAGTTTGCTGTCATTAAAAATTTGCCACCAGAATCGCGCATCGTTTTTCTCCAGATAATCATGGCTGCTCTTAAGGTTCCCTTAACTGGCAGACATTTCATGCTTTGTAGATCATTGCTTCGCCGTTCATTTTCTTTGCAACCAGAATCTTCCAGCACTTTCTGCATCAACACTTTCTGTTCGCTCAGCCAGATGTACCGGTGTATGCAGACGGAAACGAATACTTCTCCTGCCTTTATTAATGTCAGGTCTTGCAAACCTTCGTTACTGAAACTCTCTTTAAGCGCCAGGCACTCCAAGCACTGTCAATCAAGCACTTTCAAGGGGCCTTTAATTGGGGCAATAAATTGCACTCGCTGTAATTCTTCTGCAACTCTCCTGACTGAGAATTCGTAAACCGAAGCTCTCAAAGTAAGCGAGAGAGCCGAAGGTGTAAGGACGTCCTGTCTCAATGTATTAGCCCTGCATTATACTTCCCGTCTGCCTCGTTCCGTCCCCCCGGTCAAGGCCTCCGTTGATTGTGCATGGATAAGACTTGAATAAGAAAGAAAGAAAAGGCTTCGATGACCAAAAGAATAAATCTTCTGAGACACACACTCCAGCTTACGAGAACCATAATCAGTTAAAGAAGACGATCCATGCTTATGTTAATGTCGCATCCATCCATCCACTTGACTCATACGTTTGCGAAAACGGCTCCAAAACTCATTAGGATGACAATAACAGGCTACATCGAGCCCTTCGAGTCGAAGCTCTTCGCCACAAACGACACTCCCCTGTGTGGCGGGGAACACCATACCGCGCTCGACCACATCGGGACCGCATAAAAATTCAGCAGTAAGCGAATACGGCCTCCTTATACGGTTCAATCAAAATTCCACCACACACATTCCTACCAAAACCGGCTCATAAATCCATCGTTAAAAGGGAAAAAACAAAAATCAACAACTCCTCGTCAACAATACCTCGCCAGAGACAGGTTCGTTCCGTAATTTCGCTCTTCCACTAATAAAATGAAGATAACTAACACTACAGAGGATCGATGTTTGAATGAGTGATCGATCGAGTATGAGAGAAAGAGCTTCGTAGTGTACCATATCTGTGCATCTATGTTTGTTGCGCTCCCGTTCTCGCCAGGCCCTCGTTTTGGTCCTGATTTCCCTCTTCTACTGATGAATGAAGATAACTTATACCGGAGGGGATCGAAGATTGATTGATCGAGTGTGAGAGAGCTTCTTAGTGTCCCGTATCTGTGCATCTATATTTGTTACGCTCCCGTTCTCGCCAGGGTCTCGTTCTGGTCCTGATTTCTTTTGCTCTTCCCCGGGTGACAGGAGGTGAATGGAAGCCCAGGGGATGACGGATTGATCGAACAAACGCGAGAGATTTTGCAAGTGACCCCTGTCAATTGCGAAGGGCAGTGGTGTTTGTTGGTGCTCTTCCTTCCATCCCCGGCCCGGGAAGCGAGGGGAGGAGGAGTGGCAACTGCAGCAGCGGGAGCGGTGACGATGACGGGATCCAGCGTGGATGCCACGTCAATCCTGCATGTGTCCAGCTGGCACTTGGGCTAACTAATTGTTGGAGCTAGGGTTTGACGGATTGATGGAAAGGGTGTGCAAAATTTTGTGAGTGACCCCTGTAAATGTGAAGGGCAGTGATATTGTGATAGATAAGGTTTCCGATGTGGTTATAAAGGATACCCCGCAATGACATAACATTATTTATAATAGTTATCTAAGGGACTGTCAATATTTCATGGAATATTTCCCACATTCAGATTGAATGTGGGGAATAATCAAGAATATTATGGGGAATACTGTCAGTCCCATAAAACACTGTTATGTATTCATGATAGGAAATTATGTAACATAAGAGGTCCCTCTTTACAAAGCAAAATTTGTGACATAACTAGATTTATGTGATACACAAGGTTTTGCGGAGGGAGGACATGAGCCCATGGGCTAGCCTTTATCCACACAAAAGGTCTCCAAAGGGCCTTATCACACTTAAAGATAAGCGCATATTTTGGAATATTGGTTTCAAATTAGGTTTTAAAGAAACATTAGGTCTATGTGTGACATAAGTGAATTAACACCAAAGATTGCCTAAGGTGCACAAGTTTAAGAATTGAACCATACCTAGGTGGTTAGTTTTAATCAAACATTAGGCCTATGCATGACATAGGTGAATTAACTCCAAAGATTGCCTAAGGTGCACAAGTATATGACTTGAACCATACCTAGCTGATTGGCTTAGATCAAACATTAGGCTTATGTGTGACCTTAGTGAATTAACACCAAGCCCACATACATCCATACATTTGTACAAACATGCATCCGTGCATTCAAAGGTATTGCCAATAAAAACTTATAGTGAACTCAAAGTTATGATGTGAAAACCATATATATGGTGAATGAAGTTTTTTCATATGAAGGTGCATATATTGCTCATAGTGCGATTATGTCCATAAGATACCTTTGCCACTATAGAGTGTTTGCTTGGATAAAATCAGTGAACTAAAACCAATATTACACCGCCACATTGCACATATGTTCATGACAAAGATTTTTTCGAAGGACAAATCCAATAATTGGTGCTCGCCGGAGTTTGATACTACACCCATCTAACCGGAGCCAATACTCCTTGTTATTGATGAGATTGTCTTGCAAGTACTCAACTTCCATGATCTCTAAATCATATAACCAAGCATGTTGAACCCACCACTGAATTGGGATGGCTATGAAGTGCATGGTGCTAAAAGAAACTTGTTGCGCAATACTCATAAATTGCTTTGTCAAGAAATAACGCTCCTCTCCCTTTATAGAATCTTTGGTCATTGTAGTGAGCCAATCAAAATGCGTTGTGCACTACTCCTATGCCAATATGAAGGTGCTAAGCCTCATTAACTTCCATGTGTTTATGAATACATAGGAGAACCATAAAATCACTAATTAAGTCACCCTCTCAATTACATCGATGACATGTGGATTGACTACCGGTACTAATATGGGCTCCATAAACTTTAGCATGATATGGCCTTTGCACTATGTCATCGGGAAGGCTAGGGATAAACATCTGCTCCACCATCATGTAAAAAATTTACTTGCCAAATAGAGTTATCCATTAATTCAATCGGAGTTTTGGCAGAGAGTTGGTTGTTTTGCATGCATAACTTTACATGTTTGGTAAGTTTTGGGTGCATGCTTGGAGTCAATGTGGAGGTTTGAACGAAGGACATTCCATATTGGTTCATTGGGTATCAAACTCATTTTGGCATGCACCCAAAACTTTCCGAACATGGAAAGTTATGCATAACACAATATTCATTAAAATGAGGGTTTTCAAGTGAATTGAGAGTACATAAAGCAAACTATTAATCCAAGAATGAAATGAGAGCCACTGGAAAGTTGTGGAGTACAAGTAAAAAAATAACATTTGATTTTCCGCCGTAGTTTCCATTAAAATGAGAGTATGTTAAGCTGGGAAATCGACTCATTTAGGTCGACTCAACCTAAATTGACTAACATATTGTCCTCATTTAGGTCGACTCAACCTAAATTGACTAACATAGTTGTCCTCATTTAGGTCGACTCAACCTATATTGACAACATAATGTCCTCATTTAGGTCGACTCAACCTAAATTGACAAAATATTGTCCTCATTTAGGTCGATTCAACCTAAATTGAGAACATAATGTCCTCATTTAGGTCGACTCAACCTAAATTGACAAAACATTGTCCTCATTTAGGTCGACTCAACCTAAATGAGTCGATTTCCCAGCTTAACATACTCTCATTTTAATGAAAACTACACGTCGGAAGTATAATCTAGTATTTATCAACCTAACATGACTTTTAGGTGTCCAAATGGCCAATATTATTTTGAGAGGATCCCACTCTCTCAAAATATTGAATATCGTGTTGCATGCGAAACAACCAACTCCCTACTAAAACTCCGGTTGAATTAATGGATAACTCTAAGATGCAAAAAAATCACCGACCCTCTTTCTTGTTTGTCTTCCACATGCAAGGCTTGTTGTAACAAGCTAGGTCAATGGAGGACTTGGGAATGAGGCCAATGTGAGGTGGGGCTTGCTAATATAAGCCCCAAACGTAATGATTATCTGCAATTAATACGATGTCACTAAGCTAATGCTCCTCTCTTGCATCCCTTTGTGCTCAATTAACAACTATTGAGCTCCCATCGAACTCAAATAGTTGACTATTGCCTACATAAATAAATAAATAAATAAATACAGTTGTCTGATTTTTCATACATGTTTATACAAACCGCCTAAATCTAAAAAAGAGAGTAGATTGTTGGACATTTTATGCCCAACTTGATATCAACCTACGGCTATATGTAACTACATACATACAATGTGTATTGTCAATACCAAAAAATAGTGCACTCAAATTTATAATGCCATGATCATATATATGTCACATATGGGAATACATATTGCAAGTAATACGATTCTATTCAAGAGTAATCTAGAACACTACAATATGTTTTCTCATATTAAAATGGTGAACCAAAAATAATATTGATCCGACACTATATGTTGACAAAAATAATCCTTGTGAAGGATTAATCCAATAGTTGATGCATCTCCATAGTTTGACGGGAAGCCCATCGCGATAATTTCCATTTTCCACAAGCATATCTTTAAAGTATTGAAGTTGCATGATCCCTAGATCGTTCAATCAAGCATGTTGAACTTACCACTCAATCGGGATAATTATTAGCTTTGTGACACTGAAAATAAACTGGTTGCTAAAATATTTGCAATTTGCTTTGTCAATCAATATTATTCCTCTCACACCAAAGAATGTGTAAGAACTATGAATGCCCAATTCAAAAAGAACCAACCAAAATGCGTTGTGCACTTTCTTTCATGCTAAAATGAAGATGCTAAGCTTTTTTAATCCCCATATATTTTTTAAATACATAGGCAAACCATAAAATCTCTCAAAGAGACATTATAGTCCATGTACTTATATGGATTTGGCGTGACTGCCATAATGGTCTTCATCACCTTGGGCACAATATGTTTAGCCACTATGTCCTTGGGAAGGTTGGGGATAAAGGAGGATTCCATCATTTTCTTGAAAATAGTTTAGTGTAATGTAGACCAAAATCACTGACCACCCTTTGCCATTTGTTCTCTATATGAAAGGCTTGCTAAAACAAGCTAGGCCAATGGAGAGCTTCAGAATGAGGCCAAAATGAGGTAAAACTTGCTACATATATGCTTTCATTATAATGATTATGGGTATTTAATGTGTGATGTGACTAAGTTAACACTCCAATTGATCCCAAGTTTTGGTCAACTATTGGGTAGTAGTTGACTGGCTTGGACGATTGCAATGCAACAATTGACATTGGTAGTTGATTGCCGCATAGCACTCGACCATTCAATCGACAACTAAACCCTAATAACTAATGCTCACTCATAGAGGGCCATATTAAATCATGTGTTATGCCCACGAGGAGCCCGCCCTGCCTCAAATTGCTTTTGAGGTCTTTGTATGCCTCGCATATATTGCCAAAAATTATTGGTGATTTGGTTAATCCATAGGTTTGCTATGGCTAAAAGTGGAATGAAAAGGGCCATAATTAGTTCATTCAGAAGTATATATTACAATCCGTGACACGTGTGGGACTTATCGGATGAAGTGGATGAGTTTATACTTGAAGAGGTTGCAAAGAAAACTTGGAAATGGGGGCAACTTGTGCAACGTGTTATGACGAATTCAAGCATTTAGTAAATTCTATTGGGTCCAATTGCCAAGGAAAAAGGTTGATCGGCTTCAACGTAGTTACAGGGACCCCCAAGAGAGATCGACATACTGCATTGGTGACAAGGAAAAACTTCTTCCATGGCATTTGTTCAAGGACCTTTGAGACGTTCTCATGAAAATGAAAAATCGATCATATTTTCAAAAAACCTACGTGACATTGTGGTGGTTCTACCAAACCATAGAACATTTCATGCCTCTCCCAATCCACTAGGGGTTCAACTGAAGCACTGCGCACCAGAAGATATATCGGGTTTACAAAGAGTACAAGCTTAGCCCTACCAATATGGCGGTAGTCTCGGGGGGGGGGGGGGGCACTCCCTTGTATATTTTGCATACACCTGCGATAATGACCTATTAAAATGGGGGCTATTTACCTATGAGAAAGGATTATAAGGGATGCTAATTTTTGAAATAATGGTAAATTGTTGTGATTATTTACACCCTATTGGTAATTATAAATTCTTGGATGGTTGATTTTATGGTACCCTATATTACTTATATGTATTTTTTTTCCCTGATTGCCCCCATTCCTTAAAGTGTATGATACAGTAGAATTCTTGTTAGAAGCACATGTACAGAGTAAGAGAAACAAACATTTACTAGGGTTTAGGGTTCAGGGTCACACTGAAGTCCGGGCAAAGCAAAACACTAAACAATAACAACAAAAGATTGCAATTACATGTCATAAAGCAACACGAGCCAATGAATAAAAGTTGTGTTGGATAACACAGTTAGAAACCTTGAGGTCTTAGGGAACAGGCCAGCCACATGTGTCTCAAAGTCACATTTACAAGGTTTGCAAAATCCCTACTTTTGATGCCTTGATATTCCAATCCTACACATTGGAGGAAAATCCCACGCCATGCAAGCAAAATCCACCTAAACTAGCTAGGCTACCATTTACACATGTGGGAGATATGAGGGTACTCGAACTGAAATGACTACTATAGATTTCAAGGTATACTAATGATCATTCAACCTTTTTCCAAATTATATCTCCACATGTGTGAGATAGTACAAATTTAGCAGGTTTTATTTTTTATTTGAAATGAACTCACTCAATGAGTTTGCATCTACCTCATCTAAGGTGTAGATTTTGCTAGTTGATTCATACAGTATAGACACAGTTCAGATAATAGCATCCATATCAACCCCACACACAACCACTCTCAACATACTTATATTTGTTGAGACCCGACTGTTTTTTGAACCAATGGAGGTAAGCCATAGCAGTTGGGAAGAGCGTTTCTCTATTTCCGTTCTGGACTACACGTTTCATCAAGTCAATGGGTTGCCAACAATTGCCCCACTTAGTACCAACCTTCACCCTTATCTTTTGAACCCTTCCTATATAGAACATGCCATATTTTGGTAGCAAAGTATTTAATTTTTGAAACTATCGCTTTTTCTCCATGCTATTTTATATGTACCACTTAGGTAATTTAATCATGTTTTGTCAAATGCTATATTACATATAATCATGTTTCACAATCCCAAAGCACCCTATACTACATCTAATAATTTACAAATTTTACGCCAAATTTTTATACAAGACCCTATATTTTATCGCACGTAGTTCCTACGTTTTTCGCCAGTGCCCCCCCCCCCCCCCGAGGCGGCAGTATAGCATGTAAATCATATTTGGACATATACTTATGTACATTGGTAGGTAGGTAATATATAATATATGATTACAAGTATACTACTACCCCTTATGTTCTATATTGAATATATCAAACTTCCATTTTGGCTCTCCATATCATGTTGTTTGTTTTGCACTGTATACGTTTGGATGCATCCTTATTGTTTTCAGTGTTTGGAAATTGGATTTGGATGCTATGCCACAGGTGCAATCTCAAACATTCGATGTTTTTGTCATTTGGTTTGAGGGTTGTAAATGATGGATTTCCATGTGATTGGTTTGTCTTTCTTGTATTTTGTGTCATGTAATTTAAAGTTCAAGTACTTTATTAGTCTCCAAATCATGAAAAGATCTCAAATTACCGAATAAAGTGTTCGAGGTGCCTATCACCCATCAGTTAAGAGATTCTATGCCAGATCTAGAGAAGGATAAGTCGGTGCAAATTTTTCCCATGTAGGAAGATAGAAATAAGGAGGACTACAAAATTTTCAGCAATTTTATTCGTTAAATTGAAATTACTACGAATTTTGAAAGCCAAAAGTTGTTATGAACATATTACCAATGTCCCTAGTCTACCACACCCTCCAAAAAGTTTAAAGATTCAGTCGCTAAACCAAAAAGAGAAATACTTAGTCGTTTAGCGACTGTAGATCAAGCTGGTCAAAAAAAAACTGCAGCGGATTTCGGCTGCGGCTTCTTTGAACATAGTTTCCTACTGGTGTGATCACATAGTCCAATCTTCTCTAGACATATGTCTTATTGGCATCTATTCTTGGAGCCACACCTACCCACGTACCACTCAAATATAGGTGTCCAATTAAGATAAAAAGCTGAATTGAGCATGTCCACCTTATTGCAAATTTACAACATGCTCATACAATCTATTGTTTACTTATTATTTTCATACAACATTTCAAATACTTGACATAAAAGTAATACTGGTAATATTTCATTTACATCTATTAACTGTTTATCATTGTGATTTAAAATTTGAAATACTTTGCGTAAAAATGAATTTGATAAATTACCTGAAGTTGCGATGTCAGCAGGTGTGTACATTTGCTTCTTGTGGATCAGGTTTGACAGATGTGAAGTTGCCGTGAGATTTGGTTTGTTGATATTACGTTTGTGCTCCAACAATACGATATCGATTTGGAAAGATCCAGAGTAACTCTAGAATTCTGATTTCCATAGAGCCAATCCCCAACATCTGCATGTTACATGATGTCATGTAGATGAGTTCAAGACATTCTGATGTTTTGGTTTGAAGAAAATATCTGAATTTAAAAGCCTCCTCCTTGAAAGATGAGGCCCATGACTATTTTCGAAGCAGCTAGGGGCTTGCAGTAGGCTTCGAGTGCGGAATGTTGCACCACCAAATATCTCATATGACTCCTGATATTTCTGAGTTGGTGTCTTATTTTATGTGTTGGACCTGCAATAATCTTGAATCTAGAATCGGAGGGAACCAATACATGGAGGTTCTGCCAGGAGTTCTACCGGATCGTAAAAATCTAGGTCGTTTGTGTGTGCTTCTAGAGAAGGATTGTTATATGTTTGAGCTGTCTTCATAATGGTTGATGGCAAGGTGGCTTGCTTGCTTTCTAGTTAGTGTTGGAGCTCACGTACTTGTAATATTGCAGAAGTCAGAGGGAAGTCATGGAAGACTGAGCGATCATGGAAGTTCTAATAGCAGTGGCGAAGTGGCACATCATGACCACATAAGTTTCATTTTAAATAAATTTTTTTTTGCTCTGGCAGATTTGAAGTTACAGTTTCAGGGGTATCTATCCATTGAGACCAACCCGAGACTTCAGGCTGCCATATTTCAGGCTAATTAGCAAGGATGCAAAAACTAACATTTTAAGATCTAGAGAAGGATTGTTATATGTTTGAGCTGTTACAGTAGCAGGATTATATATCAAAGATCCGAATTCCAAACTTATGCAAGTGCTGAAAAAATGGGAGATACATTTAGAATTTTGAATCGTGGGCGTGGCCTCGGCCCTTTATTACATATTTGGAAAGTGGTGTACCTGCTATTTACACCCGAAAATCTTGGGAAGCCCTCTCAGAATACTCACACCCAAAGGAGAGAGAGAAATGACGCCAACCAGAGGTTCACGTGAATGAGAGACACTTCACCCTTGGACACATTCCAATGATTTTGGGTCAAGTGCTACTGCCTCCGATTGAAGGTGGTCTCTCAAACCCAAACCTACTAAGTCATATGTCATCTTCATCCATCTCTTTTAAGGCTGATCACCTTACCTATATTAACACAAAGTGCCTTCATAGCTATTCTCGCAGACAATTGGAAGCCCTTTGTACATGATAATAATTACAAGAGCACCTAGATGGTCAAGCCCATGCTGAACAGTTCAGCGCAAAATTTAATCCCAGCTGGCTACTTGCACCACCAAACAAATCAAACAATACCCTTAAAATTAATGAACAACAAATTACGCAGGTGTGATAGCAATATGGAGCTGCCCATGGTGTGCAAAAGTCGGATGTTCGACTTCTACAAATCCTTGAATCCTTCCTTCTGCCAGAACTTCATGCCGTAAACTGCATATGTAAAACATTCATAAATAAACTTTAGTTGATAAATAGTACATAGCGCAGACGCAACACATATTCAAGCAAAACTGGTCTCCTTGGAAGGCCAGAAATTGTCCATGTCTTGATTCTTGGCTGTATCCAAAATCCTACGTAATTATTGCCCAGAAGCAGGCAACCAAGTTCGCATAGGCAAACATGTCGGAAAAACTTAGCTACCCCAGAAATAATGTCATTGATTGTATTGGTAGCTGTAAGCATACATTACAACCTTGATTTGTCACTGCTCCACAGTGCTAGCAGGAATTAGTAGGTATAATCACTGACATCCTGTATGATCATTAGAACATTTTTAATTGAAATACTCTTCGAAGGCGAGGAAAACAAGTCAATGGCATCATGTACACTAGACTTTTGATTTAGTGTGGCAACACACTATTCACCATCGACCCACATAAATGATCTTTGAATCAATAGATGGCAACCTGCCAACCAAAGAAAGTGGGATGAGACACTTGGTGCTACAAGACAAGCCATGCCATGGAGACCATTTTAATTAACATGCCGTGGGCACTATATCAGATCTGCAATGTTGTCAGCAACAACAACAACCAACTAGAGGTAGTTCAGAGTTTGGACTAGTGTAGAAATGAAACAAATTTGAGAGAACCTTTACCACATCAATCCATAGACTTCAGGGAGACAAATGAAATTAGGGTTCCAACTAATTCATCTGTAAATTCCAACTAATTACTCTGACTACTGAAACCAACCTTAGTGGGTCCCAACGTTTGAATCGGTGTTTCAATCATTCTTAGAAACGTGATCTATATTTTCCAGTAATGAAAGAAATGGCAGACATTTGAGAATATTACAGACTATAAGAATCTTCTGTATCTCGATCATCAAGTGCAGAAGAATAAAGTTAATCAACAAACATCAGCGAGGAAATATCGGTGCTAAGCTCAACAAGCGTGTAGATCAAGGCTCAAAAGGACTAAAATCTGATGAAGCAGCAGGCCCCAGAGTGGGAACTTCGTTATTCATTCCATGTATCTCTGAGCACTTGACAGAAAGAATTATAAGTACGTGTCACATTCTGTACACTTTAATAAGACATGGATGTAGATACTACGAGTCCCGACCGACCACATAGCAAAAAGCCTAACAGACTCATCAAAGTCGAAACTCCTTGAGTTATGGCTCCGTTTCACAAATCAAAGATCTTCTCTAGGGGGTGATCGCTAGGAAGGATGGAAAAAAATTATGTTTCGAAATCCTCGCATGCTATCTTGAGCGTCAGTGCGCTCAATAAACCTCGCTGTCATGTACAGTAGTTTTTGCAAACAATCTTTTGCAATAAAATCGCGATGACACCGAACGGTTTCATTGCGACCCGATCGCCCTTTTTGTGGGTTGAAACTGACGGGTTCGCTGTGGATATATACCCAATGAAAACGATCGGTTTCAGCTGGGACGGACCATCACAAAACAGAAAAGTCACTTGTTTCTTGATCATCAAACAGAAGAATGAAGTTCATCAACGAATATGAACAAAGAATTATCGATGTCTAAGCTCAACAAGCATGTAGATCAAGGACCCAAAGGACTAATATCTGGGCCCCGGAGTGGGAGCTGGGTTAGTAATTCCATCTATCTCTGAGAACTTGACAGACGGATTAAGTAGACATGCTATCTTAAGCGTCAGAGCACTCAATAAACCTCGCTGTCATGTACAGTTAGTATTGCAAATGCTTATTTGCAATGAAATCGCGGTGAGACCTTATTTTACCTCAGCTAGGATGGATCGGAGTTGATGGAAACAACGAATAATGTCGATGAGCTATATATTAGTAAGATGTGTTAGGAGCACATCCTGCATACCTCGGATAAGATAGCCGACGGCGAGGAGGGGCGAGAATATTGCAAAGATCTTCTCTAGGAAGGATACAAATTAATTCTGTTTCGAAATCCTCAGATGCTACCTTGAGCGTCAGAGAACTTAAATAAACTCGTTGTGTACAGTACTGCGAGGATTGTTTTGCAATAAATCGCAATAATGACACCGAACGATTTCATCGCGACCCGATTAGTTGTTTTCTTTGCTTAGCTGGAATGGATCGGAGCTGATGGAAACGAAGAATAATGTCAGTGAGCTCTATTAGTAAGACATGTTACTAAGGAGCACATGCTGCATACCTCGGATGAGATAGCCAACGACGAGAAGGCCGGCGATAACGGCGAGGGCGGGCAAGAATTTGCTCTTCTCGTACCCAGGCTCGTTGTGGTACACCTTCTTGCCAGTTTCCATTGCTTTATCGCGGCCCGCGCGGACGGTGTTGGCGCCCCCCTGCACGTAGTCGTTGTCTATGAGAGGTTGCACTTGATCCTGGGCCGCGCCCGCGCGCTGCCGCACGTTCGCCGCCGTGCCGGCCACCAACGGGTTGTTTGTTAACTTGTCCATCCACGACCTGCCTGTGGCCGCCGCCTGGCCCGGCACTGCGCCCAATTTGTCACCGACCTGATCGGCCATTGTTCGAGCGTCGCCACTAACACCTGACATCCCGACGATCCGATCCGCTTGCTACCCAAACCCCCAGCAACCGATTCTTCACGTTTAATTTTTCGCGTTTGATCAAATCCTAACAGATTCAGAAATTAGAATTGCGGCGACTAAACTGCCACGAATTCGATCGAGCTGATTCAGGAATCGACAAATGAGTGTCAGTGGGTTTAGCTGCACACTGTAAACTGGTGCTGAGAATCAAGATATCTGAGAACCTGTAATGAAGTGATGATGATCTGGGATGCGAGGGTGTATGGATTTATGAGGTGATCGTCATCGGAAGTATTAAAGTGGAAATTAATGTGTCCAGACTCCAGATAGTCGATGACAAAGCAAGAAGGGGGCTTGGCCATGTGGCGCCAAGTGGCTGCAGGGGAGGAGAGCAGGGGGGCTGCCTCGAAGGCCGAGTCTCTGGCAACCTGCCGGCCACCCTCCCTCGATCATCTACATAAGTTATCACCGTTTACTATATCCTGCCTCACCGCCGCAGATTTTGCAAACTCAAATTCCTTGCTCTCTCCGAGGATATAATCACTACCAGCACATAAGTCCAGTCCTAGGCAATCATCCCCCGACGGTCGATCGGTGAGAGAAAATATACAAATCTATCATCTTGGTAGATTTGCAAATTTCTAGTGGCGTAGGACAACTTCCCGGTGAATCTGCAGGTGAATTGCCCAGAACTCATGCTTCTAGTGAATGATGATCTATTAATTTCATGGATAGCCTTTATGGGTATGCAAATTCGAATTCCTCACTCATGACTACAGTCGTTTATGAGGATCTATTATTAACTATATGGAGCGCCATGGACTACCGTGGTATTCTGTTCACCTTTTACAGCAGATTGGATTGTTTCATGACCTACCGACCTCATGGATGTGATGCAAACACCATGAAACATAATTACCAAAGTTGCTCAAAGTCATTCACTAATAGTCTATTGATTTCGTGGACCGCAGCATGGTTTTGCAAATCACTATGATTATTTGATAGAATGATCTATCAATTTCATGGATGAGTCGCTATGCTTTACTGTAGAACTTCTGGTTCACCACTTACAAAAAAAATTGGATTATTTGATAAGCTACCGACCTGCATGTGTGATATGAAGACATAATGGTCATATACTGATAATACTTTTGATTTCATGGAGGGCCATTTATATGCAAATCACTTTGATCATTTAAGGATCGTATCAAGTTCATGGATTGCTATGCTTAACTGTGGTACTTCTGGTTTACCTTTTTCAAGCAGATTGGATTGTTTGATGAGCTACTACTATCCTGCATGAGTGATGCGAAGACTATGAAGACATTACCAAAGTTACAAAATTGTATTAAACTGATGACTGAATAATTTCAAGGATTGCATGCAAATTAGTTCAATCATTCAATGATGATCTAATATCTATCAACTTCATGGACTGCAATCGTTTACCGTGGTACTTCTGGTTCGCCTTTACAGGCAAATTGGATTGTATGATGAGCTACCGACCTGTATGTGTAATGCTAAAGCTATCATTACATAACCAAAGTCGTGGAAAGGTAGTCAACTTGCAGACACCTTCCATTGGACAAGTGTCGGGATAGGGGCACTACAGCATACAAGTCCTACACATTCGTCTCACGTCGATGAAAGCACAATGCAAATCTATCATTGTGCTAGATTTGTAAAACTTTCAATTATATAGGACGAGTTTCCAATGACATAGGTTAATTGCATAAGACTCATACTAGTGCGGACCATTTCTGGACCCCATATCTTTCTGCATGTCCGCACCCAATTTCCTTTGATTGTCTCCTCTTGCAACCTCCTAATCTTGCTACTCCTCCCCATTTTTACAACTGTAAAAATCAATACATGTAGGGTCAACCTTCAAGATTTTGTTTAAGAATCTTAAAGCAAGGTGACCTTTGCAAACCTTTGGTTCATAGGTTTTGTATGTTAGAGACTTGCCCCTAGAAACTTAAGGTCTATTGAGCACGGGGGGTCATTGGTGTTCCACTAAAATATATGGTACAACATAATATAGAGTCCGATTTATCTTTCAAGGTAAAATATATGAAATTCTTACAAAAAAAATTAGGACAATGGAAATTCAGTGTGAGAATAAAGTGAATTTATTTCAAAACTGTCCATTAAATTTGTGGAATATACCATGAAAATGCACATTTCTCCATAGCACCCCTGTTCCTTCCCCTTTATCTCAAGTTGTTTATATCTCCATAAGGCAATAATCACGCCCTCTCCAATGACCCCTGGCATGTATTAGGTATACAAGTATTCCCGCCTCGGACTTTTGCACTATCTTTGGATCGTTGTTTTTAGTCTCACTTCCTTCCTACTGCTCACATTCTACAATGTACATGTCCATTTCTTATCATGAAATAAAACTCAAATAGGTGAGATCAACCCAATAATTTGTGATTAGAGTTCAACCTTCTAATCACAAATTACAATTTATACATACATGACCAACCCCCTTTAGCTCAAGATTTTTGCACTCTAAACAAAAGATGTTGGTGATTCTCCCCAAATCATAATGTGCCAATGTCTTGACCCAACATATATGCAATTCTTGTTTTTAAGTAACTATAGACTTATGATGCATGCATGAATTTTAGACAATATGAAATTGTACATGTAGTTCTATTGACCCTATGATAGAAATTTTAGACATTAAATGGCTTTCAAGATATGCATCTACTTTGCTTCCGCTAAGTGATTGATTTTGCAATGTGCATGTATTGACAATGCAAACAATATTACTTTGCCCAATATTATTAATGGACAATTTTTTTTCATAATTTAGTTAATTCCCAGTAATGAATGATCATAGTGTGATACATAGAAGAAAAGAGAGTTCTCATAAGGTATTCCTTGTTTAGGAGACTTTATTTTCTCAATTGCAACATGTAACCTTGACACTTCTTAATCATAGTATGTTGTTCACTCTTGACGCATGTGAGTACAAGCCTACCCTACTTTTTACGTTGGCTTTCCATTCTGTTGCTGACGTCAATTTTTTTGATGAACTATTAGATTTTGCATCCAACAAGATCTAACGGTCCAGATTTTTTCGATTTATCTAGTTTTGGTTTTAGAAGTCAATTGTTTACTAATAGTCGACTAGAGCAATCAACCAGAAATGTAAAAGAATTAACCAGAGTCAATACTATAAATTACTAGCTTAGTGCAAGTCACATGATTTGTGACAATGTGATTTTAATTCTTTATTTTATTTCATTGAAGTCAACTGCTATATGGTAGTCCTCATAGCTGTCAACTTTCAAAGAAATAATTTTTTTTTAAATTAGTTAAAAAGCTTATAAAGAAACTAAATTGCTACATATTGTTGGTTGCTAGATCTAACATTCCATAATTTTTGGGGAATTGTTTTGGCTATTTCATTTCTTTGGTTTGTCCGACATGTGACTGCTAAGTCAAGTGGTCTAGGTCAGTTACTATTACTATTGGTGAAAAATTAACATGCATGGAAAAGACCGTGGCCCGCTATATTTTATACTCGGGGGGGGGGGGGGGGGGTGTGTTAAAAAGTTAAGGATATAGGTGTGAACAACCACTATTTTATAGGGGGGTATTACTTTCAATTCTCTTCTTTTTTTCACATGCTATCATTATGTAAATTTCTACTTTGGGTTAATAGAAAAATGGCTTGCATTACTTATAATTTCAAATTACCTATTATTCCATACCCTATAGTACTTTAAAGATGTCCAGTGCTATTTTTGATACCCTATATTACTCTTAAGCCCAATTATAAATTTTTTCTCCCATGTTTTTAAAATACCCTATCATTTGTTCGCACGTATATTGCTACTCCAACCAATGACTACCCCCCCCCCCCGAGATTTTATATGGGTCTTATGAGTTTACAATTCCTCATAAATTGATAAAATATTAGTACTCCAATATATGTGTTAATTATATATCTATATCATACTAAATTATATTTTTAGACCGCACATGTTTTCATGTTTGTATTAAAAAGATGATTACATTTTACTAATCCTAAATATGCAGTTATTGACTCAAAAATAGTATGGATCAAGATAAATTATATTGGAAACATTATCGTGGTATGAAAAAAAAATGAAGTGGGCCACAATACTAGGTATAGAAGGTGTGGTAGTTGTCAACTAGAGTAGTTGACAAAAAATTAGATCCTATTTGGAGACCATATATAAGTGCATCATCGATTCAAAAGCAATGAAACACATGGATTTTCATAAGACGGAATTTGACACATGTGAGGTAGTTGCTCCACATAATATCTATTTTGATAATAATAATAGCATCATAAAGCAATTGAAATAGGTTCTATTGTTAGTGAGGTGTTGATTAAAAGCTAAACCAAAAGGATTCTATCAAAGATAGCCTTCATGTGCCCAAATTGCAAGCAAATGTATTATGATAACACTAGATGGAGAAGAGATTGTAATGGGATTGCATAAAAACAAATTATATCAAATAAACTTCATTAAGGTGCATGCAATGGATGGCTCACATTGCACACATATGTATGTTTGGATGCATGCATATGCCTAGTGAAAAGAGAGATAAGCTTGATGTAAAAGGCACCAAATATTTATTTTTTGGTTATTCTGAAAGCAGTAAAGCATATAGACTCATGTGTCTGAAAACCAACAAAATTATCAAAAGTAGGGATGTTGTGTTCATGGAGGATAGTGTTGGGGATGATTTGGAAATACTTCTAAGTGGGAGAAATGAGGCTCCCATGGTGGTAGTGGCGGACAAATCCTCTTAGATGCAAGATCTCATCGTCCAATAATCATTATGAGAATTTTGGGAATTTTTGTTTCTTTTTCTTTTCTTAGTAGTTGACCAACTAATCGATTTCCTGAATAAAAAAATCCAAAAAAATGGACTGTTGGTTATTGTAGCCAACAAGATCTACCAATCCATAATTATTTGGAACTTTTTATTTTTATTTTTATTTTTATTCGCAGTCAACTTAGTAGTTCATCATATTACCCCAATTTCACAACATAGGGTGGTCTATTCCCCTGCAACTTGACATAAATTATAGATCAATTTTGACACCATATGGTTAGAAATAGGGTAACCTCTTGATAAGTTGACACCTAATCCTTCCAGGGTAGAATAGTATGAGGTGTAGATTGAAAGCATGTTTAGGTGCCACAATTATCAATTACAACAATCAACATTGTCGATTTTGTAACTAACCATTGGTTGGAAATAGGGTAACGTATGTGACGAGAATTTGAAATGACATAATCTTCACCTCAAAAATTGATGCTAATTTAGTTTGTGAGGAAAAAAGTACGCAAAAAATACGAAATTCTTATGAACTTCATTTCTCTACGTGAGGAATTTTTTTGTCATCATCATACCTATGCTGCAGATATGCTACATTGCTTAACTGGTAGGGAATGGGTCGTTTACCTTAAAGGGAGAGTTCCAGTGCAAGATACTTTGAGTTTTATTACATTACAAATTTTAATAAGGTAGAGAAACAAAAAACTATGAAAACAAATTGATTCAGCCAGGCCTAAAATTTGTGTAATATTTTTTTAGAGATGGAGTAAAAGGAATGATGAGGACTACAAGTTGTTTGTAGTTTTATTCCTTGTAAAACATTAGTTACATTTTCCCAAAGAGTCAAGTAAGTCAAACCCCGTGCTTGTACAATAGTGTCTCCCTAATTTGAGCATCAAAATATCCTACTCTACATACAAATGCACACAAAATGGTTAACTCAATGACAAGGTTAACCCAAAAGTGATCCCAAGTGGTGTGAAATAGGACCTATTTGGACAATCACCTCATCTAGCCTATCATTGCATCATTTTCGAGCCACCAGTTTAACAATTAACCATTTTGGGTGCACACAAGAATCATTCTACTCCTAGTATAGTGCACAAAAACTATCAATCACCTTTTCCGTTTTCTACCTTATGTGACATTCTATGTAATATGAAAACCTTTGTACTATAATATAATGTGTTGATGCTACCATTGACCTTTATTGTTCACATGACTTGTATTCATTCTAAAGGCCCTTTGTACACACTAATACTACTAGAGAATGTGGTCTTGGAACACACTTCCCATTTGAGAGGGGCGGTCATAGGCACATGACCCCACTCACAAGAGTTGAGTGCAATCTACTCTTGTGAGTGGCGTCATGTGCTACTGACCACCCCTGTTAAATATGAAGTGTGTTCTAGGAGCATAATTTCTAGCATACCTTTATGGATTTTAGTGTCACATGCATAAGAATATCACTTACCCTATTTTGAGACATATGCTAGCATGCTACATTGATAACCAACAATTTTACCATTAGTGTCACCTCATGATACTTGGCGTTCAAGTATGCTCATTAATATCTTGGCCTGGGTATGTTCAATAGTTTTATGAGGTGTTCGCGTATCTTACACAATAGTCTACAAGTTGACTAAAAGTGTACACAACGACACTTGCCAATTAGTATGCTCAAGAATATCTTCCTCTTGCATACTAGAATGTAAACACATGACACTTGCCATTAGTATGCTCAATAATATCTTCCCTTGACACACTAAGACGCAAACTATCATCTCAAATATCCCAATGTGCGATGCTAAATATCACGATGTATACATATATATTTTTCACTTCAAAAAGTTACTTAATTTGACAGATAATATCATGTTGACAATTAAAAGACTTAACACTTTGAGACTTCCAAGCATCTAGTTAAGGCCCTTTCACAAATAGTGTAAGTGACACCAAACGCCATAAACGGTGTGTTAGTGTAAGATGGTCCGTCAATGACGGTGAAGTATTTTGAACATAACATTCTCTTGGAGAAGCCATTGTGAAGGGGCCCACATTCGGTTAGCAAGTACTTTGGGATATGACACATAAGCGGAAACGCTTTTTTATCGACTTTGTCCAAAAGAATGTCCGCTAGGTCCAATGGCAACCTTATTGTAATGGCAACCATATTTGCATGAAGGCCACCATACCACTTTCGTTGACAACCTCAAAGCCTTCACGAAGCACAAATGTTAAGGTAGACGTGCCTACTTCCAACACAACACTCGTTCGGACACCTATATCTATTCGAGTGGTATGTGGATCTAAGAATGAATACCAAGAAGACTCGTGTTCGAAAGAGATTGGACCACGTGCTCAAAATATGATAAATATCATTCTAGGCTCAGCAGTAAATGTGCTTGGAGGAGGGGAGAGGGAAGACTATATGACTACTTAATGAGCACAAGAACTTGTAGTTTGATAATGAATAAGATATTCATATGAGCTTTGAAATTTGTGAGCCAAATGGCCACAAACACGATTTGAATTTGTTGATTATCTTGCACTAAATGTTTGGTTTCCTACTCTACAAGAGGTGGGTGCAAAGAGAATAGTATACAAATAACTTTACCATGGTGGTTTTTAGCGTGTCCATCTATCAATGGAAAGTCCGACATGCGCCCATCCATGCCGCTTGACGTTAGTGCATGATGTTATCCCTTGGAATTCACACCTAATTAGTCCCTAGGTAGTATAGTTCTCTACCATCTTTATATCATGGCATTCTTTCACAATGTTTCAATCATGTTAGGGGTTTGGGGAATATTCTTCAAAATATTGTCAGTCCCACAAAACATTGTTATGGATTTGAATAATGTTATGTTGTTTTCTAGAGGTTCTCAATATAAAGAGGAAATCGGGAGTAAATTTTGGTGCTTTCCACCACTGTTATCTTTGAAACAATATGGGGGACACCAAAATCCAGCCTCACCTTCCTTTCAAAACAAACCCCTATTCCTAGGTACACTAAATAGTCCTATTAGAGTGGGTGGAAAATTAGCATGGGAATAAATGACATGGGCGACACTAATTTTTTAGTCAAGGTCGATTTAACATGGGTCTAAGATCTTGGGTCTTCACTCAAGCCTTCATGAAGACTTCCAGCCGACACACTGAATATTAGTTATGTGAGAAAAATAGCACACAAAACAATAATCACCCACATTAATTCTCTAGGGAAAAAAAAACTTTATGTGGCACACAATAATTTTTTAGCTAAAAATTTAGTGTGGGTTGAAAGTTAACGTGGCCCACGCTAATTTTTTAGCTAAAAATTTAGCATGGGTTGAAAGTTAATGTGACCCACATTAATTCTCACTATGTGAATCAACCTCGGGGGGGGGGGGGGGCAGTGTGTTAAAAAGTTAAGGATATAGGTGCGAACAACCATTATTTTATAGGGGGGTATTACTTCCAATTCTCTTCTTTTTTCACATGCTATCATTATGTAAATTTCTACTTCGGGTTAATAGAAAAATGGCTTGCATTACTTATAATTCCAAATTACCTATTATTTCATACCCTATAGTACTTTAAAGATGTCTAGTGCCATTTTTGATACCCTATAATACTCTTAAGTCCATTTATAATTTTTTGCCCTCATGTTTTTAAAATACCCTATCATTTGTTCGCACGTATATTGCTACTCTAGCCAATGACTACCCCCCCCCCCCCCGAGGAATCAACATGCACTCTTAAAAAAAAATTGTGGTCCGCAGTAATAGGACTATTTAGTGTTGTTTAATGGATAGAATTTCGTGACATCTACCATGGGAGGGTGAAAATGGAAAACAACATTGCATGCCCTAGTGATTTCTATGGGTAGCCAAATGAAGTCTAATTTGGGGATAGACCCCAATTTAGTCTAGTGGGACAAACTTTGAATGCACCAACCTTGGAAGGTGTTGTGAACCGGAATCCAAGTTGAAAGTCATGTGATTTGTGTCTCTAATGATTATTTATTATAAGAATCCCACTCATGGCATACAAGTGTCATGTACACCTTCACAATCTCAATTGCCATTCATGCATGCACGGTTTTGAAATGGAAAGCGATTGGTTGGTTTTAAAGGGCAATTTTATTTTATTACTTTGGAGAAGAGCCTAGGGCTTTATGAGAGGAGCTCCTAAAGCCATAAAACATGGGATGATTTGCATTTGAGAATGAGGAAATGTCTGTCTTTTTAAGTTAGTTGGATGAAGTTTTCTTCATATTTTTAACTTTATAAAAATGAGTTGGGATAGTGTCTACACAGTTTCACACCTTCAAGGAAGTAAAGTAGAGCCACCTATTCCCGATCAAGAACTCCCATGGGGAATCTAGAGTAGAGGCACCATAACCAATCACTTAAGAGATTTTGCACCAGGTTTGGAGAAGTACAAGGTGGTGCAAAAAATTTCTATGTAGGGAGATAGGAATCAAGAGGATTGCATATTTTTCGGTAATCTTATTCCTGAAATTGAAGTTATTCTAGATTTTTGAAGCCAAACGTACATATTACCAATTTCTAAAGTCTACCAAAACCAGTCATTTAAACTGCTCATTCCTCCTCACTTTAGCACTCAAGACCGGGACATGTGTCGTGGCACTATTGATTTGGGCCTAATGGAAATTAAGGCCCATCTTAATTAATATGGTACCCTATAGATTACCGATGGGGTCTTGATCAGGAATAGGCACCTCTACTATACATGGTGCCATAGATTCAATCAAGTTGGGACTGATTACAGTAATTTCTTTTTGTGGGTGGTTAAAATAAGGTTCCACGTTTCGAGGTTTCTAATGGTTAGTTTCCACGTAGGCTATTGGCCCATCATATTCTAGTGGAAATGTAGATGCCGCTAATCGGCATCTATATTTCCTCTAGAATCTAGTGGGTGAAGCGGCCTACATGGAAACTACCCCTAGGTCTCCAACTTCAATGATGGTGTCACTAGGGAATTGATAGTGTGATGACACGTGTCCCCGGTTTTGAGTGCTAAAGTGAGGAGGAATTCGTCTCAAAATGAACAGTTATGGTAGCCTATAGACATTGGTAATGTGTTTGGGCCAACTTCAGGCTTCAAAAAATCATAGTAATTTCGATTCAAGGAATAAAATTACCGACAAATTCGCAGTCCTCCTGATTTCTACCTTCCTACATGGGGAAAATTTTGCACTGCCTTATACTTGTCCAGATTTGGTGCATAATCTCTCAAGTGATTGATTATGGATGCCTCTACCCTAGATTGTGCTAAACCAACATCCCACCCGAAGCCGGCACCTTGAAATCTTGCTTGAAAATTACATATTGGTCATGAGAATTACCACCACGGTAACAACAGGCTTCCATGTTGATTTTGGGTCATCTATCAATAAAATTTTGAACCCCTATAACTTTTGCATACGGAACTCAACTAAGGCATGTTTTGGTGCGTTGGAATCCCTTGTCAACTGCTAACCGGTATCAATTAACACCTTCATATCTGATAATAGTATATAATATGCGTACCAATTAGAGTGATGGCTTTCATGGCATCTACCTTAGTGTGGGTTGGTAACGAGTGTTCCTTACCGCACCATTAGGCCACACTCATTCCAAAATCAATGAGAAATTGTGTGTCTTTTTTGCAATGAATTTTTCATTCAATAGTAGGAACTTTACATTGACGATTTATTAAAAATCATCGATGAAGTTCACATAAGTTTTAAAATGTTCACAAACAACTCCGATCACAGATTCCAATATATTTGTAATTGGTGACTGTGGTTATGGTTATTTAGTGTTATCCAAATTGTTCATGAAGTATTCAAGGATCAATGTGGATCACACAAATGGTGATTCTCAATGTAGTAATTTTTGTTTCAACATCACCATAACTTGATGTGTGTGCTTTATCAGCTGTTGCTGGAGTAACTTAGTTCCTTACGGTGGAATTTTAAACAAGGCCTCTAATTATCCTTGGTTAACCTTAACTTAAATTTATGAAGTTACTAACCTTAACTAAAATGCTTGGATGCTCTTAGCAAGAGTGACCTATGAACATATATAAGCCCATCCAAAAATCATGTGGATGAAGAGAGTCTTCATGTATGCTTGCCTCTATAGGAAGTTGGCAGATTGATTGAACAATCTATTTATCTATCCATCTTACTAACATAAGCCTATAACTTCCAAATGTACACACATTTTTATGTTTTTGGATTGGTTTAAAAATCGTCTCATACAGTTAGCAATTACAAATCACACAACAATTCATTTTAAGTTTCAATATAATAGTTGAGATGTAGGAGTTATAAAATCTGGATTATAAAAAGACTTTCTTTTTCATCTTTTGACAATCACATAGACCTTCTTAGTTGTGTTAACAATAGAACTTGAAATTTTATTTTATTTCTTATGAATAAAGTAGAATGTCAATCATTGTAGCACATGCCATTGTGGTGTGTGTGATTGACTACAAGTCTTTGTCATATACCACTCAAATATAGGTGTATTATTAAGAAGAGCGACCACATACATAAGACCCCCAAAACCTTAAACCAACTCTTATGTCGCCTCAAAGTCTTTTGGAACAAAGCTTACACTTAGGGAGATTAGGTCAACAATGTTTACAAGGATTCCAAGTGGTTCGAGTTTAAGTTGCATGTCGGAAACGGTTCCTTGAATGCGGAAATTTTAGAAGGTCGGTGACTCCGGCCTTGCAAGTCATCCACACTCTATAGGCCATGTACGCATGGCAGCACGGGAGTGGACGATCCACGAATCCAAGGTGCATGGGGACTTTGTCCATGACAGGTGGACAAGATGTGCCACGTGGCCACCGTACCATGTCCTCTCACTCACAACTTTCTCTTCCTCCCCCGTACCCTAACCTCTCTCTTTTCACTCTTTTACAAATGTGCCTCCAAACGTAGAATGTGAAAAGAGGATACTTAAAGAACTTGCAATGGTGCAAGTATTAAGGGTGGGTTTCCTCGAAGGCCCAAGACCAAAGAGACTCCAAAATTGAGCAATCTAGGGAGTTTACATTGCGGGTCCATGTCCAAGGTATGAAAAGATGACATGGTGTCAATGTGACATCACTTTCCTGTCAAATCTCAACAGTCCCCACTAAAGAAATTACTCCTAACTTGAGAGACCAATATCAAGCTGGAATCCAAACTCGGGGTATTTTGGACCCTGAGCTCTTTGGACCCGGATTCGGATGTAAACCCGCCCTAAGGAAGGCATACCCAGCCTGATACATAACGATTTGAGGCATGCAGATTGGATCATAACATGTTCATGCAAACTCCAAAACTTGTGAGAGAAATGACTGCAACTGTCATTTGGATTGGCTAATCACCTCTACCAATGATGTGCTTAATATCCTCCAAGAAGTGGGCTAAATGGAAATAAAATCTCCATTTTAAAACCACTTGTCTCGGCTTCCAAGTAAATCTTCCTCTTGTGGTAACAATAAGACCTAGAAGACATAAGATGTTATAAGTTGCCGCGTAAGTATAATTGTATTCCCTTCAAGGGGGCCCGGGGTAACATTGAATTGTGGTAAAGCTTCACTACAAAGTAGGTCCCTCTCGAACGTGCACAAGATCTCTCTCTCAAAGAGAGTGTGGTTTCAATGGCCAACATTTGTGTGTCGTCCTTTCCTAATCCATTGGGTCCAGGTCCCACGTCTTCATGCAATCGAGAAGTAAGTATAATACCATTTCATGCTAGTTATTACAAATAGGTATCACTCAATGTAGAGGTGCTTTAAACCAACCCTTTGGTTGCTTTAGCCTATTTTTGGGTTTCACTTGGATTAGTGGTGTGCATGATTGAATTAGCAAATGGGTTTAGACATGGTAGAAATGGAAAGTACAATAAACTACACTTAATATGAATATATCTCTAGCGATTTAAATCTTTCCTTAGACCCAAATTATTAAAAAAAATTGCAAACAACTCACAAAGTCAATTTGTTGTGGCAAATTGACACATGCTCAACATTGTACGTGTTTTTGTCCAAAATCAACCTTGCTATCTCTCAGAACCACCTTCACCTTTTGCTCAAACCGACCCTGCTCTAAAACCAACACTCCACCCAATAAAACATTTGAGTCCTTATAAGTTTTGCATATGGGATCATTATATATATATATATATATATATATAATTAGTTAAATTTTAAAAAATAAAAAATAAACACACACACACACACACACACACACAAGCAACCCACCCCTAGCTGCATCCCAACATTTACCCAAATCCAATCCCCCTTTTGGCCAAAGTCGACCTTGCATTCATCCCAAACTACCAGTTTTTTCTCCCAAATCCATCCCCAATCTGTGTTGGAGATACGTTGGAGATATTTTACCCCTTTATTGCCCCTAATGATCCAAGGGGTCATCTCTTGCTAGGTGAGTGTTTTAGACTACCACAACACACCGTCAAGTGGGCTTCCTACTTTGCATAGTGATTTTGATATACATCAAGAAGAGATATGTGCAAGTTAATTTAGATTTCAATTTGGCATGAAGGAGAATGATGCTTTGAGGTAAATTTCATCCTCATAGAAGGTTACCAAGACTTGAACAAGCAGGCAAGTTTTCTTACTGTCTGTGTTGCTCATTGTAAGAATAAGTGATCTTAACTAGTTTGGCCAACACCCAAAGCAAACAAGCTCCAAATATAGCCTTCAAGTTCAATATGAGAGACACCATCATCCAATCAATGAACTTTGAACACCTCTAGAAAAGGTATATGAACTCTAAATTTTGAAACTTAAATTCCCACATGTAAATTTTCCAGTTTTGTATGTATGTGTATGTTGCATCCAAGGGCCATATCCATCATGTCATCCAAATTTAGAAAAGGACAATATTCTCATTAGCTACCCCAACTTGATAGATTCAACTTTGTGACTGTTAGATCTTCTCAAATTTTGTTGGAATAGTGATAATTTTGTTCCCACACCTTCATTATGAAGTTGGCTTCTACATGCAAGTGGTCAATCAAAAAAAATATTGAAAATAGTGGGCTCAAATGCCCTTGACAGTATGAGTGGTATGAAATCTCCAAGTTCATTGGAATACACCTTGGGCCAATAAAGGGTCAAGATGTGCTCTATTCATGGGATTAGGAGGCGTGCATAGGGTGTGCTTTAAGGAGGGGGTTGCAATCAACACACTCTACATTATAGCCTCAATATGGATTTGCTATCCATTTCATACCAATGACATGTTTAATATCCTCTAGTAAGTGGCTAATCTAAAATATAATGTCCATTTTAGAATATTTCTCTAAGTGGCAATTATATGTACCTTGGTCTATAAGTAAATCTTTCTCTTGTGGCAACTATAAGATCTAGAAATCATATTTCAATAAAAATTGAACTTATGCCCCCTCCCCACTTGACATTAGTAAATAACCAAAGACTTCCCTAAAACCCGGGTAAAGCTCCCTCGGATATAGCGGACACGTCCGGCTATCCCAATGCACCTACAAGAACTTGCTTTGGAGATTTCCAAGTAGCTTTTAGTTCAGTAGCTTTCACACATGTTCATTGTTTTATCTACCAACCAATGAATGTTGGATAGTTTTTGTCCCATCCCCAAATGCCTTAATACTTACCATCGGTTTTTGTTAATGGAGCTCCTCGTTCCCTCATAGCTAAGACTAAAAGCAACCAATCACAAGAGCGGGAGGCAACACTTTTAGAGGTCCTGCATTCTTGCCTCATGTCTAGGTACCGATGGGAGGGTTGGTAGTTTTAGCTTAAAACCTCCACTTTTAAGCCATGCCACATCATTTGCCGACTAGGCTCGGCACTAGATAATGTCGATGTTGTGAACGCTCATTTTTAAGAACCCACCTTTAGGCTTAGCTAATGTCAAGTGGGGAGGGGGCATTAGTCCAAGTCCATAATTATAACATGTTGATTTCTATAGTAGGGTCCTTTGGCAGAATTGTATGGTAGGATGCTATATTAGAATAAACAAAGTTAATTAAGATACTATTATAGTTTTTTTTATTATATATTCAATACTAATCATATAAATGAATAGGTTTAGCATCAAAAAATAAATACTTGATTTTCCCCACTATAGTTAATTATCATATAATTGAAAATCTGATTGAGGATTCACACATCTCTTAAAAAAATTATGTACATCAGAAGTGTATCAACAAACCTATCGATAGAATTGAAACAACCCAAAAGTCCAAATTTTGTGAATACGTCCAGATTTACTTAAATATGAGTTCTAAAAGACATCGATAGCAGAAGTTGACATGTAAGGAAAATTTTACACCCTCAAGGGTGCTTGGGACAACATGATTTGTGGTAAAAACCTAACTACATCAAGAATGCGAAAAGGTATGTGGGTGTATTATTCAATTCATGTTTCATGTTCTCCAACCTCTACCAATTGGATTTACACAATGAAACTTATGTTACATTAGTAAATCCACAATGTCGCATCAACAAATAATCCGGATTAAAATTCAAGCCTCCCCTTATATAGTTATGATTTGTCGGAAGCAACAAGTTTGTTGATTCCTTCACTGAATACATTGGTCCTCCCAGTTGTGTTCACTCTTGAGTGTGGAGTAATTAATGAGATTTCAAGATGTATTCCAAGCTCTTTTAAACAAGTGTCTTTAACTTATGGTGATTGTTCTTTGATCCTCACTTGACCACACACCAATCAAATATAGATGTCTGATTAGGAAAAGTAACTGAATAACACCTCTCTAACACCTACATACCTAGCGTCCATCTCGAACAGTGCACAAGGTTTCTTAAAGCTAGTGCAATTTCAAGGCCAACATGCCTGTGTTGTGTTTCGTCCTTTCCTACTCCATTGTGTGTCCCTCCCACAATTATAATCCATTGCATCCAGGTTCCACGTCTTCATACAAGTTGATCAATACAAAATTGAATAACATTTGATGTTAGCTATTACAGTACAAGTACAATTTATCCGAAATCAGTACCACTTATCCACATCTTGTTACAGCCTTGAAGAACATTCGTCAAAGTTTACTTGCCAGTAATCATATCCACAGAAAGATTATTCACATTACTTTCATTCAGAAAACAAGGTTCATTCGTTCAATGTAATTAAGTCTTTAGAGACGTTGACACTACTGTAATCCTTCCTGAAAATCTGAAGCAACCACGAATGGGAAGGTGGGAGTAGAGAATAGAAAGAATAAAGAGGAGAAATGCAGAAATGAAGGGAGATTAAGTTTGAGCCACGCCCCAAGACAATCTAAAATGCATTATGGGAGCCCCTGACATTGCTTCATCTCCTCACAGAAAGAGCTCACGTAACAGGACAGAGAGGTCCGAAACACTCAAAACATATGGCATGGACCATGAGAAGTTTGCACATCACCATCCTTGTTTGGGGTCTAGAAAAAACGAAAGCAACCCTCTCCACAACTGATGCAAAAATCTCTGTTTCCAGCATTTCACCCTACTTAACTCAAGAGAGTTCTAGTAATCCCCGAGTGTTGTACAGGAAGTTCATCGGGCTATCATCTGTTTAAGCATAATGAGTCATGGATGGTGGAGTCAGTCTTTCCAACCCCAACTTCCATGTGTGTATCTAGTGTAACAGACCTTTGAGTTGGGCAAAGGTAGCTTGATGAATAGCTTGGTTGTTGATTCTATCATGACTTACACTGGTTTCAAGTCTGTAGAGCTTGAGCTCGAGCTGCTTCCTCCTAAACCAGCATAAGTCTGCACTAAGTTTGCTCCACTGGGATCAACTATTAAATGCTTTATAAGGCGGAAGCGCAAATTGTTTGGAGCCATCACAAAGGTGGCAAGAGCAAACCAGATGAGGTCGACAGATGAAAGCTTGGAGGCAAGAAACCCCTTCCACAGCCTGTCAGTATCAAAAGGACCACATATCAGACATGCTAGAGCTCCTTTACCATGTTCGAAACTTCCCATCTACATCAGAGTAATGAAAGCTTACCATTCAGGAAGCCTGAAAAATGTAACGAAAAATTCCTTGATGCCAGTAGTGTCCAGTTGCAAAATGAGCTCCAGACCAAATAAGAAAAAGGCACGCTGCCTCTTTCTCTCGCTGGGCCAAAGGGCATTCCAGGCTGCAAAACCATCCGTATCATCCTCAATGATTTGCTAAAGAATACAACAGAAACCAGGGAAGAAGATGAAATTTTTACAAGTGCCACCATTGGAAGGAATATCTTGTCAAGTAACTCGCACCTTCTATGGCAGCTTCTCCCGAATTTTGTCCAACCCCTAGTGAGTCAGCATTTGAGTTTTGACCAAGTGCCTTGGCTATGGCTGCCGCATAAAGCGGGGCCTCAGACAATGAACGCACAACTGAGTAACCTGTATCCACCATCACTCGAGGGTATAAGTTTTGCCCAGACACTCTTTCACATTAAAGACCTTACCATCTACCTCAAGATTGCTCCAACATGATGGACTGCAAATATTGCATCGCACTTTTTGACATTTTGGAGACATTTATCAACACACATAGAACTCCATAGCTCAGAAAAATATGAAGTCCATTCGATTCAAGATACTGCTTACCAGTTGCAGGATGCACCATGCTGGCAGCTGCACCAAAGCCCAACTGACGTTGAGTTGTCACAGGGAGGTTACCTCCCACTGGAATGTAAGACCACTCCTACACCACAAAACTCCTCATCATGATTTAAACAATGAGCATATCCATTACGCAACTATTCTACATCTGAGACCTAAGCCAGACTTAAGACATGGTGAGTGCAAATCTCTCAACAAAAATGTCCAGTTGATACCATTCTAACTGTACCTTATGGACTACACAGAATAAGACATGTGAGCAAGACACCGTTTTGTGACAGAATGCAACTAACCTCTTCATAGACATGTGAGACTTTAATGCCCATCGTCTCCAATCGCACTTGTAATCTATCCCTGAGCAAGCTGAAAGGCATGGTTGGCCTTGCAGCTAGACAAGTTTCCTGCAACAATGACATCCATCAATTAACTAGTTGTCTCCGCACAAGAGGCCAGACGGACCACAACCAACCACTTGACACTTATGAAGCACATGCGAACTGTCCAGTACCCCAAAGAGGAAACATGAGAGTACCTCAAAGAAGATACGAGTAGAAGTCACGGGCATTGCATACAAGAAGGTGGGAATCTCCGCAGCAGCATCTCTCCCCACATCTTGACCTCTATAATCTCGGTAGTCCATAAAGAGCATAAAATTGGCATCGTAAGGATAGTGTTCAACCTGCGCAATTAAAACAAAGGTAAAACTCACACGCAGCTTACTGCAGGCAACACAGTACTCTCTAGTGTCCCAGCCAACCAGACTCCAGATACAGAACCCCCGCAGCACGCTGAGGTAAGAAATGGTTAGTCATCAGATGCAAAGAGACAAGAGCAGCAATGATATGAACTTGACATGAAATTTTCTAAAGCACTAACATGTAGGTGAGTTCATTATTATGGTCATTATGTTCATTGCCTCTCAGCTCTGTCAAGACCTACAGCGACTTCTCTACCAACTATAATTTGGAAATCACTTCGTTCACTGATGTATCTAGGCTGCCACATATATACAATACTCTGCATAACATACCTCCACTTCAATCCCATAAGCTGTTTGCACACTAACTCCTGGACCTCCTGGCTCATATTTTAAAAACCTGCCTGCAGCTGCTCCTGATGCAACTGTGGCGAGTCTGATTCAAGGACAAAGCATGTCGCAACATAGTGAGCCAACACAGCAAATTCAGTGATAAGTGCCAAGATATATATTGAAAGTTATCGATTCTATAGGAAGAAATCACGATGAAATTATGACACCTAGATCTTAAGAGGCTGCACAGATTTTCGTAGCTATAATACTCTTTGCATATGCTCCAAAACGCCGCCTACCCCTCACATAGAGCCGTCACCATCAACTTTAGTATTAAGTGCTAAGTCGTAGACCACATAAACTGCCTTGCACTTTACCTCTCTAACTTTGCAACCCCACCTCACATCCCTTTTTCAGAGCATCATGAAACAGACCTTCCATGCAACCGTCTTGCAACGTTGACAAGAGGTAAGATATCTTCAGAAAGAGAAATGCGTTATGTGCAACTCAGAATTACTTCACCACAAATCATCTGCGTACCTGCACTTGATGTTTCTTCCATCTCTGCAGATAACGTTGCTCAAATTCTCATTAATCTCCAGAATTCTTTCAACTTTAGAGTCAAGATACACGACACCTGCTGCTGAACACCTGCAGCAGTTTGAATAATCAGATACTCCCTATCACAAGTCAAATTCCCGTTCCGTATGATATTGTTAGCTGTTTTTCGATTCAAAGAAGTTTTTCCGAATTGATAATGATTGAAATTCCAGCGCGCTAAGAACACAATGTTCAAGTTGCTCACCTTCTGAGAAGCTCCTTCCGCAGCTGAGTCCGGCTTACTCGACCGTAGGCACGACCGATCATGATCGGCGTATCTCCTTCGATATACATCGCCGAGTCTCTCCATGTTTGCTCTATACAGTGCTCAAGCCCCAAAGCTGCAAGATTGAAACATTTTCATCCCTATCAGACCTTTAGAGTTGCACGATAGATTTAGAAAAAACATTGTGCCTCACCTAAGACTCTGAATGTTGAAGAAGGAATGATAAATGATTCTTCCAAGGACCTAATCGAGCGATCACCTCAAGAAGCATAAGGTGTGGAAATAGTAACGAAATGGCTGCATCAATTAATCCTTAGGGGATACACACAGAAATTTAAACATCCAACATCATATGCTCTGCTATCGTTACAGTTTGGATTTGAAAATCACTACAATTTCCTATAAGGCGAACGACCTCATTTACTAATAATCTCACAGGCTTACCTGCAAATTCGTCAGTCCATACGCCGTAATTGTTGACGAATGGCAGGTCTGGCCCAACGAGACCTACGCTGAGGCCTTCCTTTGCCGCCTCCGCAGCCAGGCACATCCCAGCAGGGCCACATCCAACCACAACAAGATCCAATGTCGCATCTCCCAAAGGTTGCAACTGCAAGAACTAACTCGAGCATGTCAAATTTTAACTCCACGAGACAGGGCGTGCGTCCTTCTCTCCACTGAGAATTAACATCCCTCACAAACGGAGAGCCTCTGCTGCAATTAATTGCCCTCTCGTAACACAAAATTAAATTACCCCAGCTTTCATGGTTACTGTGCATGTCTACACAATGCAAAAACGGTGACATTTTCAGGGAAACAGTAGTCCGCTGCTTGTTTGAAGAATCAAATTGCAGGGGACTAAAACCGAAACTGAAGAGCGATGGTTGATTCATCACGACATGAACCTTTTCGGCGATTTTCCCCTACTCTGAGGATTTCGACGCCTGCAAGACAAGGACAAGACAAGGAAAATATCTCCACAAGACAACGCATGCTTCCTTGTCTTCACTAAGAACTGACATCCCTCACAATCGGAGAACCCTCTGCCACAATTGCCCTCTCGTGACACACCACATTGAATTAACCGAGCTCATTGATTCCGTGCATCTCACAGTGAGCCAGAACGGTGACATTTTCAAGAAACCTGTACGCTTTGTGTAAAGCATCAAAATGCAGGGGACAAAGACCGAAATTAAAGAGAGAAAGTAGTCGCATCAAGACCTGAAATGTTGCGGGCACTTTCCCCCTGCTCTAAGGATTTTCGAAGCTTCCAAGGACGATGACATTTTCAGGAAACCTGTAGTCGGCTTCTTGTGTGAAGAATCAAAATGCAGGGGGCTTAGACTGAGACTAAATTAAAAAGCGAAAATACGTGCGTCACGACGTGCACCTTTTCGGCAATTTTCCCTTGCTCTAAGGATTTCGAAGCTTGCAGCTGGACGAGCTCCAACTCCTCTCCCCCCGCCTTAATGTAGTCCTGCTCGTCCACAACGGAGTCATCGAAAACAGGGGCCACGGTGCCAAGAGCTGCCAAAGTCGCCACCCCCGTCCCCGCGCCGGCCTCGGAACCACCGTCCACTCTCCAAATTGCATGCCAATTCTTTCCCATTCCTCTACCTCTACCTCTACCTCTAGCGCTGGCATTGCTCCCCCTGCCTCCTTTCAGCACCGATAGCGCCTCCGCCCTTGCCCCGCACGCCACAATCTCCCTCGATCGCAGAGACACCGTCGCTCCCCCATTGCTACTCCTCACCACACAACACCTCGACGACGAAGCCACCTCGCCATTACCGCTGCCCCTGCTGCTGCACAGCGGGATTGCGGAGGAGGAGGAGCTCCCGAACGAGGTGCGGCTGAGCTGCTCGATTGATGCGCCTGCCATCACTGCGACCTGTGGACCATTGGAGCCAAGCGATGGAACTCCACACAGCCTCCACTCCGCTTTAAATGATGCCAAACCTATAGAAATGCCATCACTGCCGCCTCCTTACTCCGGCTATTACTCCAATCAGTTTCTCTCTCTCTCTCTCTGTCTCTCACAAACTAAAGCAAACCAAAACGTTGCGTTGAACGCGAGGGAGCAGAGCAGGAGATGGCCAAGGAAGGGAGGAAGGAAGTCTTGGAGGCTCATGAGAGGCCATATCCAGATGCACAGTGGCGCCCCAACCAGTGAAGTGGATTACAGCCGTGGTCTGTGGGGCCTCCTACCCCCTCTCCTACCCTCCGGATATCCAGCTGGTCACAAGCCCGCTCGATACCCGGCTCGAGAGTGAAGCGACCTCTCTTAGGATACTCCTAGGATGGGTCTACACAGGTATGTGCTTTTGTGAGGATCATAGAACGAACACCATAACTTAGACACATGTTAAAAAGATAATGAATCACGTCTTCAAAGTTTATTAACTATTCCACACTCAATAGTGAACAACAATCAATAACTTTTTCACACTCAATAATTGGGAGCACTTATATGCACTTTCAATAATTACAACTAACTCAAGAGAAGTCTCGATCTTCAATCTGATTTTGTTTACGCTAAATCGTAGAATTGCTAACATAACATAAGTTTCGTTGTGTAAGTCTGATCGGTAAAAGTTTTAGGACATGAAAAGTGAACCGAATAACACCCACATACCTTATAAGTGGAACCACCGCCCTTTGTCAACCCACTACTCTCCACATGAACTAGCATCAACCCCTTCTAATATGACAACACGGACGTAGAGAAGATTGAACCGCCCCAAAATATAAAGTATTCACATTAGCTATATAGCATTTCCAAAGATAAATAAATGAATAAAATTCTCTCAGCTTTATATATTCATGGCTATCAAGTCACATGCTTTATTGCTTGTCTAAAGACATGTTGATAGATATGGAAATAATCAAATTCATACATTAGCTAGATAATATTTGGGAAGGTAAATAGATGAATAAGATCCTCTCAAATTTCTATATCCATTCCATCAAAACAAATACATTATTGCTTCTCTAAACATATATTGACAGAATTGAACAAACCATATTGAGACACTTGAGGCACTCATTATCTTAAAGAAAAATGGATTCAATTATCATGTGACAAACCCATAGTACCATATTGTCACATCATACCACATAATGGAACTTTTAAGGCTTGGAGTTCATGTTGTCTATGTCAACTAGCCCTTTTTTTGGGGGGGGGGGGTTCATGTTGTCTATGTCAACTAATTAGTTGGCTTTAGGCAATTTCTAACTGTGGCATATGTGGCTATGACAAACATGTATATTTAGTATATTTTGACAAAAATAACTCAATATTCTTCATACATTGGCTTTACATAGTGAAATCAACATTGAAATTTATGGCGATACTCATTTAAAAAATTAAAAAACTAGAGGCGATACATGAGTTGTCTGAGTGTAAAAAATGGTTGTGAGGGTCTAAAGCTAAACCTCAAATTGGCTAAAAAATATGGACTTTCTCTCAGAGTTGGCCTTGATTGTGGTGACCAACGATAATTAAGTACCTCCACATTATGAATTAGGACAATTCAAATATAAAATCAAAATGCACATTGCACTAGACTTTTTTTTTTGAGGGTACTGCAAGGGGCCACAGAGCAAAAAAAAAAGTTGGTTGCCACAAAAAACCTACATTGAAATACCCAAGTTTGCACAAAGGCAAGAGCCAAAATACCCCCTAAAAAAAGGTTGCATTCCACATTCTACACAAACATTTTGCAATTTGCAATCTACAATCTACAAACAATTTTGTGATTTTCAATCAAAGCACACACTCAAAGCCATACTCAAGAGTCAAAAGTCAAAGCCATACATAAAGCACATACTCAAGAGTTAAAGCCATACTCAAAGCCACACACAAAGCATCTGAACCACAATCTGCAACTACAACAAGCATATAAACCACACTTCACAGCTAGAACTACCATTTGCACCACAATCTTAACTACAACAAGCATTTGAACCACCCTATGTAGCCACAACAAACATCTAAACCTCCAACACAAATAAAGAATGACCTTGACCACAATCAAAGACCCATGGAGACGCATCTTAGCATGGCAACCCAATGTCCTTAAGCCAACTCTAATGATCATCGAGAATTAGAGATTGAAAAGCTTAATATAAATACACAAGTCCATCTTTTAGCACACCATTAGTACGCATATATCTCGATAAACTTCTTGTATATAGGGGGTTTAATTTCAAAGTGACCCATGCACATCAATGAAGTTTCCAACAAAAGGCCCACCTCCCAGAGTGGTCAATCTTACGCGGATGCATTGTAATTGAATCAAAATAGACTAATTTGAAACCTTTGATGCTGAATTTTTGAAATCACATCCTCCTTTAAATAAATACATTCCATGCTATACAATGTTTCGCTACATTTTCACCTTCCACGTGGATGAGTTAACTACAGTAGTGACCTTACGTAGTGTACAGATGTTGTATCCAAATTTGGAACCAATTCATGTACTACCAAGCTTCCGTTGAAGACAAGGCCTGGGCAAATGCATGTGCACAAAAGTGGGAAAGAAGAAGTTGATTCAACTAAAGTACCGCCAACACAAAACCAAAAGATAGATCACATTCGTCAAATTCTACCAAGTGTCACTCATCGAGTAGTGGAGACCGATTTGTACCACCGAAATTGCCAAAGTTCTTCAATGTCACATGGAATCGCACATGCCCCAACCAAACCCTAAGGGTTGTCACTATGAAGGGGGGGGGCTTTCCATTTTGTGATGACAATGGGCACCTTGCCTCCGTGTTTGAAAGCAACCCCCTTTGCATGGCAAAATTAGGTACACCTACCTTACTATATCTAGGTCGCTATATAATATGCCATTCAAGCCACCATGATGATGATGATGATGGAGGAACGAACACTACCCACGGGTAGATCACTCCATTGTCAAGTTGAACACCACGTGCGACCAAAAAAAATCTTCTTTTGGTAAGTTGCACCACCAAAATGGGTCAAAATTTTATCAATTTTTTTCATGAGTAGATATACACAGTACCTATGACATAGTCAAAAGTGGTAACTAAATTTGATGATTTGTTTTTTCATAAAACATACCATTTCTAACTAGAATGACACAGAATTGAACTAAAAAAATTACTAAAAAAAATAAAGATGACTGAAAATTTCAAAAAAGTATACAAAAGATACTATCAATGGTTATGTATATGTAGAAAAAATATCATAAATTTTAAAATTATATATGGCATGTAATATAGGGGTAGCAAACTTTGTCCACGCGTGGTGTCAACTTGACAATGAAGTGACCTCCCCGTGACACTACCTAGCGAAAGGCCCATGTATTCCCACCCATGTGTCTCTTACAAAAGCAAGGTGTGGGCACTTACAACTCCACGAGCAACTTTTGGCCGTTGGATCGGAGCATATTGTTTCATCCGGTTAGCCATTGAGAATCGGAGTTGAAAGGGGCGGGAAGGAAGATAAAGTTTTCTCTATTTTAAATGACCACATATGTCCTCCCATTGACTATTGACTATTGAATCTAAGATTCTATATACATAGTTGAGTCTGCATGTGGTTTCATTTGTCTCTTTGCTCTCTAATCTTAGCAACAAGCCTTGCAATATACCACTCAAACATTTGGTGTCCGTTTTAGAAGAGTGGCCGCATAAGGACCATGTACCTTTATAGAATCTAGTTCATGATGTTTGGTTCTCCGACATGCTCACTGCAACATATGACCAAAGGTCATGAGAGAACTGGTTTTAGTTGTCTCATGCTCGTGGCCCTTGGTTCAGAGCCATGACCAAGAGAATGCCACAGACAATCGTTTGTTTAAAAAGCCTTAGAGAGACCCTATAAGATCACTTAATGAGAGAGAACATCTCAATTTGATCATGGAGAAGATATAATTTCATACGAGCTCCATGATTTATGAAAGAAGTGGCTATGAACACAACGTGGGTTTGCTAATCATCTTGCACTAATTGCACGTTGCATGTGTTTACAAGGAGTGGTTGTGGAGCTAAAAGTGTCCGTTTTAGGACATACTTACCATGTTTCGGAAAAGCTCGCACAATTTGTCACGAATATGAAAGGGGGAAATGCCACAGACAATCATTTTTCTAGAAAGCCTTAAAGAGACCCTACAAGATCACTTAATGAGAAAGAACATTTTATTTTGATCATGGATAAGATATAATTTCATACGATCTCCATGATTTATGAAAGAAGTGGCTACGAACACAACTTGGATTTGCTAATCATCTTGCACTAATTGCACGTTGCGTGTGTTTACGAGGAGTGGTTGGATAGCTAAAAGTGTCCGTTTTAGGACGGACTTACCGTATTTCGGAAAAGCTCGCACAATTTGTCACTAACATGAAAAGGGGGGGGGGAGTAGGGGGGCCTCTTCCTCCCCTTTTGTCAAAGGAAGGTACTGAGTATGACCCAACAACCATGTGACTGACTGCTTTCTACACGATGAAAGAGTCGTGACCATGATGTATTTAATCACCGTCATTGTTGGGAAAAAAATAGTGACTGTCCCACTCCAAGACTCCGTATCTTTGATTTGGGCGAACCAACCCATACACTCGTTCCTTGTTGGATGCCTAAACCCTTGCCTCCAAGAGATCAGTGTACAGGTTGGTTTGCCCCAGCTCCCTATCTTTGGCCTAAGGAAAATATTGACGTTTTGGCACTCTAGAACGAATTCCATTCATATGAGCTAAATGTTGGGTGACTCAGCACTTTAAAACTAACTTTTGTACTTATTTACGGAAATGTTGATTTCAACACACATGTGCAAACTTCAACTTTCTAATGCTTCAACCATAGAACAAGTGCAGAAGGTCACACCAAGACTAAGGTAGAAGGTTCTTAAAATACCTTGGACGTAAAAGCGCTAGCAATAAGTTGACCTAAAAGCATTTGGGGTTGAGTGTGAAACGAGCTTGGTTTACCATATTATATTTATTTGATATACTATATTTATACCACATGTTAGATGCTTCACCAACTTGCATGTCGACAATTGAATCTCAATTTTTGAGTACTTAACCCTCCACCCCCTACAAGTTACAATAAGGACTATTGTTGGTCTACACTTTGAGAATTTACAAAGGTTAAATATATATATATATATATTTATTTATTTATTTATTTATTTATTTATTTATTTATAGTATATCATAAGTACATTTTCTAATGTTCATGATTTTACTCACTGAGCCTAACTACAAGGCGGCTTCCTACCAATGAATCAACAAAAACAATGAAAAAAAAACACCTATGGATATTTCACAACATTGCATGGGTGGGGCACTCTGTAGGATTTTTGTGCATCACATGTAGTGGAGGGGTGTTTGTTTAGGGGTTTATTTACCTCCAAGGCATGAATTACAGGTTCCCTATAATTCATTGATTCTCTAAAACGACTTATTTGTTTGCACCCTACCATCACTTATATTTCCCATGCCAATGCGATTAATTATAGTCTATATTCCTTTTAAGCAATAAAATCTAATCCAAGTCCATACATACAACTATGTCCGTACATACCATTGCATACATACAAAATCCATGTCCATGCATACTATTGCAAAACATGGTTCCATACAAGCCATTGCAAAAAAGTTGTACTTGAGGATCATATTACAGAACATGACCACATTATATGACCACACAATACAATCCTAGAACGAAAACAATGACTCCCATGTGTTTACACATTGGACCTAATAAATTTTCATAACCATGAAGAGTACAGATTCAATACTTGCAAGCGACTAGAACCCAAGCATAAAGAATGCACTTGCAGATATATCATTTTAATACATCAAACAAGACACATCCATATCACATTTGCATATCATACACAATCATATCAACAACTAAAATATCATACACCATATGCATTTCAAAAGTGCATTGTATTCACACACATAAAAACAAATGAAGTTTTGTGTTAATAAACACAACACCCGGTAAATTAATTCTACTGAGAAGTAATGGCCCAATTTCTATACCTAACTACTTTACTTCTAATGGGATTGTCTATTTTTAATGGACCCTTCATTATTTCGAATTCCTTCATAAATTACAGTTCAAATAAATTTGATCCTCCCTAAACTATGTTGGGCGTCGTTTGTAAAATGCACTAAGTGCCTCACCCAAGACACCTATGCGTATTTCACAACATTCATAAGACAAGAACAAGCATCCCACCACAACCAACATCCATTTGACACCTTTGACCAAACATCAAACAAATATACATCCTCCTCATCAACATCCCAAACCCACCCACAAACATCAACGCCATACCAACATAGAGAAACACTATGGATTTTTTTTTGCAAAAACTAGGATAACCGTAAGCACACAAACTGTAACCAAACAAATTGCCATAAACAACACTAAACAAAAGAAAAAAAGAAAAAAGAAAAAAAGGAGAAAAACCATCAACAAATTAGATTAGTACTGAACATACGACCAAAAATCATCCATTAAAAATCCTCTCAAGATAGTGACCAAATAATGATTAAACGCCTGAAGGATAAATTAGGTAACATCCCTAGTAACTTCAAGACATCACTAACAAAAAGTTGACATTTAAGTATATTGGAACAAACCTCTTGTCCAAAATAGTAAGGGATGTGCACTTGTGGGACAAAAACACAAAAGCAACAACTCAACAATCGCAACTTTGAGCTTTTGTATTGCACGTTCACCAACCACCATATTTGTCTAGTTTTGAGATCTAGTGTATGTCATATTGGCCGTTGGAATTGTCCAAAACTTATGGATAAATCCAAATATACTTAAATCCTAGTAAATGTTCAGAACCAACACCTATCATTCCAAAGACAAGCCCCAATATGTGATGACCCCACAAACCACTCACCTAACTTCACATGCACAATACACAAATACCAATGGCATGATACTAATGGCCACATCTTAGAGAGAGAAAAAAAATTATAGCTCAACCATAGAGGCTTTCAACCTAAGCCTCAAGAAATTAGCCAAAGGCAAAACTTTGGGATTAGATAACATCCCCAACAAGATAATCAAAGCAATACCTCCTCTATTCCATGAACTACTCTTTTATTTTCAAGCAATGCTACAAGAAAAAAAACAAATCCGCCCATTTGGGAACATAGCAAAACTATCCTTTTATACAAAATAAAAATAAAAATGACCTACTAATAATCTCCAACTATCGACCCATCACCCTAGCCAACATGATACAAGCTTTACACAAGTACACTCACCACTCTTCTCACAAATTATAGAGAACAACACAAAATCCTCCACTGTAGCAAAGAAAAGGTTAGACCCCCACAAAACATAGTGAAACAATCCAAATGCTCATAGCAACGCTAAAAGATGCATATTAAACAACACAAGAGGAACACATCCGGGGAACTCCATTGGCAACTATGGGAACCCTGTGGGAACCTTCAAAATCCCACACAAATGCTCTCATACAACCGAATGAACAATCAACCCCTTCATCTTGCAAACATTGATTTTTCATCTGATGATATTTCAACTGACGGAAGTGTTTTTTTCTAGGATGCCCGAGAAGTTTCGTAAACTGTAGGATGGAGCACTGTGAATGGATGGCTTGGATGTGGTCTGCCCACGAAACCACACCCTCCATTCCTAGCACCTTAGTGACATGGATGGGCCGTGTGGGGTTTTAGAATAGCAAAGTGTTATGGCCCACGATCTTCTCATAAGATTCTGAAGTCCTCTCAAAGTGTTTTGAGATGACACGTTGGTGGGAGGAGTAGGCTCCCATTTATTAACATATACATAGCAAAAATATTTCTTTGACTTCAATGTTGGATTGCGTAAACTACTCAAATCAAGTATGGCAACTTGGATAAGTCACGATATTATTTGGGTTTTTTTCCAAGAAAGACAAACAAACATAAAAACCCTTATACCATCTAATTTCTTAGATATTGAGAACCACCCCCTTTTTTTTTAAATCACATGTAGTAGGATAAATTTGAGAAAAATTGATATCTTTATTAATGGTAAAGATGATATTGGTATCATTATATTTTACATAGAATTCTCTATAAATGTCAAATGGGATCCCTATGTAATATATTGTTATTTCAAAGCAAATGATTCAAAATGGAGGGTGGCTACTACAAATATCATTCTATAATGTGTGTAAGACATTTGATTATGTAATATATGTAAGTGAATGAGCACTGAACTTGAGAAGTGGTCAATTTGAGATACATGTTATTGCAAATAGAAGGTGGTAACTTCATGAAAGATATTGTGCATGAAAAATTAAACACCTAAATAATATTGCAATGTAGTTGAACAACCAATTTGGTATTTTGAAATCTAATGTGGATGCATATTGTTGGTTGCTTTTGCTTGCAAACTATCTTTATACAAAGGATTTGTTATTAGTACACAACACCAAACTTGAAGTTTAAAGGTATTGCCTGCTTGAAACCCCCTTGTGTATTTGTAAAGCATGAATGAGCATTTGTAACATGCCTTGTCTATATTATAATAATTCTTTTGTGAATACATATGGATATATTTTTATTTATGATGGCATCTATTTTATGATAATATAACCTTCTAAACATATATATAGATATCTTTTTATTTATCATGGTATCTTAAATCATAAAATTAAGCCTCTAGGCTTATAGTAGAACGTGATATTAGCTTTGTTTGAGTGTGATGTAATATCACGTTCGAAAGACCAAATCATGATATTCTCATCACTTTATGGATTAGACTAAATGTAGGGTTATGGATTAAATGTAATTATCATTTTATCATACTTAATATATTATTAAGATTCAAAATTGGATATAATCAATTGGATAAACCAATCTTCAATTACACATTTGGGATGATTTGTATCAAGGAGCAAGCACATGTTAAGTATACAGAAAAAGTGCTCGAGTATACTGTACTAAAATCATAAATTTTTGGGTCAAACGCCTAAAAGTAGTAGCAAAGTGTTGTTTAATTGGATTTTTCTTTCATAGTGCCCTTTATTATTTTGTTAAGTATTCAAATATAGAATATCAAGATGAGATCTTACAATCTTATCATTAAAAGTATTGCTCAAAAGGTAATGGCTAAATATGGTTCTAAACATAGATTTCATAACCTTAAATATTTTGAAGTTGGGGTTTTTTCCTATTCCTTGAATTCAGCATAAACTTGAGGGCATCATTATATATATAAAAAATTTAAATATATCATGTTTTAAAAAAAAAATTAAACAATTACATGCTCAATATATCTACTTGCACACTACTTGCACTGCCTTCTAAAATATTTACACTTTTCTTGAAAAAAACTTTTGTCAACATAAATTGCTTGGTTTTGTAAATCAATGTGGTTTTCAAATTTTTATGAATTTTTTCTTCACAAAATTCAAAGCCAGTATATAATTTTGAATCACTTTCACTTAAACGTATATAACACTATATTCGGTAATCGGAGACTTTTTGATGATTTTGAGACTATTCAAGGACGTGGTTTTCAAATTTGAGCCAATGTTAACAACATTAAAATACCATACGTATAACATTGGATATAATCATCAACATAAATGCATCAAAGTGAACAAAAAAATGAACCATACATGAAAACATATGTGTATAAAATGACAAATTGTTGCTAATGGAAAAGAAGATGTGGAGAATGATTGGAAATTGAATCTATTCAACGGGTTTGAAATACAAACATAATGGAAATACCATTAATGTCTTGAAGACCTTCAAATAGAATGGATAACCAAGCACTATGCTCTACCCCTACACACATTTAGGGAGTCTGTAGGCGTTTATAGTCCCACTAGTACGTCCCACTATATTTTTTCTCGCGGCCATGTCCTTATCTTTTACGGTGGCTTCTCTCTGTAATGCTCCAATGGCCTATATAGCTTTGAAAATCTCCGGCCTGCAACTATAGCCAAGTTTGTTGACTGGCCTCGAATATGTGTCGTTCTTCAATATGTGCCAGCTCCCGTGGGGGACTCCCTCCAATAGGGGGACTTCTAGCCACAACCTGGACCTCAAGACCTTGAGGAAATGTTGCCCTCCGCCTCGACCACCAAACTTGGGCATTGGCACACCATTCTCGTCAATTAGCTCATCGCATACTTCTTGGCCGAGAACGAGGCAAGGGCTTGGGAGATCACAGATGAGGAACTTGAAAATGGGCACCGTGTTCTCCAAGACCATACTTTATGCACAATATAAAGTATATCCACACTCAATTGTTAAAGTAGATTTTGGTAGCATATTTACGAACAACCGTTCGTAAATCAGTGTAATGTGTAATCTATAAATCAACATTACTTATTTTTACGAATGTGTGTTTGCAAATATGTATAGTGGTTTCGTTTATTTGCACAAACATAGATAAGATAGAAGTTAAGGTAGAAGTTAGCACCGTGTTTTAAGAACATAAAATGTTCATAGTAAACCAACCCATCAAAAACTGACTAGTTGGTCGCGAATTGTCGAAAGGGCAAAAGAATGCTAGTTTACTAGTTGACGTCAAATTTGTCCCTAATGCAATTAGTTGTTAAAACGTCCACTAATTGGTTTTTACTGTTTTACTACTGAGCAATTTATTCAGTAGTAGTAATTATTTGGTGTTAATAATTTAGTTGGTCAGATAATGACTTGTTGGTCCAAAGTTATTAAATAGCATTGCATTTCTTTGACTAGTTGATCATTTTTTATGACCTCAGTGTGCCAGTTGGTCATGTACTGGACAAAGGGCAAAAACGCGTGAGGACAGGTAGTTGCAGTGTTTTGACAGGGTGGGAACCTACCAAGTTGACCCACCTAGTAGGTAGTTGTTTTGAGGTATATAAAGATTGTCCTAGAACCTTTTGGCTCTCTTAGTACACATATGTGAAGATAGCTTAGACTCTTAGAGAAGGTGTGTATGCTTGTAAGTTTAGACCTAGAAATGTGAGGCAGTCCAGACGGACAACAGTCTTGGAAAACAAGCAACAAAGTGTTGAAAGAGGGATTTGAAGAGTAGATTCATCGTTGGCATTCTCCTATTACTGCTCTCCTTCTAAGATAACATAGTCCTTAGTGTTGGCAAGACAAAGGTGTTGAAGTCGTTATTGAAAATGTGCATTGGACAACTTGTCATGTAGGAACAAAGAATGCATTAGAAAGTAGAAAGGGTGGGTATGCGCGAATGTGACACTCATAGGAGACGTCTAGAGCAAGTAGTTAGAATGACTTGAAAAATGTACCATAGGTTGGTTGAAGCTTAGAAACGTTGGATCTCAATTCGGTTTGCGAAAACCACCTTTGACCAAAAACGTTAGCTAGTCATAAGGACCCGAAAACTCCACTATAGGTTGTAGAAGATTAGAGATGCCAGCTCTAAGCTTATATTATGGAAACAACATCTAAAAGTTGGCCATTCAGACCAAAAACGTGAGCTCGTAGGTAGTGTCCAAGACATATTTTTTAGCCTTAAACATAAGTTTAAGGCGATCATACGTCAAAGGTTTTTTCTAGAGATGCACTAGGTTGGGAGGTGTTTTTGCAAGGCTTGGAAATGACTAGCAACAAAAGAGTTAATGTAGCAAGGAAGGACTGCAAACACCCATTAACAATGGGCTTTCATATATACGTACTCCTATTCCCTATTGATTATTGTAGCAGGGGGGTGGTGCACATTTTCATTGTATGTAGCCAAGGTTTATGAGTGTGCATTCGTAAACATGCAGCCCTTGGTTATTACGCCGAAGATCACAATTGCATGTTCGTAAATATGCAACCTTTGTTGTTGGCCAAGGTTTACAAACGCGCATTTGTAAATACTCGTCGAGGTTTACGAACGCACATTCGTAACAGTGCAACACTTGGTTGATGAGCAGAAGTTTACGAAAATGTGGGCCGACGTTTACGAACGCCCGTTCGTAAAAGTCGGCGCACATTTACTAACTATGCAGCACTTGGTTGCTGCGCAGAATTTTACGAAAATGTGGGCCGAGGTTTACGAACGCCCGTTCGTAAATGTGGCGGAGATTTACGAACGCCCGTTCGTAAATGTGGCGGAGATTTACGAACGCCCGTTCGTAAATGTGGGCCGAGGTTTACGAACGCCCGTTCGTAAAAGTCGGCGCACATTTACTAACTATGCAGCACTCGGTTGCTGCGCAGAATTTTGCGAAAATATGGGCCGAGGTTTACGAACGCTCGTTCGTAAATGTGGCGGAGATTTACGAACGCCCGTTCGTAAATGTGGGCCGAGGTTTACGAACGCCCGTTCGTAAAAGTCGGCGCACATTTACTAACTATGCAGCACTCGGTTGCTGCGCAGAATTTTACGAAAATGTGGGCCGAGGTTTACGAACGCTCGTTCGTAAATGTAGCGGAGATTTACGAACGCCCGTTCGTAAATGTGGGCCGAGGTTTACGAACGCCCGTTCGTAAATGTGCACCGACGTTTACGAACGCACGTTCGTAACTATGCAGCACTTGGTTGCTGCGAAGAAGTTTACGAACGCACGTTCGTAAATGTGGGCCGAGATTTACGAACGCCCGTTCGTAACTGTGCAGCACTTGGTTGTTGCGCTAAAGTTTACGAACGCCCGTTCGTAAACATGCTCCGGTATTTACGCATGTACATATGTTTTTATATTCATATATAAACAAATATAAATATGCATTGGTCTATAATGGAGTGGTTGATATGTATCAGTAATTTGTCCATTGCATCTTGCCACTTTTGGTTTGTGATTGATACCTATCAATCTTGAATTGGTGCCTTTGCATACTGCAAGTGAAGATAAAACTTGAGAACGATAAAAATTGAAACAACCGAATGAAAACATAATTGAGTTTCAGGTTGTGAGAGAACACTAAATCGAAAAATATGGGGAAGCTTGCAAACAAAACATGCCAAAGCTCAACATACATGGAAAAAAACACATGGAATTCAACAATGAAAAAAATTTCAAAATGTGAAGGAAGTGAGTTCAGGGGGATTACACTATGCACGTTGAATTGGTATACATCCAAAACTTGTGCTTCCTCATTTAGTGAAAAACTTCGAAAACCTCAAAATTGTAAATTCAATCTACTGCACCCTCACATTAGTCATTCCTCCCTCACACTCTTAAGCCCTCGCACGTTACATACAAACCCTTGCAACAACTCTTATGTGTATGCAACTTTCAAGTTTGTAGCTCTCAAGCTCTCTACTAGCAAACTTGCAACTCTCAAAAGAAATCTGCGACTCTCAAACACGCGCACCAACAAAACAAAGAAAAGATATGAGTAAAGAAATGACAAGAGCTCCGCTCCGCATGTGCTCAGCGTTCCGCTTCTCCTTTCTATGCTCCAAATGACAATGAAAGGAGAAGAAGGGGTGCGGGGAGGTAGCCAACGCCGCTAGGGTTTCCCTATCGTTGCTACGTGGCCTCCTCCACGTTGGAAGGGTTGGGATGTGCTGGGATGGAGTGTGGGGAGGGGATGGGATGGGATGGGATGGGATGGGATGGGATGGGATGGGATGGGATGGGTTGGGATGGGATGGGATGGGTTGGGTTGGGATGGGATGGGATGGGTTGGGATGGGATGGGATAGGGGTGGGGAGGGAATTTGGTACCATTGAAATGTGTTAGTTTCATCCAAGTTACGATACATGACTTGTTGTCATATTATGGAGGCAGTCATATGACTACCTTGTCCATACTTGTTAGGATGGAAGAACGTTCGATGACTCTCTTGCATGAAAATAAAAGTAGAATTTGTAAGTAAATGAAGGCATGCTTAATTCATGTTTTGTATTATGTATATGTAGTATAGGTGTTTATCATATTGATTTGAATAGCTTAGTATAAATACAAATGAATTTTTTCTCCCCATTCTATTAGTCCCTATACATTTGGTTCTTTTGTAAACATTAGGTACATAGGGAGTATAAATTTGTAGTGAACAATGCACATCATTTAGTAGAAATTTGATGAAGAATCCAACCACAAGGATGCTCATATGGTGTTTTGAAATATAATGTTTTCAAGAATGAAATATCTTTCAAGTTGTTCATTAGTTCCTCTAATCATTATTAGCTTCATAAAATACACAATTTGACATTAAGGGGAGGGGGTGAACTTAATTTTAGTAGAGGTGGAGGGAAATTCAATTTCGAACATGTCATCAATTCATATAATTAGGTGTCAACTTGAACTAACATTTGTATAGTGCATTGAACTTTAACTTCAACTTGAACTAAGTGTATTTGAGCCATGTGATCGGATATTTGGCAAGTATAAAATGTGCATTCTACATAATTAAGTGAGTGCAATATGGGCTATTGAGTAGTCAATATCGTTTGTGTGTGTAATCTATTGTATTAACTGTCGGACATGCACAACTTTCACAAACCCTAACCCCAAACCCTAAACCCTACATCCCTAAATCTTTTAATCTTACCAATATTCAAAATATGTGGCCATGTTGTGGTATGTGGGCATGTCCAACTGGTCTACCAATGTTGGTTGGATTGGATATTGCTTCATCCGGTTAATAACAACTATTGAGAATCATGCCGATTGTCATTTCAAGATTCAAAATTGGATTTGAGATACAACTTTGGTTTATGTCAAAAGTGAAGTTTGGAATTCTTCCTCGTTCACCTTAATAATGTTGATTGCATTTTGATCACACAGTCCATACTTAATCTTATTCTAACATGCATGTCTTAAGACTCAACTTTAAATGAATACTTTTAGTTATGCACCTACTTCTCGTAGGATGCAAAAACATGCAATTAGTGTGACTCGACCTAGGTATGTTTTAAATTCATATGCTTACTCTACCTTATGTACCATTCCAAATTAATTTCAGTCTTGCCACACATTCCGGATTAATTCAATCTTTCCACATCTAGGTTTACACTTAAATTAAGACCTACATTATACCTAGGTATGGTTTCATATCATATCCTTCCTCTACCTTACAAGCCATTCCAAATTAATCCGACTTTTTATTGGTGTCCACACACTTAGTGAGCATATTCTGGACATGTTTTGATGTGAATCATATAATATATACAATTTTAGGGACCTCCATAACTAATTTTGACCCACTCCTACCTCATTGTATGTATGTGTGTATATATATATCACTTAGACCTTGGTAACATATAGGTATGAATTGCCCAAAAACTTGGATTTCATAACTTGGTCGCAAATCATTTATTTAATGTTAAGCATCATTATATTTCAATAACATTTGACTATTATAGTATTTATGTTTTTATCCTGAGCCCTTGGTAACACCTAAGGTGTGCGAGCGATATTAATATTTTCAATATGTTGCATGCATGCCATACATGTTCCATACATAGCGTCATACATGTTTCGCATGGATAGAATGACATATTGTTAGGTTAAGGTAGGCGGCGGGAATCCGCTTTTTAAAGAGCATCCAAGGGATTTTGAATCGCCCTAGAGCAGTACTTAAAGGTCTTCCCCCCCACACCATAGCTCTTTTTTGCGGCATGCTCTAGAGACTGCTCTAGAGACTTGTAGGAGTGCGCGCATATCACATTTCTATGCGTCCACACTACACACTTCATGTACGTACAACGTATATCCACCGCATATACCGCCGCGTATTCCGGAGTTTTACGAACGCCCGTTCGTAAACGTCGGCGCACATTTACGAACGCCCGTTCGTAAACGTCGGCCCACATTTACGAACGGGCGTTCGTAAACCTCGGCCCACATTTTTGTACACTTCTTTGCAGCAACCAAGTGCTGCATAGTTACGAACGTGCGTTCGTAAACGTCAGCGCACATTTACGAACGGGCGTTCGTAAACCTCGGCCCACATTTTCGTACACTTCTTTGCAGCAACCAAGTGCTGCATAGTTACGAACGTGCGTTCGTAAACGTCAGCGTACATTTACGAACGGGCCGTAAACCTTGGCCCACATTTACGAACGGGCGTTCGTAAACATCGGCCCACATTTTCGTAAGCTTCTGCGCAGAAACTAAGTGCTGCACAATTACGAACGTGCGTTCGTAAATCTCGGCCCACATTTACGAACGGACGTTCGTAAACCTCGATGCACATTTACGAACGGGCGTTCGTAAACATCGGCCCACATTTTCGTAAACTTCTGCGCAGCAACCAAATGCTGCATAGTACGTATATATGAAAGCCCATTGTTAATGGGTGTTTGCAGTCCTTCCTTGCTACATTAATTCTTTTGTTGCTAGTCATTTCCAAGCCTTGCAAAAACACCTCCCAACCTAGTGCATCTCTAGAAAACTCCTTTGACGTATGATCGCCTTAAACTTCCGTTTAAGGCTAAAAAATATGTCTTGGACACTACCTACGAGCTCACGTTTTTGTTCTGTATGGCCAACTTTTAGATGTTGTTTCCATAATATAAGCTTAGAGCTGGCATTTGTAACCTTCTACAACCTATAGTGTAGTTTTCGGGTCCTTATGACTAGCTAACGTTTTTTTATCAAAGGTGGTTTTCGCAAACCAAATCCAGATCCAACGTTTCTAAGCTTCAACCAACCTATGGTACAAATATAAATCACAAATCACAAATCAATGCATTTGTAGTATTGGTTCAAACATAGATGATGGTTGAGAGTTTACAAACGCACGTTTGTAAATCACAAATCAACGCATTTGTAGTATTGGTTGAAACATATATGGTGATTGAGAGTTTACAAACGCGCGTTCGTAAATCACAAATGAACGCATTTGTATTAATGATTCAATCACATGTGATGGCTAAGAGTTTACGAACGTGCGTTCGTAAATATCACCTGTGAGTATGGTCTATTTATCTAGCAATATCCATAGATAGACATACATCTATGCATAGACCCAAACAATATATCATAGTGATATACGAACGTGCGTTCGTAAATACCACCTGTGAGTATGGTCTATGTGTCTAGGAACATCCATAGATGGACATACATCTATGCATAGACCCAAACAATATGTCATGGTGATATACGAACGCACGTTCGTAAAGATATGACCCAAAGCCTTATGAACGGTCGTTTGTAAATACCACCTGTGAATATGGTCTATGTATCCAAACAACATCCATACATAGACACATCTATGCATCGACCCAAATATGATGATGATATATGATACAAGTCTGTCATGATGATATACGAATGGACATTCATAAAGATACCTACCAAAGCTTTACGAACGGCCATTCGTATGGAGTATACCAATCCAATTGCCCCAAATACCCGTATGATGGCATACGTTTTGCGAAAGTACATCCGTAAAATACCACAATTATTACAATCTAAATTTTATCTGCCATAAAAAATACAACATGTGACATACACGCGGCCGTTCATAAAGATACCCTCCTGGAATATGTATAGGGAGGTATACGAACGCCCATTCGTATATCTCAAGTCGTATTTTTTTGTATTTTGGGCCTATAATCGACGACATACATCGTGTCGACTGTGTATGCGACTAATATTTTTTAAATCCATATCATTCAATTTTTTTCATATGCATGTATAATGTTCTTTGACACCAATGTGAATATATGTATCGTGTGATCTTTAACATCATGTGTTGTTTGTCCCATGCACATTTGATCATGAAATGGGATGTGCTTTACGACCGCGCGTTCGTGAACATATGTGAAAATCATGTCTTGTATTGATGTAGAACCATGCCCATGGTTACTTAACAAATCATTTCAACGCCTTCTAAAGATAATAAATAACACCATGTGATGCCCATGTTTATTGGAATGGAAAAATAAGGATTATTTGCACTTGACCATGGATTGTTTTGGAACACATGTTCGTGTTTATTTATGAGGTTCTCCAATGGTATCCCAACACCTACTTTTTAATGTCCACAATGCGAGCGTGTCTTTGGTTTGCTAGTCACTATTGTCTCTTTAGTTGGAAAATGTATGTATTTCAGGTCATATATACTCACATATAGTGTGTCCACTCTTATTTGCATAGCATCGGTTATGCGGTTGTCCATTCCATGGTTGTTTTTTAGGTGTGATGGTAGTGGATGTAGTAGATAGTGCCTTTGTGTTGTCGACATATGCATCGTCTTTAGATAATGAATGTGAACTCTCTTCCCGATCGGCTGACAATATTGACGGGACAATCGTGGTGGGTGTGTTTGTGGATACATCTTTTGGTGGACATAACATAGGTTGGAATTAGTGTGAAAATAGGGGCATTATATAGTCTTGGTTGTATTGCGGCTACATTCAAACTTATTTTAAATAAGTTTGGGATATGCCATCTAATTCAATAAGACCTTTCCATATGGGATGCGCATCCTAGACTCTATAATGATATAAAACTATTTTTTGGGAGATTTGATTGTTATTTTCCATGTGAAGTTCATGTTTTGATCACGATATTTTAAAATTACTATATTTAGTAATGTAAATATTCTTTGCGTACAAACTTATGAACTATCATTTTCCCAATGTTCCCAATGTTCCCATTATAATGTATGCTCACAATATTGGCATCCCAAACTATGGGTGAATTTGATTTTGAGACTTTCCAAAGTCTCCGATTAACGAATATAGTGTTATATGTAGGGTAATTGAATTGCGTACTTGACCGTGCTTGCCCCATCAATGTAAAAGAAATTAAAATCAATCATTTTATGTGAATGAATCCATCAATATGGTGAATATTATAGTCAATGGAGGCAATTATTGGGTTGTTGTGGTCTATAATAATAGGAATATTTTATTACACCCACTTGAAACCACCTTTAAATCCTCATTACTTTACGTTAGATATCTTTATCTATAAAATTATTGATATGACCATGATTGGATTTGACCCCCGCCATGGCTTGGAAGTCATTATCCTACAACTTCCCCTTATTGGAGTTTATCTTTGTTCTACAATAATGAAAACTCATGTAATATCGGAAGAGGGAATTATATCCATGTCAACACCTACTTTTGGGCCTTTTACCTCATATTCTATCATGCTAGATCCTTTCATATTAGGCAATTGAAAAGTATATTGGAGGTCAATGTGAAGGAAAATGCACATTTGAAAAAGGATCTCACAAAAAATATTGTGATATTGTAGTTATGTTATAGATGAAAACAACATTCTTTGTTTCCCACAACTGAAGAGGTTTGGTTACAGGGCCGTCCACACTAAGCTTTAGTGTGGTGTACATTGCTTTGGGACAATATCTTAGGATCTCACATAGAGGCTACGTTTAAATATACATTCAAAATGTTTTGTCTTTGCAACTTGCTAACTTCAAAGCTTGACTTGTTGTCAAGAAATGGGAAAGCTCCAACACATTGAACAATGACATATCTCCTCACTTGCATGTTCCTTCAAATATCATGAAGTTGATCCTTTCAAAAAGCAATGCCACATGCAATCACAACACTCATGGTCAAAAGCTCATTTGTGACCATGTCTTTCCCTAGATAACTTGCAATTATTGCTACTTTCAACATGTTTCAAAGTAGGACTTTACTCCTCCCTCGGAAAACTACAATAAATAATCCTAATTTGATGACACCATTGACTCCTCCATCATATGAATATGTTAGATTAACACAAAGTGACATAATTTGTCACAACAAGAGACAAAAGCCAACACTCTCACTACATCTAGGATAACTTACATGCCACTAAAGGTTTATACCACATATTCAAACTACAAGCACTAAAGCAAAATGTACATAAGAATGTACAATACATAAAGAATCAAGCAACCAATACCACCCAAATTCCTTCATGATAGAGTACAAATATATCCCAAAGCCAAAGTTTACGACATTGTGCTCTTTATGTTCCTAGTAGCTTATTTCAAAGGACTTTATTAATAAAACCCCCCAAAAATTGATGTTTTGTTTTTGCCAGACACGGCTATCAAACTATATATATCATCTCCAAAGGCTCATTTACAAAATTGTGTGCATGGTTGCCGTCTCTAGCATATGAAATGTTCACATTTGAAGAATTTTTTGATAATTTGATGACTTCTAGATGATTTCATACTTGCAACTTTCTACCAATCTAAAATCTTTGTAATTTCAACTAACTTACTAAATCTCTTGTCAAACAATGAAATAGGCGATTGTAATGAATTTTCAAATATTTTCACTAATAAATCTTCATAGGAGTAAAATAAATAAATAAATATTTTATTTTATTTTATTTTGTATCCTTAACCATATGGATGTGATCCTTTGGCAGTGTCTCACAACTTCTCTTTTCCACCATTTTTGTGATAGTTCTCAAAAAACCTGTAGAAATTTTTTTCTTTAACATATCTTAGGAAATGCTTCACTCTCAAGCCTTTAAATCCTAAAGGACCAGCAGCCAAAATTGGAATGGGTGCACAAAATCACGTTAGCCCACATGAATACTTAATAAAAAGGTGGAATTGGTATATCAGAGATAATTAAAAGATGATCAGGTTGTACACGGTACACCTACATTTTGGTAGCAAAAAAACCCTTGTTTGGGGATTGTGTCCAAAAATGGCATCGTTGAGAGTGGAAAGGTTTCATTTAGTGGCAACCGGTGAAATATTGTTCTCAGGATTTATGTGTGGAATTCGACCATGTAAAGGACTTTTGGTTCACATGTGGGTAATCTTAAGGTCGTGGCATTCAAGACATTTGAGAAAAATACGTACATCAAAACTTGAAACTATATAGTTGGCATACATTTCTGTTCAGTTGTATACATACTTGGCCGTTTTCTTTTTAATTGTTCAGTCTGCATATGATGTAAGCTAAAAAGTTCAGGTTCAAAAGCTAAACGCTATGTTGTTGATTACTCAAATTTCTAGATGTCGAATTTATGGTGTGCCAAACAAGTGTACCAAGTAAAATTGGCAACATTCTCTTCGTAACATCCAAGCCATTATCTACTCCACAAAGCAAGGCACAAATAATGGTGCAAGATGCAAAGTTACATTACCAAAGATGGAGGATTTGCTGACACTTGCAATGTGAGGTTCTTTACTTTACATCTGACTGCCTTATATTACATGGAGAGACCTGGGTACAAACTAGAAGTACCTTGACATAAATCTTGACCCGTCAAAATGATTGCAAGTAATCAGAGCTTCCCTTGCAAGGAGACTCAAATTTAGAACTGTTATAGATGGTTGTGAGTAGATTTGATTGCATCAGCCAACCCCTTAAAGAATCGTACAGGCCGTAGAAAATAAGGTTTGAATACTTGAAATAGGGCAGTTGCATCAGCTGTTAACTGCCGCCTGCCACTTCTGGAAAGTTTTGCACCAATAGGAAGGATAGAGCCCACTAACAATTCGTCCAATTTGGTCGCCAAATCTCGACAAAACTCTGTGAAGTTCTCTTCCTGCAGTACCTCACTTAGAACCTGCAATTGGCTCTGAAGCATACTTAGTCCCTCCACTAAAGTTCCGGACACACTGCTCCCCCAAGCATCTTCTACATGGCCAAATTGCATCGCAGGGTCCTCTGTACCACAAAAATATGTAAGTCTCATCCTTCATTTATGATGGCAATACAAATAGCCTGGTGAGAGGGCAAAAAAACATGAGAGAAAGTGAGCCGGTTCTGTGCTTCTAGTAGAATTATTTCCTCTCTCAATTGCATCCACAAGCTATGTGGTTTAATGTCATACAATTAGTGCAAAGAAATTATTATTACTCAGTTACTTGGTGCACTTTTCAATCCAATTCTAGCACCTTATACTCACACCCTTTTGATTGTTGACTAAGCTTTCATCTGCATTAGAGCCTATACTTCATGTACTTGCTCAGAAAACAAGCCTTTGGCTTTTGATAACAAAGAGAACTAAAAAGAGAAGAAATGGGGACAGGATTCACCATCAACAGTATCGAAATCGTCGTTGACCCAACATTTTGCCTTGGATGAATAACTGATGCAGTTCCTCTCAAATCTCTCTGAGATGACATACACCAGATTGCTAATCCAGGTTTTTCGGAAGTCGGCAAAACAGCTGATCTCTCCATCAAAGATGGTTCCCTCCAAAATGGAAACCCCAAGCTTCTCAATAGTCTCATCGCCCATACTACTATCCGGAGCATCTTTGATCTGATTGCAAAGATCTGCAATCCGGAGCTCAAGAAAGAATAAATCCTCCGACCACTCCTGCAAGAGACATCCACTCTAGGTGTTGAGACAAGTTCCGTACCAAACCTTTAATTTCTGAACAGTCAATGAAATTCTAATAACTTTTGAGCTTTATATTCCTAGCATGTCATTCCACCTGGTCAATTGAAAGAACAATTTCCCCTGAAAATAGGGTGAAAAGGCAACCTGCAATTTGTATTCACAATGACGGGCTGCATTTACACATGCAGCAACTATCAGCATCTCATTTTCTGCACCAGTGTCCATGAAACCTTCGGCATGATCAAGCAGCTCATCATGATACTCTCTAGCAATGACAGCAGCCCCACCCCTCACAAAAGCCAACCGAAGCTCTGCCTCTGGCAATGTCCTGCACCTATCTATGAGAGACCACATCGACGCCAAAACTGCGACAGCTCCACTAGGAACCCCAGCACTAGGCGAAAGTGACTTGGCTGCTCGGCTGCTTTTCTTTACAACCCAAGCCTCTTCCTTATCAAGAAGTGGTCTTAGCTTTTCCCATGCATCTGAAAACTCAATATGAGCCCACAGATCAAGCCAATCTCGTCGATCACCAAACAACCTCATACAGCCAAAACCACTTCTTGCTTTGTCAACAATGCCATGCTGAATAATTGCATCCACCCCTGACCTGAACCGAATGGCACCTGAATCTTGCACTAACAATGACTTCATTTTAGCATCAAATGCCAGAATTTGGTCAATAGTATGAAGCCACAATGAAGTAGCTGCTTTAGGAGCTACATCTCCCTCTTGAATATCTTGTGCCAAGCCAGTAAAAACATTTGATTTAAAGAACCTCCTTGCCATAGCTGAGAGGCACAAAACCCATTCCTCTCTTGCACCATAGCCTACAAGACTTGCTTTGTCAATCACTGGCTGCAAATTTGCATCCACAATATCTACAAACTCTTGACAAATACTGTAAGCCAGTGCACAAACTAATTCAGGCTTCTGTATCCACTTTCTGAAGTGGAACTCAGTCTGTGTCGCAAAGGGACTCACTAATTCCTCCATAGCCCACAAAGAGTCATATACAGAATGCTTCTCTGCACTGTTGATATCAACAACCTTCCTCTTCGTGCTTTTCTCATCATCTTGTCGTGATGTTCTTTGCTGCTGCAGTGCTTGCAAAATTGAAAGAACCAAGAAAGCATTCTTGAATCTGCAAAAGATAAGTAATCATCATGTACAGATCTGCTATAAGACCACAAAAACTCAGGCAAACGCTTCTGAGGTAAAGTACATATGAGGACCAAAGACGTTCGAGCTCTTAATAATGATGATTCATTTGCTGACATTAAAAAAGGCCCGCCTTTGCTGATCAATGGCAATAACTGGGAATAGGCAAGAAACTCTGGGTCTAGATAAAGATTTAAGTGACAGAATTTACAAAATTGCTACATCCATCAATGTAATCTGCAAACTCAATCCCAATTGCTCATAACCCAACTGCTCCCGCCTTTAAATTACCCATCACCCCACTTTAATCTGAGGTACTTTCGGAACTCAGTACAGTAGTTATGATTCCCCTTGCACACCTTGCTTAAATTTACCTTTAATCTTCAACACTTTCAGAAGGGCCTTAGCAGTATCATCTGCCTCTTACGTTGTGAGAAACTCAAACGGTAATCAGAGCTATCATCCCCTCTCTCTTCAAGGTGTTCAAAATCTCACCCGTCCATGGTAACAATGACTCTCCTCTACTAATGGTAACCTAGGTTCTTACCTTGTGAATGAGTGTATAGGAGCCTCGACAAAGGGGTTCACACGTTGTTGATTGTCCTGAGACTCTTTGTCCCCAAGAGTGAGAGGAGGAGGCCACCCAATCGCGGTCATCGAAGACTGAAAATCAGCAATTGCCGCTGTTCGAAGTGAGGACGCGGCTCGGTCCAGTCGTAATTCGACAGCCCAGATCAGTTGAACCGAGTTAGGCTCGGCTTTCGAAATAGAGGTGAGCGCATCTTCAGCAGCCTGAAGACTTTTCACGGCCTCTAATAACCTTTCCCCGAGCGCTTGATTGGTCTGTTCAACCTAGTAGTGAGAAAGCCGCAATCTAACAAGAGAAGAAAAATGAAGAACAATGGCAACCTTTTCTATGAGTCAGAATTGAGTGCCACATTGACTCTAAACTTTCCTTATGGCTCGATTGCGAGAGCACAGCGGCACTCCCACAACAATCACAGTTATACACTTGGGTAATACGAACAGGTTGAAAGTTATGAAATTCTAATACATTCGTCGCAACGTATCATGCTCGATAATTTTGCAGATTCCTCGACCGCAGATAGGGCAATAGCACTTGCTCGAGAATCTCACGTCACCCGATGCGGAAATTGGCAATCAGTAGAGACCAGACAGAAAAAAATCTCTCCGCTCTTACCATAGACGCAGGTACAAATCGCCGGCCCCAGTCGATCGCACTAAACCTCGAAATAGAGTCTTCCATGAATTTTACTAAATCGGTCGCAATGCAACAGTCTTGACAATTCTGCAATTTAACTAGCCGCAGATAGGGCAATGGCACTTGCTCGAGAATCTCACGCGCCACACGATTCCGAAATCGCATTCTCTCTCTCAAAATGCATCCCTCTCAACAACCGCAAAACAAGAAAAGAAAAGAAATGCATCCCTCTGCTCCGCGCTTACCGTAGGCCCAGCCACAAATCGCCGTTCCCAGAAGATCGCACTGGTACTCGAAACAGCGTCTTCCAGAACTCCGACCAACTGCTCCACATGCAAGGCCCTGTCCACATAGAGGCGCATCCTCTCCACCCGCACGACCTCTTTCAACACCTCGCTCACATCCCGGACCACTCCAGGCGGCGCGGCAGGCCGCTCCACCTGCCCCCTGAGCTTGAGCTCCAGGCGCTCCATGGAGTCGGTGAGCCATGCGGCGTCCGCTGAAGCCTTGGAAACCCTAGCTGCCACCCGCTCCCGGAGCTCCTGCGGCCTGCGCGTCTCCTTGGAGAGTTCGTCTCGCAGACGCGGGAGGATCGCCTCAGCTGTGTCCAGGTCCGCGGGGGTTTGAAATTGGTCTGCTAACCTCGATCGCACCTCGGATGACAACGCTGCGGTCGCTGGGGTTCGACGAGTTCCTCCGCCTCCGAGTCCGCCTTGCTTCGTCATGCTGCGAGCATCGCCGCGACGAGGCTTACGAGTCCGTCTCCCTCTCTTTGCCTTCTCTCTCTCTCGCTCTTCTCTTCACAAGCTCACTCACTCAGGAATTCGTCAAGCCCCTCACACTGCCAACTCACCAACTCAAGGCCAACTCACGCTCTCACACTGCCACCTCATTTTTATTTCAGTGTGGGAAAATTGTACATAAATAGCCTCATCGCCCAAATACTTGTGCCTTGGGAAGACAAATAGTAAGGTCACCCTGTTCAAACTTTGGACATGGCCGCACAAAAAAATCTTTACTCTCATGTGCTTGCAATTGCACAAATTTGTAGGAATGGGATGTTACAAATGCCCCACTTAATGTAATGCTCATTGTCGATAGTCCTCCTTTATCAATTACATCTGTATGGAAGTAAGCATCCCGAAATTACCATAGTAGCTCAAAACAAAGCATTCAAATGCGACATCACGGACACTTGTAATCTAAAACAATCAATCTAAACAATCAGCCTCTCCCTCGTCCTCAACACATTGTGAAGACTATTGTAGCAAAATTGTACAAGTCACGTGAAGATCTTGAATTCGCATGTGAAAGTGCCAACTTAAGGTTGCTTCAAACAAACAAAAATAAAAGCATAATGACTACGTCATGATCTGGAAACCAAAACTCAAAGGGAGCCAACGAGTGCTTCCAAAGCCTTCAATATGAAAGGATCTAGAACTCGAATGCAAGTCCTAACAAAAATGGATTGGGGACTATTGTAGAGGGGTCTCTATTTCGATAGGGGCTCGCTGAAAGCATTAAATATTGCCACTTGGTAGGGTCTGGCACTGAAAGTCCGTAATTAAATATTTCAATCATCCACCCGCCAAATTGCAATGATTTCAACCGCCTTACTTCAATTTTTCTTTTATTTCATGAAGAATGGGTGTAGACGCTTTATGAGTTTTATGAGCACTAATTTGCAACATGATTGTTAATGGCATGTGTACAACATTTAAGTCATCAAGGAATAGGCAGCGTTTTCATCATCTTGGCTTTGCAACTTGGAGTTATGTAGTCTAATCATTTGATTCTTTCATTCCAATAGATCCACTACTAGATACTTGAATTTGAATCATATAATTTCATGTAACCAACAATTAGATCATATTGTATTTGAATTTAGATTACCAAAATGCATATATAAGTTTCAGTTTATAACATGTAAGAGCTTTACTTTAGTATATCTATAAACTTAAAAACTTTGAGTTGGTTACATGGGTAAGATTTTTAAATGTGATCAAATTGTGGTAGGGACGATATATATAGATGGCTCCAAAACAGATGGTGTTGACAACAATGTTTGAGGGGGTAACAATTGTTGATCACAATCTACAACTTCGAAAAGTTGCCGAGGCTATTGGCGAAGATATCTACATGAAGACCGTGAAACATGAACGTGAATGAAGGAGATTTGTTGGTCGTCCATGTACCGATTCCAAGGTTATTTTATTTGTCAATGATATCAAAGAGGAAAGATGACGACGACAATTCAAAGGCTAGAAAGAAGAACTCGAGAAGGGCACATATACAAATCGGTTTGATGTAACCTTTGTGGTTACCAGTCTATGTTGCAGTCACACGACATTGAAGCCATTCAATTGCTCTCAACTATTTTAAAGCACACCATAAAATCCATGAACAACTTTGTAGCCACATACTAGATCGCTTATAATCCAACCCCCCCCCCCCCCAGCCACTCCGCCTAGTTTGGGGCCAAAGTGTTCCAAAGTGCTCCGTGGCTAGCCGCCCCCAACTGCGGGGGCTCCAAACAAGGCAAATTGGCTGGGGGAGGCCGTTGGTCCACCCCGTGCGGTTGGGATATTAGTAAGTGACAATAATTGCAACATTGTAAATTTATATATGCCCAAGTTTTCAATCATCTAATTTTCAATCATCCATGACAATATTTCATTACAGAAATGTTAGGATTCAGAATATAGCAAACTATGTTTCAATAATTAACATTTGGATGAAATAAAATAAAAAAGCTGGAATAACATTGCTTGTCATTAGAAAAAGTTACCATAGTGGCAGAAAATCCATTTGACACCAGAATGCAATATAATATCTAGTGCACTCATGCAACAACCTCTACTTACCTACTCTGGAAGATTCAAGAGCAAGTCACAAGCAACAGATGGCATTCTGCCACATGGCATTCTCTAATCGCAACCGTCGATTTGAAGAGGTGTAATCTCTGCCGTGGGATTCTCCTTATCTGCGTTCGAACGATTGTTCCATTCTCCGACCTTCGATGTCGCAGCTCCCGTAGCCAAATTCTTTCTCCATAGCCAGCAGCGTACATTGGACATCGGCACCGCCGGCAGACTGCAGTTCTCGCAGCACCTATTCGCTCTTCCTGTGAGGACGTTTCGAGCGTATCGGAAAACATGTGAAGGTCTTCTATTGATTGTTAACTTCGTTGCTTTCCCTTTCCTCCTCAAATTCCCTACCCTTGGTAAAGATTTGAGTGATCCCGCTCGCCTTCGGAGCTGCAGATAAGGCGGGTAAGCTCCATACAATGTAAGTTCTAAATTCTAAAACTTGTTTTGCTGTTGGAGTGGTGAGAGTTTTCTTTGTCCTTGTTGTTTTTTTGGTGCGCAAAGGTGTCGTGGCTCCTCTCGAGTTTGCTTCGAGCTTTGATTTGAGTTTGTGTTGCTCCGACTTTCTTCACTAAGGGTTGATCTTCGTGAATCTTCGTGGTTTATGTTCTGTTGGCTCCTGAGTGAGTTGGAGTGGCACTTCGGTCATTCTTGAGCATTCTTCTTGATGAATCGCTAGCTTCAGACTTCTCGCTTCCTTGTTTAAAGCAACGTTGGCAAAGTATTGAGAAATTCTTGGACGAGGAGCAGACTTGCTTCTCTTCCTCTCTTTTTTCATTGTAGTTTCACTATCGCGCAATGTAGGAGTAGATTATTTTTGAATCATCCATGCGCATTACTCATATTTCTCGCCTCCTTGTCAATTTGACGTTGGGAAAGTTTGACAAATTGTAGGACGAGGAGCAGCGCACTTCTCTTCTTCCTCTTCTTTCTTTGCAGTTTTACTGTCGCACAATCTAGAAGTAGAATAATTCGAATTATCCATACGCTTGACTCACATTTCTCTGTATTTTCCATTTAGATCTCTTGATCCTCCCAATGCTGTCCTCTTCAGCCATGTTGTCTGTGGCTTCTAAAATAGCAATAAATTTTCAGCTGAACGACCACCGTTGGCCAGTTAAAATTCTTCAATGATGGCCGTCACGTGTCTTCCTGGAGCAGACTCTGGAGTCTGTTCTCTTCAGAATCTCAAAGAAAAGTCCTTTCCAAGTAAAGAAAAATTTCTGGTAGTTTACCTGGTTCGCACGATCTGTGTCAATGTCTTCTACCTTGCCGGCTGCCTCTTCATCATCGCTTTCATCAGCACATTCATGCGCCTATTCTAGAGGTGGTCAAAGTTCGTTAACGGGATGATGAGTGTCTCTCGAGCTTGAATGCCAATTTTGATACATGTTCGTTCCTAGTGTTCTCCACACTATAAAAGATGGTTGATCCTATAGATGGGCATACAAGTCAGGCATTCAAGTCAAGTCTTAGTGATCTTCTACGAGTTGAAGACATGAAGTGGCTGCAGGGTAGGTTTCTCGATTTGAGAGAGAGCCCGTAGAAGGTTAATGTTGCTATAAAGAGATTTCCGAGCTGGTCACTCTTCGTGCATTTGGCATCTTTTGGGGACTGTGGTGAGGTGGATGATCGCTCACTAGCTGGCTTTCCAATTGAAGGACAAATATTTTTTAATGGCTACGGATCCTCAACTTGCAATGTAAAGTGCCCGAGTCTGGATGATGAAACTCGCATCTGGACTCTTATGTACAACTCTCACCTTGCCTTATAGAGCATGTTCTGTTTGTGTAAACCATCAGATGCTAGTTGGAGATATTACAATCACGCTCGTTTGTTCATAAGCTGACTTTATATTGTTACTGCAGAATATATTTTAGGAACTAGAGCAGGATTTGATATTTCACTACTTGCTGAAGGCAAGACGAGCTCAACCATGTTGATGGGCGAGAGGAGGTGTGTTTTCTTGACGCCTTTTGAGTATTGAGGATTGCATAACATTTGTCGGTGGGGAAAACTTCAAACAAGTTTTGCTTAAGTTCTATCGCGGCTCTGTCCTCCTCCCTGGAGCTAAATTCTGGCGAATGTCTGTCAGGTCCGTTGCGTACATGCTATGCATCGATCCATCTCTGAGCTCCTTCTATGAGCTTGCAGGATTGACATACTTGACTATCATGTGAATGGCACACGTTTTGCTTCTGGCGTACTATGTTGTTCTGCTTCTGTGAATTACTACTTTGGGTCACATGTTATTACATTACTGATGTGAGGATTGTTTCCAGCTATCAATTTCCTCCATGTTTTTGGCTCTTCTTTGTCACCTG